>CM063712.1:16227127-16799627 GCA_032441835.1 Slavum lentiscoides | reverse complement strand
TCGGAAATCTAGATAGAACTTACCCAAATCTAAATATGACAAGTAATACAAAATAATTATAATGCTAAATAACAAAAACTCTAAATATTGGAATTGTTGTAAATTTGGAAAAGTAGAAAGGTGGAAAATAATAATAATAATAATAATAATAATAATAATAATAATAATAATAACAATAATAACAATAATAATAATAATAACAATAATAACAATAATAATAATAATAATAACAATAATAACAATAATAACAATAATAACAATAATAATAATAATAATAATAATAACAATAATAATAATAACAATAATAACAATAATAACAATAATAACAATAATAAATAACAATAATAATAATAATAATAATAACAATAATAACAATAATAACATTAATAACAATAACAATAACAATAACAATAACAATAACAATAATAATAATAATAATAATAATAATAATAATATATGTAACTAGAATGTTTTTATAAATAATATCGATTTATATTAGTACAATTAATAATTTATAGAAGTAATCAAAATTTTTTATTTATTGGAAAAAGAAAATGTAAATTATGATTAAACAACTTAGATAGTTTTATTATAATTTGGTGTTTTTACAAAACTTACCTTGACCTAGGTTTTACATATGATAAATTATTATATATGCAAATATTTTTATTTCATAAAAATTTTTGTCAATTGAGGTATTTAGGTAAAAATAGTGATATAAATATGCAATAATCGTGAAAAATATGTGCTAGGAATAGCAAATAATAATAATAATAATAATAATAATAATAATAATAATAATAATAATAATAATAATAATAATAATAATAATAATAATAATAATAATAATAATAATAATAATAATAATAATAATAATAATAATAATAATAATAATAATATAATAATAATAATAAGTAATAATAATAATAATAATAATAATAATAATAATAATAATAATAATAATAATAATAATAATAATAATAATAATAATAATAATAATAATAATAATAATAATAATAATAATAATAATAATAATAATAATAATAATAATAATAATAATAATAATAATAATAATAATAATAATAATAATAATAATAATAATAATAATAATAATAATAATAATAATAATAATAATAATAATAATAATAATAATAATAATAATAATAATAATAATAATAATAATAATAATAATAATAATGATGATGATAATAATAATAATAATAATAATAATAATAATAATAATAATAATAATAATATTAATAACAATTAAAATAATGATAACAAAAAATATTATTAATAATACATGTAAATAGAATGTTTTTTATAAATAATATTTATTTAAATTAATTTCAAAATAGTAAACTCATTAATTCATACAATAATTAAATTATTTTTTTAATGTAATCAGAAAATTTGAATATAAGTCTACGGATAATTATACATTTATTATGGCATTGTTATAAATAGATACCTTAGATATTTTCAATAAAATTTGGATTTCTTTACAAAACTTACGTTTCTCTAGATTTTACATATTACAAAAATTATAAATTTCATACAGTACAAATTTTTGACAATTAAGAAAATTAGATAGAAATATGGCTATTAATATGTAAAATCCGAGAAGAATATGTGTTATGAATAGCAAGTAACAATGATTATGATGATATTAATAATCATAATAATAATAATAATAATAATAATAATAATAATAATAATAATAATAATAATAATAATAATAATAATAATAATAATAATAATAATAATAATAATAATAATAATAATAATAAATAATTGAAAGACAATTTCAGGCAAAAATCAAAAATTAAAGGAGCAAGATTAAGGAGATACAACGAATTTACCAAGCGCAAATAACAGAATGCAAATTTTTTTAATAATCGCAAGAAGTTCTTCAGGCAGCTGGACCACGGAACAACGAGAACAGATAATGAATGTATTCAGGTCCCTGATTATGAAAAGTTTCTCCATTATTGGAAATCCATCTCGTCATCTCCAAAAAAATATAATAAAAATGCAACTTGGATAAAAGCGCTGGAAGATCATTTTTCCAACCTAGAACAGATGAAAGACTTTGAGGTCACAAAAAAAGATGTCGAGGACGGTCTGTGGCTAACCCTCAATTGGAAATCACCTGGACCTGATAGACTCCACAATTTTTGGTTGAAATACTTCAACGCCTCTCATGCGACTCTCGCACGATGTTACATTGAAGTACTAAAGTATCCCTCCAAACTTCCAAAACACCTCACGATGGGAAATACTTACTTCATATTAAAAAGGGAATGCGCATGAACCCGAAAACTACAGACCGATTACCTGTCTTTCCGTCATATATAAGTTATTCACTGGTTTAATAGGAGGCAAATTGAGGGAACACTGTGAAATAAATAAACTACTTGCGGAAGAGCAAAAAGGATGCACCAGGGGAGCATTGGGATGTAAACACCAACTCACAATTGATGGTATTATATTAAAACAAGCAAAAACAAAAACACGAAACCTGTATATGGGGTACTTAGATTATAAGAAGGCCTTCGACTCAGTACCCCATGATTGGCTTATTAAAGTGCTGAAGATATATAAAATTTCGCCTGCAGTTGTAAATTGTTTGAATGAAATAATGAAAAATTGGAGAACAAAACTACACTTGTTAAATAAAGATATCGGCCTGATTGATATAAGAAGAGGTATTTTTCAAGGAGACTCTCTTTCACCAGCCTGGTTTTTGTTTGGCACTCAATCCGCTATCTACTCTTTTAAATCAAACTAAATCAGGATATAAGTTTAAAAATTAATGAAAATCAAGTGATAACCAATCTTCTTTTTATGGATGACATAAAATTATACTCTGAAAGCCGCAATAAACTCCAAACACTACTGACCATGGTTAAGTCATTCAGTCAGGATATTGAAATGTCATTCGGGGTGGAAAAGTGTGCGTTAGTTAATGTGAAACGAGGAAAAATGGAGTACATAGGAGAACCATTCCTTGGGATTGAAGAGTTAAGACTGGAGAATACACATGAATACCTGGGGATATCTCAAAATGGCTGTATAGACCACACCAATTTAAAAAAAGAATTTAGTGAAAAATACAAAAAAAGAGTAACAAGAATAATGAATACTAAGCTATCAGGAGGGAATAAAATTACGGCTATTAACACCTGGGCTGTGCCCGTGCTTACATATTCTTTTGGAATTTTAAAATGGACTGTCACTGATCTAAATAATCTGGATAGAATAACTAGATATATACTCACAAAATTCCGTTGTCTACACCCTAATTCCTCAGTATTGCGCCTTTTTTTACCCCGTAAGAATGGAGGAAGGGGTCTCATTAATATTCTGGACCTCTGTAGAAGACAGGAAACTATGATACGAAATAGGTTACTATTTTCAGAGGATCGCCTTATTAGTGCTGTCAGAGCAGCTGATGATAATTACACTCCACTCAACTTGAATAATAAAAGCCAACAAGCCTCAATGAGAGAAATGGAACCGTGGATAAACAAAGCTTTGCATGGAAAATTTCCTAGGTTGTTGGAGGAAAACCATATCAACCAAGCTCTGTCTCACTAATGGCAAAACGATGGTAGTCTTTACCCAGAAACTGAGGGTTTTGTGATGGCCAGGGTAATACAGGGTAAGGAAGACAGGGTAATAAGAACCAAGAACTATGAGAAACACGTCTTAAAAACATGTATTGAAGATAGATGCCGAAAGTGCGGAACAATAGGAGAAACGATAGAACATATAATTGGGAGATGCTCAACTTTATCTGAAACAGCATATCTGAGAAGACATAACCAATTGGCAAAATTAGTCCACCAACAACTAGGACTAAAGCATGGTTTATTAGATCCTAATACTGAACCACCATACTATAAGTACACCCCAATGCCCGTACTAGAAAATACAGATACCATTCTATACTGGGACAGACCCGTGCTAACAGACCAAACAATGGATAACAATAGACCAGATATTCTGCTAATTCAAAATCGGAATAAAACTGCTGCGATAATTGACATTGCGGTTCCTCTAACCCATAATATAAAGAAGACCGGATCTGAAAAGATAAATAAATACGAGAAACTTGCAATCCAATTGAAAAATATCTGGAAATTAGACAAGGTGACCATCCTTCCTGTAGTAATCTCCGTGGAGGGAGTTGTCTCAAAAAGCCTAACAAAGACCATTGAGGAGCTTGCCATACCATCCAACATAAACGAAGTAGGTCAGAAAGCAATATTAATTCAAACCTGCCATATAATACGCAAGTTCCTCAATTGCCCTAAATACGTAAAAAATTATCTGACACTGTCGTGCGGGTCAGGGTGAATTCCCTATTCACGACGACCGAACCTAACCCATAGCAAAGGAAAGAACAACAGGGTAGGTGAATGAATACCAGCACTATTGCTGAGTAAGCGAGAATATTAATAATAATAGTAGTAATAATAATAATAATAATAATAATAATAATAATAATAATAATAATAATAATAATAATAATAATAATAGTAATAACCCCGGCGTAGGGAAAGTGGTTTCCCCATCGCCCAATACACTACTAAGTGTATTGCAATAGCCCCTCACTGGCTTTAACCAGCTGGTGAGGACTAGTCCTCCAGGTTGGGGGTTGAGCGTCGGGCTAACAACTCGGCCTTGTAAAAAACTTATGTTCAGGATTCTAATAAATTGTCTCGGAACTGTGGAGTAATGGACCTAAGAATGGAAAAATGGAAATCGGCTTTACGTTTTGGGACTTAGAACGTACGTACATTTTATCAACCAGAACAGCTCTAACCTTAGTAAAAGAAGCGGAGAGATTTAAATTAGGAATATTTGCATTATAAGAAATAAGGTGAAGTGAAAATAGTTCAATGGAATTAAGAAATTCAACGATATTTTTCGGCCAGTGTAATGACCTTAGACAAGGAGGCAGTGGCTTTGCTGTACATAAGACTTTAGTATCTGCAATAAAGGACTTCAACGTTATTAATTCTAGGTTGACAGTGTTAATATTAGAAGCAAAATGGTTTAAGATAGCATTTTTTAATGCACATACACTAACGGAAGAGAATAGTGATGAACTAAAAGAAGAGTTCAGCTCGCTTCTAGAAATCGTTTTGAAAGAATTACCCATGGGATACATAATAATTTTACTAGGAGATTTTAATGCAAAAATTGGCAAAGAAGAATGTTTTAGACCGACTATAGGCATAAGGCTGACATAGCTTAAGCAGATATAGCAGTTTACTTCGACCAGTTATTAAATTGTGGGGAACCACAGAATCCGTTCTACTTTGAGCATAGAGAACTCAACATAGTAGAATACCCGGAACCAACAATAGAGGAAAATATGAAATAAATCAAAATCTTAAAAAATTCACAAGGCCCCAGGCGAAGATAAAATAACAGGGGAATTATTGAAAACAATGGGTAATGATATATGTAAAGACATACATTGGTTGGTTGGGCTTATATGGCAAAAAGAAGTGATACCAAAAAAAATAGAGGACGGTGCTCGTATATCCCATTCATAAGAAAGGAGATAGACAGCTATGTAATAATTACCGAGGAATAGCCCTGCTAATGTTGCATATAAAATTGTGTCTTATTGTTTTCTCGATAGAATTAAGCCATAGGTGAAGGAGACCTTAGGGGACTACCAGGCTGGTTTCAGACAAAATCAATCCACCGTTGATCAAATATTCATCCTACAACGGCTATTGCAAAAAATATGGGAATACGATAAAAGTGTCTATATGCTATTTATCGACTTCAATAAAGCATACGATTCAATACATAGGCAATCCTTGGTTAACGTTTTAAAAGAGTTTGAAATGCCACAGAAGATGATAAATCTCATAAAAATGAGCATCAAACACACTGACATTAAGGTTAAAATAGGACACACAAATTCAAATGTAGTACAAGTGACGACAGGGTTAAGGCACGGTGATGCCTTGTCTCCTGTTTTATTCAATATAGCTCTGGAGAAAGTTATAAGGGAAATAGGAATGGATCAGGGTGGTGTCAGGCTAGGAGAGAAAAACATTGGACTTTTATGCGGATGACATAGTCCTGCTGGCGGAAAATAAAGAACAACTCAAAAGACAATCCAAAAAATTGATAGAAGCTTCGGAACGTGTAGGGTTGGTGTTAAATTTAGAAAAAACGGAGTACATGATAATCCAAAGAAAAGTTCCCTTAAATAACCAAAAAAGGTGTTTGGAAGTTGAAGGACACAAGTTTAAAAGAGTTCAACAACTCAAATATCTAGGCGTTATGCTAACACAACAAAACGAAATTATTAGCGAAGTAAAGGCGAGAGTTCAAGAAGGTAGTAAGTATACTTTGGACTGACAAAGCTACGGCGATCCAAAACACTTTCAACAAACTTGAAAATTCAATTATATCGGACATTAATTAAACCAGTAGTAACTTATAGGTCGGAAACATGGACATTACGGAAGACAGACGAAAATTCACTAGCTATCTTTGAAAGGAAATTATTCAGAAAAATATACGGTCAATGTAAAGATGTGAATACTGGAGAATGGAGAATCCAAAAAAATAATGAGTTAAAAGAATTATATCAAAGCCCGAATATTGTAGAAGACATTACCAAGAGACGACTTATCTGGGCAGGACACGCATGGTGTAAGAAAGGATCGTTGTTAAGAAAAGTACTAGAAAATAATCCGCAAGGAAAAAGACTACTGGGACGATTAAGATGGGAAGATAGGGTAAAAATGGATGTGGAAGAAGTAAAGCCAGGAGAGGATTAGAAGGAATTATCAACAGAAAGGGAAAACTGAGGGAAAATATATTGGAAGGTATGGCCTTAATGGCCGAAAACCAAGAAAGAAAAAGAATAACAATAACAAATAAATCTACTTCAATGTATTTTCACTTACCCTTTTCTATATTGTATAACATATCACGGAAAGTATTTGAAAAATTTTTAGTATTTTACTTAATTGAAATATTGTAAGTACATATTAGAATCAATTTTATATACATTGTTATAATTATTATACATTTGTTATTATATAACAAATGTTGAACCAAATGAGAACATTTTGTTGTATTATGTATTTGGACCAAAAGGGGTCAACTAATGGAAAAAGTGTTTGTTATATACCTATATATATAGATATAAATATATTTATTTACAATATATACTTGATTTTACAAATTATAATTAAATCAAGCTAAACGAGTTATACTTAATTGAGTATATTATTTCAATTTAAAAGGTGACTCAGTTAAGCAATAAACATGTATTACCCCGGTACAATCAAACAACATTATTAATTATATAAATAATAATAATAATAATAATAATAATAATAATAATAATAATAATAATAATAATAATAATAATAATAATAATAATAATAATAATAATAATAATAATAATAATAATAATAATAATAATAATAATAATAATATTTCAATGTATTTTCGCTTACCTTCTTCTATAGTATATTCCACAACACGGAAATTAATTGAAAATTTAAGTATTTTATTTAACTGAAATATTGTGAGTACATATTTAAATTAATTTTATATTTTATATACATTTTATAATAATAATAATAATAATAATAATAATAATAATAATAATAATAATAATAATAATTTTATTTATAAAAATAATTAAATTATTTTACTTAATGTAATCAGAAAATTTAAGAATAAGTCAACCCGTAATTATACATTTATTAAAGCTTTGTTATAAATAAAACACCTTAGATATTTTTAATAAAATTTCAGAGCCTTTACAAAACTTACTTGTCACTAGATTTTATATATTACAAAAATTATGGATTATAGTATTTTATACAGCGCAAATTCTTGTCAATTAAGAAAATTAGATAGAAATATGGCTATAAATATGTAAAATCCGAGAAGAATATGTGTTATGAATAGCAATTAACAATGATTATGATGATATTAATAATAATAATAATAATGATAATGATAATGATAATGATAATAATAATGATAATAATAATAATAATAATAATAATAATAGTTATAATAATAGTTATAATAATAGTAATAATAGTAATAATAATAATAGTAATAATAATAATAGTTATAATAATAGTAATAATAGTAATAATAATAATAGTAATAATAATAATAATAATAATAATAATTATAATAATAATAATAATAATAATAATAATAATAATAATAATAATAATAATAATAATAATAATAATAATAATAATAATAGTAATAGTAATAGTAATAGTAATAATAATAATAATAATAATAATAATAATAATAATAATAATAATAATAATAATAATAATAATAATAATAATAATAATAATAATAATAATAATAATAATAATAATAATAATAATAATAATAATAATAATAATAATAATAATAATAATAATAATAACAATAACAATAACAATAACAATAACAATAACAATTACAATTACAATTACAATTACAATAACAATAACAATAATAATAATAATAACTTTTAACAATATTTCAATGTATTTTCACTTACGATCTCCTATATTATATTCCATATCATAGAATTTAATTTAAAAATGTTAAGTATTATTCATAATTGTTATAATGTAACTACATATTTGAATTAATTTTATATTTTATATACACTGTTATGATAAAATAATAATAATGATGATAATGATAATAATGGAAATAACGATAATGCTAGTGATAATAATAATAATAAAAATAATAATAATAATAATAATAATAATAATAATAATAATAATAATAATAATAATAATAATAATAATAATAATAATAATAATAATAATAATAATAATAATAATAATAATAATAATAATAATAATAATAAAACCTTGAATTAACTTGGAACATAGTTAAAGACTTAATAAACAAATCAGCTGAAGTATTTAAAAAAGATAACACATTCAGCGGTAAGATTTCGTGGTTTAATGAACGGTGCAAGGAAGCCATAGAAAGACGCGCAGTAGCAAGATTAAAAATGATACAAGACCCATCTCCTGACAATATAGAAAAATTTGTTAAAAACAAAAAAGCTGCAAGCAAGATATTGAAACAGGAAAAAAGAGAAGCAGAAAAAGGGCTTATTCAAAAAATAGAAGAACATAGGCTTAACCCAAGGTTGTTCTTCAAAAAATGCAGATCGATAAAGGAAGGTTTTAAAGTTTAAACTCGTATGGTCAAGTAAAACGATGGAAACTTGATAACGAATGAAGAAGGCATCATCCAGAAGTTTCAAGCGCATTTTAAAACCATCTTAAATGTCGATCAAAAAGTTAGGGAAGAAAGTGTAAATATGATCTATCATACGGCACAACCTCTTGTAGAGGAACCTAACTGCGAGGAGGTACAGGATATAATCGCGACACTGAAAAACAACAAAGCCCCCGGTGAAGATAATATCAATTCTGAGCTATTAAAGACTGGTACTCAACAACTTGTGACCAAAATTCACGGGCTACTAAAAGAAATATGGAATACTAACCGAATACCTGAAGATTGGAAAACAGCCGTTATCTGTCCCATATACAAAAAGGGCGATCCTATGGATACAAGCAATTACCAGGGAATTGCGCTTTTAGACTCATGCTACAAAATCCTATCCCTGGCATTATTACGAAGATTAGAGGTATACTCTAGAGATTTAATAGGAGACTATCAAAGTGGTTTTTTGAGAGGAAAGTCCACCTCTAACCATATTTTCACAATCAGACAAATGATGGAAAAATTTTATGAATTTGGAAAGGATGTCCACATGTGCTTTGTTGACTTCAAGCAGGCTTACGATAGCATAGTTCGGAATAAACTGTGGGCAGCCCTGGAAGAATTTAGAATACCCAAAAAACTTATCGATCTCATAAAAGCATGCAACCCGCATACAGTATGCAAAGTAAAGTTTGGCAACGGTACATCTGACAGTTTTGAGGTTAGCACAGGACTCAAACAGGGTGATGCCTTGTCGCCAGTTCTTTTTAACCTAGCACTTGAGAAAGTGATCAGGTCAATGCCAATGCGACAAGGCATGGAGTTTTTGTCAAATAGTACGCTCCTGGCCTATGCAGATGATATAGTTATAATAGGCAGTACGCGACAAGATGTAGAAATAAGAACTAATGATTTGATAAAAGCAGCAAAGCCAATGGGTCTAGAAGTAAATCAGGATAAAACCAAATATTTAGTCATGAATAGGGGAACAAAAGATAACTCGGACCTAGTAGTAGAAAACTATACCTTCCAACAAGTGGAAAATTTCAAGTATCTTGGGGCAAACATAAATCAATACAATAACATGCATAATTAAATTAAAATTAGGATTTCAGCCGCTAATAAGGGTTACTACGCTTTGGAAAAATTGTTCAAGTAAAAGCTCCTCTCTAGACGATCAAAGGAACGCCTGTACTCAAGTTTCCTACGGCCAGTTCTAACATATGCGTGTGAAACATGGTCGACTACTAAAGGAGATGAGGAAAAAATGGCTTGCTCCGAAAGAAGAGTTCTTAGAAGGATTTATGGACCTATACTAGAAAATGAAGTGTACAGAAGAAGAACTAATGTAGAAGTACAACAAATTTATCAAAAAACCCGGTATCAACGCGTACCTCATGAGTAAACGAATTGAGTGGGCAGGCCATGTATGGAGGTCAAATGGTATTCTAAAGAAAGCTCTGGAAGGAAAAATCAATGGAAAAAGACCTAGGGGTCGCCCTAGACAGCGCTGGATAGACAGGGTTAAAGAAGATATAAAAAAGTGTGCCCAGGGTTTAACTATAGAAAACAGCATTAACAGAGATAGTTGGAAAAAAGTAGTAGAGGCAGCGAAAGTCCTTCAAGGACCGTAAAAGCTCAAGAAGAAGAAGAATAATAATAATTATAATTATATAATAATACTAATAATACGTGTAACTAGAAAGTTTTTTATAAATAATATAAATTATATTAATTATATATTAGTAAACTTAATAATTTGTAGAAATATTTAAATTTTTTTATTTAATGGAAACAGAAAATGGAAATTTTGGTCTTAATTGTAATTAATAATAATAATTTATTAAGATATTGTTATGATTAATACCTTAGATTGTTTTAATAAAATTTGGAATTCTTTACAAAACTTACCTAAACCTAGGTTTTACATATTACAGAAAATTATATATGCGAGTTTTTTATACACTAAGAGTTTTTGTCAATTGAGTGATTTAGGTAAAATGTGAATATAAATATGCAAAAACAGAGTATATATGTGCAAGGTATAGCAAATAATAATAATATTTAAAATAATATTGTTAATAAAAATAATAATAACAATAACAATAACAATAACAATAACAACAACAACAACAACAACAAAACAACAACAATAACAACAATAACAATAACAATTACAATAACAATAATAATAACAATAATAATAATAATAACAATAATATCATTAACAATATTTCAATGTACTTTTACTTACTCTTTTCTATATTATATTCAATATCACGGAAATTAATTAAAAAATATTAGGTATTTTACTTAATTGATATAATGTAATTATATTTTTGAAATAATTTTTTACTCATAAACAATGTTATGATAAAAATAATGATAATGATTATAATGAAAAAAATGATAATCATAACAATAATAACAATAATAATAATAATAATAATAATAATAATAATAACCCCTCAGGGGGGTATTATGGATAATACTACGGGTTTGGCGAACCCGGGGTCCCCGAGCCCTGAACCGACCTTGATTGGTTTGTTCAGCAATCCTCAAAGTCCTACCCTACGTCTGGCTTATAACATCTTAGCCACGTGAGGAGCAAGCAACGTTATATCTTAACGGCTAACAGGAAAAAGGCAATACCCATAAATATGGAGAAAAGGTACAATTTAAGAAGCCTCGGAAAACTGCCGCTGCCTGGGGATCACCAGGGCATCTCTGGAGTCATCGCTGGAGATGACAGCATACGAGCCGATGGTGACCGACTGCTGATCAGGCGGGCGTCGGTCGGGCAACCCGAACGATATACAGCCGATAATAACAAAGCTGAAAGTGCTTCTTCTGCAAAGCAGGAGACCACTAAAGCAGGCAAGCCGTGTCAGCGTATGAAGTGGTCGAATGATATGAACGCATTCATAATGCGTACATACTACAAAGTCACGAAGCTAGAAACGGACACGGCCATGTACAGACATAAAGTCTATACGGCATTCACACAACAATATCCAGATATACAGGTAACAAAGCAGAGAATAGCAGACCAGCGACGTACAATAATCACACACAATCTCATACCACAGACAATACTCGAAGAAATAAAACACCAAGTTGCACAAGATCTCGCAAATACACAAGCACGGGACATTTATGTCACACAAGATAACACACAAAACACATATCAAGAAACATCTAGCATGCAGGAAACCAGAGACACTATGGAAACAGCTCTATGTGACGTGAACCAAGAGCCTGTGCATAGCTGTGAAGAGATAAGTCAGGAATTACTCAACTCGTTGACAAAAACAATGGAAACACATATTTTACAATACACTGGAATGGATCCAACAGAGAGACCAAACATACTCAAACCGAGAACATCGAAAGAACTGACACAAACACTAAAATACCTTGACAAGCATATACTACCGAAATTTATGCACACATGCTTTACGCTGGAAGACACACATACACTTATATACTGCGCAGCTATTACAGTGCTAACACACAATGGATATAAAATACGATCACGAAATACATCAAGCCCTAAACACAATTCAGACACACCATCCTGGGAACGGAGACTCAATTCCGATATAGAGAAAATCCGCCGTGATTTAGGGCGACTCATACAGTACACACATAGTAACAACTCAAGAAAATTACATAAACACCTAAAACCCATATTCATCAGATTAAAGACACACTCAAAACATGAACAACACAACCAACATCTGACAGAATACATAGACACGTTAAAACAAAAATTGGCTGCGAAAACGCAACGACTGCGTAGGTATAAAATGTGCACTCTACGCAAGCAAAACAACAAGAAGTTCCAGTATAACGAAAAATTGTTCTACAGACAGAATCTAAACACATCAAATGAAGAGGGAAACGGTACACCAACGCAAGGAGATATGGAGAAATACTGGTCGTCCCTTTGGTCCAACCCCATCAAGCACAATCCCACAAAAAGCTGGATTATGGAGGAGCAAAGTAAACATACAACAGTCTCACAAATGCCCTTTGCACAAATCACAACAGAAGATTTTACAAAAGCTGTAGGAAAATCACATAACTGGAAAGCACCAGGCGTGGATGGCATACAGAACTTCTGGTATAAAAGATTTAGCTGTCTTCACTCCGTACTTGCCGCCCAGTTTACACATATCATACATAACCCGCAAGACACTCCATGGTTCTTCACGCAAGGAATTACATATATGAAACAGAAGACATCAGACACTAAAAATCCTGCGCAATATAGACCTATAACATGTCTTCCAACAATATACAAATTACTTACATCATGCATCACAGACAAGGTTTATGCTCACGTAACACATAATAACATACTTGCAGAACAACAAAAAGGATGCCGTAGACAACACATGGGATGCAAGGAGCAGCTTCTGATAGACTCGGTTATTCTACAACAAGCACATAAAAAATGCAGACACCTACACTTAGCATATATTGATTACAAAAAAGCATTTGACAGTGTCCCTCATACCTATTTGATATATATCCTACAGATATACAAAGTACACCCAATCCTGATATACTTTTTAGAGACAATAATGGTGCACTGGCGAACAACACTTAGCTTAAATATAAATAACACAAGAATCAACACTGATATAATAAACATAAAGCGAGGTATATTCCAGGGGGACTCCCTCAGCCCGTTGTGGTTTTGCCTCGCCCTGAATCCGTTATCAGAAAGATTGAATAGTACACAATACGGATATAAACTTATAAAGAACCATGAAACACTTTACATATCACACCTACTATATATGGATGACATAAAAATATACGCAAACACAGGCAAACATTTACAACACCTGATAAATATAACAGAAAAGTTTTCAAAGGACATAAAAATGGAGTTCGGCCTGGATAAATGTAAAACGGTACATCTTGAAGGAGGAAAACTGAAAAAAGGAGGATTTATCCTTGAAAACCACGGAGAAATCGCAGCTATGGAGGAAGGAGATTTCTATAAGTATCTAGGGATCCAACAAGCCAAACTAATAGAACACAAATACATAAAAGAAACAGTCACACAGAAGTATATCACACGAATAAAACAGATACTAAAAACTCATTTAAATGGAAGACACACAACGAAAGCTATAAATACGTTTGCCATTCCCACACTTACATATACATTTGGAGTTATACATTGGACACAAACAGAAATAGAAGCACTCCAAAGAAAAACACGAACACTATTAACGCAACACAATCAACACCATCCAAAATCAGCAGTTGAGAGGATCACCCTGCCACGCCATGAGGGTGGTCGTGGATTGATAGATATACAAAACCTGCACAACAAACAGATAAACACACTTAGACAATTTTTTCACACAAAGCAACAAACATCAACGCTGCATGCAGCAATCGTACACGCAGATACAGGATATACTCCACTTAATTTACATTCCACACAAAATTACAGAGGATGTAATCACAACGCAACAAAAGAAGCTGGCTTGGATGCGGAAGGAATTACATGGTAGACACCCACATGAGATCAACAAAATTAAGGTTGATAAGGAAGCATCAAACGCCTGGCTGACCCGTGGGGATTTGTTCGGAGAGACTGAGGGGTTTATGATAGCCATACAAGATCAAGTAATAAACACAAAAAACTACAGAAAGTACATACTTAAGGACGACACAGTACACGACACGACATGCCGATATTGTCATATAACACAAGAAACAATACAACATATCACATCAGGATGCAAAATGCTAGCACAAACAGATTACTTACACAGACATAATCAAATAACAAACATCATACACCAACAGCTTGCACTTAACCATAAATTCATTCAGACACAAACACCATATTACAAATACGAGTATAACCCACAAACAGTATATGAAAATAAAACTCACAAATTATATTACGACAGAACACTGATTACAGATAAAACAATACATCACAATAGACCAGACATCACACTAACAGATAAACACAAAAAAATCACATACCTGATTGATATTGCAATTCCAAACACGCAAAACATTCACGAAACGTACACAAAGAAAATTCAAAAGTATACAGATCTGGCACAAGAAGTACGACGTCTATGGGCAATGAATAAAGTAATAATTGTGCCGATTGTACTTTCGTCGACAGGGGTAATACCACGTACATTGCATAATAGTCTGAAAATACTGGGAATGCATCAAAATATATATGTTACACTACAAAAAGCGACAATCATAAACACAGTACATACAGTTAGAAAGTTCCTAAATATTGATGCAATGTAGAGACCAGAGGGAGCGAGAATGTGCACGAATGCCAAATGGACACATATGTCGAAGCCCCTGTATCTTGGCCTAGACCCGATACAGGTGGTGAACACCGGGAAAAATCCGAGTAATTGTTTAAATAATAATAATAATAATAATAATAATAATAATAATAATAATAATAATAATAATATTTACTATATATACTTTAAAATATGTGTACATAAATATATAGCAATTTTTGTGTGCGGTCTAGTACAGGACTACTATAGTTCCTATTACTCTCCACTGCCCTTGGTTTAGTTACTGCGATCTACCTAGGGCTCGAATTGTGCAATTTACCAGACATTGTCTTGGACACAACTTCCTTCCGTCTCATGCATATCTTCTTTTACTCAACGACTCTCCTGTGCGTACTCTTCATATCAACCCACATAAGTGTGTCCTTATTCATTTGTTGTTTTCATGTCCCATTCTAGCTACACAAATAATGGTCCTTTTTAAATCTCTTTTAGAAATTCACGTTCTTGTCTATAATGTTTTTACACCATCCTATGTACACCTACCCTATTAGTTGTAGAACTGATATCAAATTTTATTTCTTCTTCTGGTTTTTTAGTTCAGTATTTGTTAAATTGTACATATCAATATTAATATTTTAAATGTTTTTCATATTCATATGTTACAATTTATAATAATTGTTGAAAAATAGTGTTAATACAAAACTTCTAATACAAAAAAAAAAAATTAAATAATAACAATAATAATAATAATTATAAATGTTCGGAACTTATGCGTTTTAAATTCAACGGCATTTGCGCTCCTCGTTACCACGGTCCATACGTCACGGCGGCGATTATTATATCGGACTATAGATAAAGTTTTATCGCCTCGCCGCCCGCCTTTTACCCGTGTCGGGCGGCATAAAGCGGCCGTTGAGAATTGGCACGAAACAGTCGTCCCGCGAAGCCCCTTCGTTGCGATTTGTCAGTAAAACATATTTGAAAACAGATTTGAATTCCTCGTGAATTTTACTACAAAACGACTTTTTCACTTTTTTCATTTTTTTTTCATAAACCCTTAAAAAAATTAACCGAACAAATTAAAAAAAAAAAAAATTGTTAATAATTCATTTTTGAAGGTCTTAAAAAAAAGAAATAAAAAAAATTGGGAAAGTCGTTTTGTAGTAAAATTTACGAGGAATTCAAATCTGTTTTCAAATTTCTTATCGCACCAATAGATCGACCGGTACATTGGAAGTACGAAACGTCTATTTTGCTATGTTTCACGTGTAAGACAAAAGAGAAAATCCCCTTTCAATCCCCTTAAGGTACGGTTTCAAAGGCACGACTGGCCGCTGCATGTATCAGGCTCGTAATTAGGTGCCTATTTTTTTTTTTTGGGGGGCTATTGTGCAATTATTTTTTATGATATAATGTAATGTAGGTGGTAGGTACAGTGGCGTAGCCAGAATTTATTCACAGGGGGTGGGGAGGGGGTATTCAATAAATGATATATTCAACTTTACGAGCCTTACTAAGTCAAATATGTTGTTTTATTAAATAAAATTGCGTATAATTAAAATTTTTTTTTTGTAGTAATAATACATACAATAATACAAGGTGACTGGTGACAAAGTATTCAAACACCACGAGGATATCGTACACCTCAAATGCAACAAAAAAGTTTCTTTTAACTGTAATTGAATTCTCCAGTATAAAGTATAAATTTTGGGTTTTGTTTTTTTTCAAAAAAAATTTGATTTTTTTCTTTAATTGACCATACGTTATATCCTGAACTATTTGTCCAATAGCAAATTCGAAAAACCCCATTAAAATGTTCATTACATTTTCTTAAAGAAAACATACAAAGCTAGGTTTCAATATTAATTTCATAAGCACCAGCACAATCCTAAAATTTCTAAATTTTAAAAATTTGGCTTCTACCTAACAATTTTGTTTTGTCACTCAGTTGTCAGAGGTGTGCACATTTCACAAGAATTTTCTTCTTTAATAAGCTTTCCAGTGGAATTCTCATCTTTTGAAAAGTTTTGTTTTGGGGAGAAGAAATCGCACTTAAAATTTGAAAAAAAAACATTATGGTAAATGGTACACAATACTTCCATGAAATGAATCCAGGTAGCACGTGAGTCGTCATGACTTGTAGCTCACATGTAATTAATCTGCATTCATTTATGGAAGTAGTGTGTACCATTTACTATACCATTTTTTTTTTTACATTTTAAGTGCGATTTGTTCTTCCTAAAACAGAAGTTTTCCAAAAAATGAGTATACCGTTAGAAAACTCATTAAAAAAAAAGTTTTATGAAATTTGCACACCTCTGAGTAACAAAAAACAAAAAAAATCGTTAAACAGGAGTCAATTTTTTTAAATTTAGAAGTTTTCGAATTTCAAGATTGTTCCTGTGTTTGCAAAAATGATACTGGAACTTTGCTTCAACTTGCTTCGTACGTTTTCTTTAAGAAAATGTAATGAGATCTTCAATGGGGCTTTCAAAATTGGTGTAGGATCAATAGTTCAAGAAATATGAATAGTTAAATGAGAAAATCACATTTTTCAATAATATTAAAAAAAAAATTGAAATTTCTACTTTAAATTGAGAATCGGACCATAGTCAAATGGAACTTCTTTGTTGCATTTGTAGTGTACCGTGTTCAATACCCCTCGGAGTTTTTACACTTTATCACCAGACATCTTGTATATTACAATACTACACTCGGCGTCAAAAAATTCGCACTTTTTGCAAATTTGTTTTCAAAGTAATTTTTACTACACTTAATCAAATGTAAAGGTACCGTTATGCTATATCATTTGAAAGGTGATTGAATAAACTTTAAAAATAAATAAATGCTACGTGTTTTTTATCAGTGTTTAAAAAAATACAAGTTAATCGTGAAAGAAGAAAAAATTTATTTGGACAAAATTGTACAATTAGAAACAAACAATAGACTTTATATAAAAATAAAAAACCATTGCTTAATGGTATTTAGTATTTAGTGTTACCCCCTCTTGCATCTTTCATGGATCTTATCAGTCGTACAACGCGTTCTGGAGGAATGTTATTCCACTCCGCAATAACAGCATCATGGAGGTCTTGGAGGGTTGTTGGGGCAGGATCACGTGACCGCACTCGTCGTTTTAAATCATCCCAGAGGTGCTCAATTGGGTTGAGGTCTGGACTTCTCGCCGGCCACTACATAACAAGGATCCCAATCTCTTTCATATAATTCTTTACAATTAATGTGGTGTGGGAACGAGCATTGTCGTGCATTAATGTGAACTCATCGCCAACAAAACCCGCATATGATACCACATGCTTTTCTAGGACCTCTGTGATGTATCGATGAGCCGTCAGCGATCCTTGTCCGCGAGCACCACCAGTCCGGGAAACGCACACAATCTCGGTCTTGCTTTCGATAGATATTCCACCCCAGAACATGCATGAGCCACCCCCGTACTCCACTGTTTTTTTAACACTGATAAACAAAAACACGTACCATTTATTTATTTTTTAAAGTTTATTCAATCACACCTTTTAAATGATATAGCATAACGGTACCTTTACATTTGATTAAGTGTAGTTAAAATTACTTTGAAAACAAATTTGCAAAAGGTGCGAATTTTTTGACGCCGAGTGTATAATTAATCTTATTTTTCTTGAATTTTTGGCAAATTCATTAATTATTTCATCTGTTGACAAAATAATATCACGATGAATATTTAACATTGCTAAACTATTGAGTCGATTTTCCATTAATTTCCATTACACAAAACCGCAGTACCCACCTGCACCCCGCCAAAATGTTTCGTCTATTATTATAAGGTCTACGGTTTCAACGTGTAAAAGTATACAGTAAACGATGTGCCAGGAGTTGCTTCTTGCGGGCATTAATTATAATAATAAGAGCAAGGCGTTATTTTTGTTTTTATTCTAACTCTATCCGCTATTAGTATTCGATAAGCGAAGACGATAAAACTGTACATTTGTATATCAGATAGTTCTATCACAGATTAGATGAATACAGATGAATCACTCGCGATATAAACAAAAAAAAAGATGTCATTCGAAACCCCCCCTCACCCCCAAAAAAAAACCCCCTTTAACCGCATGATAGCACAATATATTTACCTAAAATTTAAACATTACTCCCGTGAGGTAATGTATTTGTGCTGTTTACATAGTGAATTCTGGTTTGGCGATCGTGTCATATAATGTCTCGTGTCAAATATACTCGTTTCATACACTTAGTTGAAAAACAATCGGTGCTTAGGCTGCGTTAAATTTTTACCGGCATGTGATAACCATTATTATGATAATATTATTTGGAATAATAAAGAAGTTGTACAATAATATTATATAATATCAGCACAATAATTTGTGTCGTCGTGTGCGCCTATATTGACATCAGAATAGCGTATTTGCAATTCTTTTGTTTTCGGGCCGAGTGATCCATCTGTATTCGTCTAAACTGTGGTTCTATTTTGTAACGCACATGGCATAAAAATTATTAAATTTCAGAATTAAAATATTTGACCCGAAGCAAAAAACAAAAAAATTTCCAGATCTGACTGTGAAAGCACAAAACTGTAATCATTAAAATATTACTAGCTATTATTATTGCTATTATTAATTAATTATTATTGAACCCTTAAAACCCCACTGACTACAACACTGGAGCCTTGGAGCTTAACCAAATTCTACTTTTTCAACCATGGGCCTTTTTGGCACAGAATTTTGAGATAGATTTCACTTCTTTATTAACATCAAAATTCAATCTTTTCTCCCAATTGTTTCAATTTACGCACAGAAAGCCTTTTTTACTTCTCCGAAGTACTTTTTTGTGGATTTCAATTATTTTTCCGAAGCACGTTTTACAGTGACATCTCGAGACAATGTAATTATTTTGCACGGCGTCCGCAGAGCGACTAACCTTTACTGCGTAGAGTAATAAAAGTACATAATATATAGTTCCCTTCCCTATAACATAATGCGCGCGGTGCGCCGCGCGTAACTGTTGTTGTTACTATTATTATTATTACTATTATAACCTGGTATCGCCACAACGCCGGAAAGTACCGAGCGTATATAATAATACAGCACGGTACGACGGATCCACGGAGCGAACGAAAAATGAGACTCACAAAACTGCAGTTTTTAACTCTGTCTGTCTCGCACTTCGCATACAACCAACGCGTGCGAGTGAGAGGTCCGAGCGCTGAGACGAAACTTAATGTATAATAGTCTCGTTATCGGGTCGAGTTGTTGTGTGCCGTTTTTTCTCGGTGTTCCTTACGCACAGAAAGGAGTCTCTTCTAGCGAGACTCTTCGATTATTGTCATTATTATCGTTGTTATTATTATTATTATTACCATTGTTATTCGTTCTTTGATATATATGGGCATTGGGTGCCCGTTTTTTATAATAATTACTTGTTTTATTTTCGACGTTAAATAATATATTTTCTGTGGTTCATATTGGCCCATTTTCGATATATATCGAGTTGTACTTTCGTACTTAAGTTCTATCTTTCTCGATATATGGTTGCGAATGTAATTTTTCATAACGGGTAATATTTTTTATTTAACGGGTTCGCTACGTGCTAGTGTATCTAGACATCTACTCGTAGTTATCACGGCAAGTGTGCGATATCGTCCCGTGGGTCTCTGGGCGGAACATTGTCAGGTATTCGGCACAAATAGTAATAAATAATTAT
This sequence comes from Slavum lentiscoides, assembly GCA_032441835.1. NCBI lineage: Eukaryota > Metazoa > Arthropoda > Insecta > Hemiptera > Aphididae > Slavum > Slavum lentiscoides. The sequence goes on along the minus strand of CM063712.1, from coordinate 16,778,340 downwards.
AATAATAATAATTAATAACAATTAATAGTTATAAAAAATTATATATTATTAAAGTTATATATTACTAGTTATATAATTATTAATAGTGATAGTAATAATATTATTTCATTGTAGTTTCACTTAGGTACGTCCTTCTATATTTTATATACCATAAAATTAATTGAAATATTTCAAACTCCAACCGTACAGTTTTTATTCTTTTAATTATTGTGAAGTAATTATAATTATTATAATTAATATAATAATTAATTATAATATTAATAATTATTATAATATAAATTAATATCACTTATTATTTTAGAGTAATCTTTATGTTAGTTTTAACATGTTGCTTTGAGGTCTAAGTTAATTTAGCATTATAACAAAATAGTAATAAATAAAGTTTTCAAGTTTAAAGCAAATATAACTATAACATATAAAATGTTTAGTGACTAGTGTAATATGAATGGATTTTATTTCAATTTAATTAAATTACAACAATAGACTATTGTACTATTCGAAACATTTATTCGATTTTTGAATTTCGAGGACATGAAAATTCAAATTTTTTTCATCTTATTTGTTTAACGATGTTAAATCTTTGAATGAAATTTTATCGACCATAGAGCATAATGATATAATTGAAAAATTTGAATTCATAAATTACTTAATATAATTTTACAATAATAATATCAGATTTTTTTAAAATTAATTTTGTGGTTTTGGATTTAACTTACGCGTTTTTGAACCGCTCCCACCTTGAAAATTAATTAAAATATATTAAATCCCAACCGTGCAGTGTAATACAAAGTGTTGATAATTTGGAAAAATGGAAAACAGATGTAAGTCACGATTTTTGTTTATCATATTTTTGTGAGAAAGAAATGCAGGTAATGTAATGTTATGACATAAATATCTATTGAAAAAAATTAATCATTTTTTTTATCTACTATCTAGATAAAACACCTTAGTATTATCTATTATCCTATCTAGATAAATTTTCACTTAATTATCCGTTATCTTATCTAGATAAATTTAAAGTTATCTTTGCACAACACTGGTAATTGTTATAATGTAATTACATATTTTAATTAATATTATATTTTATATACACTGTTATGATAATAATAATAATAATTATGATAATAATAATAATAATAATAATAATAATAATAATAATAATAATAATAATAATAATAATAATAATAATAATAATAATAATAATAATAATAATAATAATAATAATAATAATAATAATAATAATAATAATAATAATAATAATAATAATAATAATAATAATAATAATAATAATAATAATAATAATAATAATAATAATAATAATAATAATAATAATAATAATAATAATAATAATAATAATAATAATAATAATAATAATAATAATAATAATAATAATTTTATTTATAAAAATAATTAAATTATTTTACTTAATGTAATCAGAAAATTTAAGAATAAGTCAACCCGTAATTATACATTTATTAAAGCTTTGTTATAAATAAAACACCTTAGATATTTTAATAAAATTTCAGAGCCTTTACAAAACTTACTTATCACTAGATTTTATATATTACAAAAATTATGGATTATAGTATTTTATACAGCGCAAATTCTTGTCAATTAAGAAAATTAGGTAGAAATATGGCTATAAATATGTAAAATCCGAGAAGAATATGTGTTATGAATAGCAATTAACAATGATTATGATGATATTAATAATAATAATAATAATGATAATGATAATGATAATGATAATAATAATGATAATAATAATAATAATAGTTATAATAATAGTTATAATAATAGTTATAATAATAGTAATAATAGTAATAATAATAATAGTAATAATAATAATAGTTATAATAATAGTAATAATAGTAATAATAGTAATAATAATAATAGTAATAATAATAATAGTAATAATAATAATAGTAAATAATGATAATGATAATGATAATGATAATGATAATGATAATGATAATGATAACGATAACGATAACGATAACGATAACGATAACGATAACGATAACGATAACGATAACGATAACGATAACGATAACGATAACGATAACGATAACGATAACGATAACGATAACGATAACGATAACGATAACGATAACGATAACGATAACGATAACGATAACGATAATGATAATGATAATGATAATGATAATGATAATGATAATGATAATAATAATAAAAATAATAATAATAATAATAATAATAATAAAATTTTAATGTATTTTTACTTACCCCTCCCTATAAATCCAACACAATAAAAGGTATTTGAAATATTTCAAATTTCAAACTAGCAATTGATTACTAAGTGTTGATAATTAGGAATGTAAAGGAAAATGCATTTAAACTGACACATATAAGATTATAACAAATAAGAAAAGGTGAAAACGAAAATAATTCTCGAATTTCACTTATTACACTCGTAAACAAGTGAGATAAAAGCAGTTGACATTACAAATATAAAATTAATAACATAAGCAATTATTAAAACTAATATGACTAGAAATAATTCTTTAAAAAAAAAAAATTTTGATTCAATTTTTATATATATTGTTATGAAAATTGAAACCTTGGTATAGGTTTCAATTTCAGGCTATTGATATTCATGTAACTATAAAAAGGACTTTTATATTATTCATAGGATTTGGAATTCAGAATAGAACTTACCAGTTACTAAATATTACGCACCATAAATAATTTAAATAAATTAAATTTACAATATTTTAATATATAACGAATTATATACAATTTAGAAAAGCAGATAGATATAAGTTATATATATATGTAAACACTTGTGCATCACAAACAACAACAAATAATGAAATAAATAATAATAATAATAATAATAATAATAATAATAATAATAATAATAATAATAATAATAATAATAATAATAATAATAATAATAATAATAATAATAATAATAATAATAATAATAATAATAATAATAATAATAATAATAATAATAATAATAATAATAATAATAATAATAATAATAATAATAATAATAATAATAATAATAATAATAATAATAATAATAATAATAATAATAATAATAATAATAATAATAATAATAATAATAATAATAATAATAATAATAATAATAATAATAATAATAATAATAATAATAATAATAATAATAATAATAATAATAATAATAATAATAATAATAATAATAATAATAATAATAATAATAATAATAATAATAATAATAATAATAATAATAATAATAATAATAATAATAATAATAATAATAATAATAATAATAATAATAATAATAATAATAATAATAATAATAATAATAATAATAATAATAATAATAATAATAATAATAATAATAATAATAATAATAATAATAATAATAATAATATTAATAATAGTAACAATAATAGTAATGTAAAATGTAACTAGAACGTTTATTTTTGGTAATGTGAGAATATAAATAATATAGGAGTATATTGATTTTATTTTAATGAACTTTAAAATTTTATATTTAATTTAATTTAAAACTTCTGTTTTAAGTGTAGTTATATATTATTAAAAATATTATAACTTTAAATACAACAAATATTTTTATAGAATTTGGAATTTTAATAAAACTTACTAAGATCTAAATATTACGTATCATAAAAATAATTTGAAAATAAAAATTATAATATTTAAATATATTTTGAATTTTTGTCAATTTAGAAAAATGGTTATAAATATGCTAAACTTGTGTGGGAATCACAATTAACAAATATTAATAATATTAATTAAAATAATTATCTTTTATATTTTTATTTTGTTTCAACCATACTCTATTCAGAATAAGAATGCCCACTTCCGCGCATGCAATACTAAACTGCGGGAACGGTTCGACCCTCCGGCAAGATTCAGGTGCGCTGTGATTGGTCTTCATTTGTGTACTGCAGCACTTGCTCGTCGCGTTTGACAGCCACCGCCGTATATGCAGATGATCATCCAGCTCGGCGGTGGGGGCACAATAAACATCAGCGCTCACCGCGGCAACAGTCATGCGCGTACGAAACGAGTTTTCATCGGTCAAGTTGGCATTCTTACTTTGAATATATAGTATAGTAATATGCTTATACTTAATAATAAGTAATAATTATAATAAAATAATAATAATTATTATTTTTTTTTAATAACAATAACAATAACAATAATAATAATAATAATAATAATAATAATAATGATAATGATAATGATAATGATAATGATAATAATAATAATAATAATAGTAATAATAATAACAATATTTATAATATTTCAATGTGGTTTATCAACCCTCATAACTATATTTTTCATACAATAAAATTAATTGAAATTTTGCAAATTACAAATATAGAAGTCGGAAATCTAGATAGAACTTACCCAAATCTAAATACGACAAGTAATACAAAATAATTATAATGCTAAATAACAAAAACTCTAAATATTGGAATTGTTGTAAATTTGGAAAAGTAGAAAGGTGGAAAATAATAATAATAATAATAATAATAATAATAATAATAATAATAATAATAATAATAATAATAATAATAATAATAATAATAATAATAATAATAATAATAATAATAATAATAATAATAATAATAATAATAATAATAATAATAATAATAATAATAATAATAATAATAATAATAATAATAATAATAATAATAATAATAATAATAATAATAATAATAATAATAATAATAATAATAATAACAATAATAATAACAATCATAATAATAACAATAACATTAACAATAACAATAATAATAATAAAAATAATTGTGACAGTGATAGTTATAGTACTATTGATAGTTATAGCACAGAATAAGTGAAATCAGAATGGAAACCTTTTTGTAAACAAAAAAACGGCCGCCATTTTCTCAGTGACCCCATCTGCTATTATCATTTCGTATGCGTTATCATGGTATTCTTGAGGTCGTTGTTTTCGTGATTAAATGTTTGTTTATTTTTATTAATTTGACTAGGTGTGCCTCGGTTTTGCTGTGGATCTCGTTTTAGGCGTGCCTCGCTTTTGGGTAGTTAGCGTCTATCGGCGGTAACAGTCGCTGTAAGTTAGGTCGTTGTAGGTGTGCACTGTGCAGTCTCCTAAATCAGTGGTCGTCTAGATATAGGGTCTTCCGAAATCAATCGCCTGGTCCCTTAACAGCGGGCGTCTAGGAGTTGTTTTCTGAGTCGTTCACTTTACTTTATTTAAAAATGGGAAGAGTCGGGTATTCGTGTATTGTTTGTAGTGATGACTGATAAGTGAACAGCTGTTTTAGGAGTCACTGAGAAAATGGCCGAAGGTCATAGGCAATGCGTCCTATACTACCCATGTTAAATTATCAATGTTTCCATTCTGATTTCACCTATTCTGTGGTTATAGTATTAGTAATAGTAATATTAATGTGGTGACACGCGCTGTCACCACATAAACTTTGTACCACGACAATGTTATCGGAATTATTGTTATCGTGATTCCCCCCTCTCGACGCGTACCTCCGTGCGACACAGCAACGACGCCGCCGCCGGAGCTATGCGTCACTCTCTCTCAAATCTGTTTTATTATTTATGTGTGGGACATGAAACTATCAACATCAAGAATATAAAATTATTGATATTAAAACTATTAAAGACATAACTAGAAAATTTTTTTTGGAAATGTTAAAATAATAATAGAAATTAGATTTATTTGGATGTTCTATTAATGCACTTATTAAAGTACCTTAATAATTTAATTTTTTTATTAAAAGGGATTGGAAAAATGGAAACTTCTGCTTTAAGTGTAGTTATTAAAAAAATTGTAATAAAAATCAAAAGCTAAAATACTTTTTTGGAATTTAGAATTCTGAATAAAACTTACCAAAAACTTAATATGACGTACCATAAAAATAATATAAATATAAAAATTACTATATTTTAATATATTACGATATATTGCCAATTTAGGAATGTAGATAGATAAATGACTATAAATATGCGAAACCTGTGATGAGTTTGCATCACAAATAACAAATAATTAATAATAAATAATAATAATAATAATAATAATAATAATAATAATAATAATAATAATAATAATAATAATAATAATAATAACATTAACAATATTTCAATGTATTTTCACTTACGGTCGTCTATATTATATTCAATATCACGGAATTTAATTAAAAATGTTAAGTATTAATCTTAATTGTTATAATGTAAGTACACATGTAAATTAATTTTATATTTTATATACATTGTTATATGATAAAAATAATAATAATAATAATAATAATAATAATAATAATAATAATAATAATAATAATAATAATAATAATAATAATAATAATAATAATAATGATAATGATAATGATAATGATAATGATAATGATAATGATAATGATAATGATAATGATAATAATAATAATAATAATATTAAAATGTAGTTTCACTTACCCTCTTCTATATATTTCATACCACGAAATTTAATTAAAATGTTTCAAATTTTAACTATACAGTAAATTATTAAATGTTAATAATTTGGAAAAGTAATAAAGGTTATAAAGATATGCATTTAACAATACAAACATTAGAATACAACAAATAAAAGGAGGGGAAATTGTAATTCTTCAATTTCACTTATTTAAAATGATTGAGAAAAAAACAGTTGACATCACAAATATAAAATTAATGACATAATTAAATTTTAAATCAAAAATAACTAGAGATTTGCTTTGGGAAATGTGAAAATAAAATAGAATAGAAATAATTTGATTTTATATTAATACACTACTTAAACTAAACGAATAAATCCATTTCTTTATTTAATGGTTTGGAAAATGCATACCTCTGTTATAAGTTTAGTTACATATTATCGAAAATATTAAAATGATAAAAATCCATAAATATATTTTTATAGAATTTGGAATTTTGAATAAAACTTACCGGGAACTAAATATTACGTATCATAAAAATAATTTGAAAATAAAAATTATATTATTTAATATATTTTGAATTGTTGTCAATTTAGAAAAATGGTTATAAATATGATAAACTTGTGTGGGAATCACAATTAACAAATATTAATAATATTAATTAAAATAATTATCTTTTATATTTTATTTTGTTTCAACCATACTCTATTCAGAATAATAGTATAGTAATATGCTTATACTTTATAATAAGTAATAATTATAATAAAATAATAATTATTATTTTTTTTTTAATAATTAATAATAATAACAATAATAATAATAATAATAATAATAATAATAATAATAATAATAATAATAATAATAATAATAATAATAATAATAATAATAATAATAATAATAATAATTATTTATTTCTCGTATGGTTTAATCCAACACTAACAGTATTAAAATATTATAGCAACAACATATATTACAATAAGAAAATATATAAACAATTTTGATAAAATGTGGATACATAAAATATTAATAATTAGTTAAATAGATAAAAAAAAAAAAAAAAATAGATAAAAAAAATAAAATAAAATAAAATAAAATATATATGAGTGATTGGATGGTGAGTCGGGATACTTTTTGTTTGGTCTTAGATTCTAATGTCTAGATTGGTTAGCCATTTTGTTGCCGCTGCTGTGACCTTGTGGAGATGTTTCATTCCGCCTTGTGGGTTGCGTACTGGACATTCTTCCACGATGTGATTGGCTGTTTGATTATCATGTCCGCAGTCGCATTGTGGTGTATCCCTAAGTCCCCATTTATACAACATATTTCCCGTTTTTCCGTGGCCAGTCCTAAGTCTATTTAAGGTCACCCATTCCTTCCGAGGTAGATGGAACCCTATTATAATAATAATAATGGGGTACGGCAGCCTATGCTGGCTGATAGGGAGTGGCGCCCCTTCCTCTACCGGAGCTATCCACACCCATGAAAATGGAGAATTACCCTAGCTTCGGAAAAGGACCGCTGCCTGTGGACCGCCAGGGCATATTTAGAGCCGGCGCTGAACATGACAGCATGCGAACCGTCGGTGACAGAGTACTGATGAGGCGGGTACCTGTCTCCCAAGAAGCTACAGCCCAACAAACTGAAGTGGATTACAATCAGGCAAGCACATCTACTGCCCCTCAACCTGGCTGGAGGATCATCTTCCCATTCTAATGAGAAGGTTTTTCAAGGAGGAGGAAATAAGCGTATTAAATGGTCACGTGAAATAAATATTGAAGTCATAAGAACTTTCTACCGGATCAACAAATGCGAAGACAATCCACTTTCTGGTTATAGACAACTTTTTTACGCGGAATACTGTAAGAGTCACCCACAAATGTACATCACAGAGCAAAACCTAGTCGACAGAAGAAATGTCATAAAGAAAAAAGGTTATTTGAGTCCAGAAGATTTCAACATAATATGCAGGGAGGTTGCCAATGAACTAAACCAAGAAGATATAATTAACTTTCCCCAAATTCAAAGCTTAAGCGACCGCTCTATTAGTCCGACAAACAGAACCACAATGCGAAAAGATGGAGAAGATTCTAATCAACTTGAATTAAAAATCAAAGAAAGATTTAATAGTATGATTGCCTATTTCCAAAATACTTACTCAACGGATAGACCTTATATTCCCCCCCTTAAAAATGTAAGAAAAGCATCAAGTCTCATATCAGAAACAAACAACATCTTAAAAGAACATTTCAAGATTAACAGAGACCTTGAGGAAGTGGAACTGGCAATTTACTGTGCAGCCACCACAGTTATAGAGCTAAATAACCAAAAAGTTACTCCACTGGTTAATCGAAGTACCTCAAGAAACAACAACTACAAACCAGCCTGGAAGATACGATTAGAAAAGTCAATCGATAAATTTAGATCTAACGCTGATGTTTTAGATGAATACATAAAGGTTAATGTGGGGAAAAAAGTTAGTTCTAAAGTAACTATTCTAGCTAGGAAAGCTGGAATACTCCTTAACAAGGTGGAAAGTATCCAAAAGCTGGTAGAATTGAAAGACAATTTCAGGCAAAAATCAAAAGTTAAAGGAGCAAGATTAAGGAGATACAACAAATTGACCAAGCGCAAAGAACAGAATGCAAATTTTTTTAATAATCGCAAGAAGTTTTTCAGGCAGCTGGACCACGGAACAACGGGAACAGATGATGAAGGTATTCAGATCCCTGATCATGAAAAGTTTCTCTATTATTGGAAATCCATCTGGTCATCTCCAAAAAAATATAATAAAAATGCAACTTGGATAAAAGCGCTGGAAGATCATTTTTCCAACCTAGAACCGATGAAAGACTTTGAGGTCACAAAAAAAGATGTCGAGGACGGTCTAAGGCGAACCCTCAATTGGAAATCACCTGGACCTGATAGATTCCAAAATTTTTGGTTGAAATACTTCAACGCCTCTCATGCGATTCTCGCACGATGTTACACTGAAGTACTAAAGGACCCCTCCAAACTTCCAAAACACCTCACGATGGGAAACACTTACTTCATATATAAAAAAGGGAATGCGCATGAACCCGAAAACTACAGACCGATTACCTGTCTTTCCGTCATATATAAGTTATTCACTGGTTTAATAGGAGGCAAATTGAGGGAACAAAAAAGGCGAGTTGAAGAGCAAAAAACGAGACGGCGATATTAAATATTAAGAACTAAAAGAATTAATTGTCAAAAAGAAAAAAAAAGCAGCGGAGATTTTTTTGAAACGAAATGAAACGAGGTGGTGAGTCGAATACAGAAAGAAAACGCACAGTGTCGGCAACTATACTACAACAAATATAAATAAAATTCGAGCAACGAGAACTAATTTAAATAAAGACAATATCAATAAGGGCAAAAATCACTTCGCGATAAAGACATTATACGGCATTTTACATATTATTATTACAACTATATTAATTATAAATTTCTCGTCACGAACATGTTTATTATTTTATTTTTTGATATTTACTATTTCAAATTGTCTATGCGGCTAAATCGCAATATAACTTAAACCATTTTTTTTTTTTTTTAAAGACTTTTGTGAATGCCAATATAATTTGAAAATTATACTTTTAGGTTATTTAATATTTTATAATGAAATTTATTTATTTATTTATTTATTATATTTGAAATTTTTAAATTGAATTTATAATTTTGAATTAAACTTACTCACTTGATATGCACAAGAAAAAATAATTACAAAATTTAAGTAACTAGTAATAAAGTTTTAACGTGCAAATATATGTTTTTATATGCAAATATAAAATATAATTAGAAAATATTAAAAATAAAGTGTATAATATATTTGTTATATTTCAACTTAATTAGCTAATAACAACACTCTACCATTCGAAACATTGAAATTTTAAGGACATAAAAATTCAGATCATTTATCATCATACCTATTTGATACATATCCTACAGATATACAAAGTACACCCAATCCTGATATACTTTTTAGAGACAATAATGGTGCACTGGCGAACAACACTTAGCTTAAATATAAATAACACAAGAATCAACACTGATATAATAAACATAAAGCGAGGTATATTCCAGGGGGACTCCCTCAGCCCGTTGTGGTTTTGCCTCGCCCTGAATCCGTTATCAGAAAGATTGAATAGTACACAATACGGATATAAACTTATAAAGAACCATGAAACACTTTACATATCACACCTACTATATATGGATGACATAAAAATATACGCAAACACAGGCAAACATTTACAACACCTGATAAATATAACAGAAAAGTTTTCAAAGGACATAAAAATGGAGTTCGGCCTGGATAAATGTAAAACGGTACATCTTGAAGGAGGAAAACTGAAAAAAGGAGGATTTATCCTTGAAAACCACGGAGAAATCGCAGCTATGGAGGAAGGAGATTTCTATAAGTATCTAGGGATCCAACAAGCCAAACTAATAGAACACAAATACATAAAAGAAACAGTCACACAGAAGTATATCACACGAATAAAACAGATACTAAAAACTCATTTAAATGGAAGACACACAACGAAAGCTATAAATACGTTTGCCATTCCCACACTTACATATACATTTGGAGTTATACATTGGACACAAACAGAAATAGAAGCACTCCAAAGAAAAACACGAACACTATTAACGCAACACAATCAACACCATCCAAAATCAGCAGTTGAGAGGATCACCCTGCCACGCCATGAGGGTGGTCGTGGATTGATAGATATACAAAACCTGCACAACAAACAGATAAACACACTTAGACAATTTTTTCACACAAAGCAACAAACATCAACGCTGCATGCAGCAATCGTACACGCAGATACAGGATATACTCCACTTAATTTACATTCCACACACAAAATTACAGAGGATGTAATCACAACGCAACAAAAGAAGCTGGCTTGGATGCGGAAGGAATTACATGGTAGACACCCACATGAGATCAACAAAATTAAGGTTGATAAGGAAGCATCAAACGCCTGGCTGACCCGTGGGGATTTGTTCGGAGAGACTGAGGGGTTTATGATAGCCATACAAGATCAAGTAATAAACACAAAAAACTACAGAAAGTACATACTTAAGGACGACACAGTACACGACACGACATGCCGATATTGTCATATAACACAAGAAACAATACAACATATCACATCAGGATGCAAAATGCTAGCACAAACAGATTACTTACACAGACATAATCAAATAACAAACATCATACACCAACAGCTTGCACTTAACCATAAATTCATTCAGACACAAACACCATATTACAAATACGAGTATAACCCACAAACAGTATATGAAAATAAAACTCACAAATTATATTACGACAGAACACTGATTACAGATAAAACAATACATCACAATAGACCAGACATCACACTAACAGATAAACACAAAAAAATCACATACCTGATTGATATTGCAATTCCAAACACGCAAAACATTCACGAAACGTACACAAAGAAAATTCAAAAGTATACAGATCTGGCACAAGAAGTACGACGTCTATGGGCAATGAATAAAGTAATAATTGTGCCGATTGTACTTTCGTCGACAGGGGTAATACCACGTACATTGCATAATAGTCTGAAAATACTGGGAATGCATCAAAATATATATGTTACACTACAAAAAGCGACAATCATAAACACAGTACATACAGTTAGAAAGTTCCTAAATATTGATGCAATGTAGAGACCAGAGGGAGCGAGAATGTGCACGAATGCCAAATGGACACATATGTCGAAGCCCCTGTATCTTGGCCTAGACCCGATACAGGTGGTGAACACCGGGAAAAATCCGAGTAATTGTTTAAATAATAATAATAATAATAATAATAATAATAATAATAATAATAATAATAATAATAATAATAATATTTACTATATATACTTTAAAATATGTGTACATAAATATATAGCAATTTTTGTGTGCGGTCTAGTACAGGACTACTATAGTTCCTATTACTCTCCACTGCCCTTGGTTTAGTTACTGCGATCTACCTAGGGCTCGAATTGTGCAATTTACCAGACATTGTCTTGGACACAACTTCCTTCCGTCTCATGCATATCTTCTTTTACTCAACGACTCTCCTGTGCGTACTCTTCATATCAACCCACATAAGTGTGTCCTTATTCATTTGTTGTTTTCATGTCCCATTCTAGCTACACAAATAATGGTCCTTTTTAAATCTCTTTTAGAAATTCACGTTCTTGTCTATAATGTTTTTACACCATCCTATGTACACCTACCCTATTAGTTGTAGAACTGATATCAAATTTTATTTCTTCTTCTGGTTTTTTAGTTCAGTATTTGTTAAATTGTACATATCAATATTAATATTTTAAATGTTTTTCATATTCATATGTTACAATTTATAATAATTGTTGAAAAATAGTGTTAATACAAAACTTCTAATACAAAAAAAAAAAATTAAATAATAACAATAATAATAATAATTATAAATGTTCGGAACTTATGCGTTTTAAATTCAACGGCATTTGCGCTCCTCGTTACCACGGTCCATACGTCACGGCGGCGATTATTATATCGGACTATAGATAAAGTTTTATCGCCTCGCCGCCCGCCTTTACCCGTGTCGGGCGGCATAAAGCGGCCGTTGAGAATTGGCACGAAACAGTCGTCCCGCGAAGCCCCTTCGTTGCGATTTGTCAGTAAAACATATTTGAAAACAGATTTGAATTCCTCGTGAATTTTACTACAAAACGACTTTTTCACTTTTTTCATTTTTTTTTCATAAACCCTTAAAAAAATTAACCGAACAAATTAAAAAAAAAAAAAATTGTTAATAATTCATTTTTGAAGGTCTTAAAAAAAAGAAATAAAAAAAATTGGGAAAGTCGTTTTGTAGTAAAATTTACGAGGAATTCAAATCTGTTTTCAAATTTCTTATCGCACCAATAGATCGACCGGTACATTGGAAGTACGAAACGTCTATTTTGCTATGTTTCACGTGTGTAAGACAAAGAGAGAAAATCCCCGCTTTCAATCCCCTTAAGGTACGGTTTCAAAGGCACGACTGGCCGCTGCATGTATCAGGCTCGTAATTAGGTGCCTATTTTTTTTTTTTTTGGGGGGCTATTGTGCAATTATTTTTTATGATATAATGTAATGTAGGTGGTAGGTACAGTGGCGTAGCCAGAATTTATTCACAGGGGGTGGGGAGGGGGTATTCAATAAATGATATATTCAACTTTACGAGCCTTACTAAGTCAAATATGTTGTTTTATTAAATAAAATTGCGTATAATTAAAATTTTTTTTTTGTAGTAATAATACATACAATAATACAAGGTGACTGGTGACAAAGTATTCAAACACCACGAGGATATCGTACACCTCAAATGCAACAAAAAAGTTTCTTTTAACTGTAATTGAATTCTCCAGTATAAAGTATAAATTTTGGGTTTTGTTTTTTTTCAAAAAAAATTTGATTTTTTTCTTTAATTGACCATACGTTATATCCTGAACTATTTGTCCAATAGCAAATTCGAAAAACCCCATTAAAATGTTCATTACATTTTCTTAAAGAAAACATACAAAGCTAGGTTTCAATATTAATTTCATAAGCACCAGCACAATCCTAAAATTTCTAAATTTTAAAAATTTGGCTTCTACCTAATAATTTTGTTTTGTCACTCAGTTGTCAGAGGTGTGCACATTTCACAAGAATTTTCTTCTTTAATAAGCTTTCCAGTGGAATTCTCATCTTTTGAAAAGTTTTGTTTTGGGGAGAAGAAATCGCACTTAAAATTTGAAAAAAAAAACATTATGGTAAATGGTACACAATACTTCCATGAAATGAATCCAGGTAGCACGTGAGTCGTCATGACTTGTAGCTCACATGTAATTATCTGCATTCATTTATGGAAGTAGTGTGTACCATTTACTATACCATTTTGTTTTTACATTTTAAGTGCGATTTGTTCTTCCTAAAACAGAAGTTTTCCAAAAAATGAGTGTACCGTTAGAAAACTCATTAAAAAAAAAGTTTTATGAAATTTGCACACCTCTGAGTAACAAAAAACAAAAAAAATCGTTAAACAGGAGTCAATTTTTTTAAATTTAGAAGTTTTCGAATTTCAAGATTGTTCCTGTGTTTGCAAAAATGATACTGGAACTTTGCTTCAACTTGCTTCGTACGTTTTCTTTAAGAAAATGTAATGAGATCTTCAATGGGGCTTTCAAAATTGGTGTAGGATCAATAGTTCAAGAAATATGAATAGTTAAATGAGAAAAATCACATTTTTTCAATAATATTAAAAAAAAAAATTGAAATTTCTACTTTAAATTGAGAATCGGACCATAGTCAAATGGAACTTCTTTGTTGCATTTGTAGTGTACCGTGTTCAATACCCCTCGGAGTTTTTACACTTTATCACCAGACATCTTGTATATTACAATACTACACTCGGCGTCAAAAAATTCGCACTTTTTGCAAATTTGTTTTCAAAGTAATTTTTACTACACTTAATCAAATGTAAAGGTACCGTTATGCTATATCATTTGAAAGGTGATTGAATAAACTTTAAAAAATAAATAAATGCTACGTGTTTTTTTATCAGTGTTTAAAAAAAATACAAGTTAATCGTGAAAGAAGAAAAAAAATTTATTTGGACAAAATTGTACAATTAGAAACAAACAATAGACTTTATATAAAAATAAAAAACCATTGCTTAATGGTATTTAGTATTTAGTGTTACCCCCTCTTGCATCTTTCATGGATCTTATCAGTCGTACAACGCGTTCTGGAGGAATGTTATTCCACTCCGCAATAACAGCATCATGGAGGTCTTGGAGGGTTGTTGGGGCAGGATCACGTGACCGCACTCGTCGTTTTAAATCATCCCAGAGGTGCTCAATTGGGTTGAGGTCTGGACTTCTCGCCGGCCACTACATAACAAGGATCCCAATCTCTTTCATATAATTCTTTACAATTAATGTGGTGTGGGAACGAGCATTGTCGTGCATTAATGTGAACTCATCGCCAACAAAACCCGCATATGATACCACATGCTTTTCTAGGACCTCTGTGATGTATCGATGAGCCGTCAGCGATCCTTGTCCGCGAGCACCACCAGTCCGGGAAACGCACACAATCTCGGTCTTGCTTTCGATAGATATTCCACCCCAGAACATGCATGAGCCACCCCCGTACTCCACTGTTTTTTTAACACTGATAAACAAAAACACGTACCATTTATTTATTTTTTAAAGTTTATTCAATCACACCTTTTAAATGATATAGCATAACGGTACCTTTACATTTGATTAAGTGTAGTTAAAATTACTTTGAAAACAAATTTGCAAAAGGTGCGAATTTTTTGACGCCGAGTGTATAATTAATCTTATTTTCTTGAATTTTGGCAAATTCATTAATTATTTCATCTGTTGACAAAATAATATCACGATGAATATTTAACATTGCTAAACTATTGAGTCGATTTTCCATTAATTTCCATTACACAAAACCGCAGTACCCACCTGCACCCCGCCAAAATGTTTCGTCTATTATTATAAGGTCTACGGTTTCAACGTGTAAAAGTATACAGTAAACGATGTGCCAGGAGTTGCTTCTTGCGGGCATTAATTATAATAATAAGAGCAAGGCGTTATTTTTGTTTTTATTCTAACTCTATCCGCTATTAGTATTCGATAAGCGAAGACGATAAAACTGTACATTTGTATATCAGATAGTTCTATCACAGATTAGATGAATACAGATGAATCACTCGCGATATAAACAAAAAAAAAGATGTCATTCGAAACCCCCCCTCACCCCCAAAAAAAACCCCCTTTAACCGCATGATAGCACAATATATTTACCTAAAATTTAAACATTACTCCCGTGAGGTAATGTATTTGTGCTGTTTACATAGTGAATTCTGGTTTGGCGATCGTGTCATATAATGTCTCGTGTCAAATATACTCGTTTCATACACTTAGTTGAAAAACAATCGGTGCTTAGGCTGCGTTAAATTTTTACCGGCATGTGATAACCATTATTATGATAATATTATTTGGGATAATAAAGAAGTTGTACAATAATATTATATAATATCAGCACAATAATTTGTGTCGTCGTGTGCGCCTATATTGACATCAGAATAGCGTATTTGCAATTCTTTTGTTTTCGGGCCGAGTGATCCATCTGTATTCGTCTAAACTGTGGTTCTATTTTGTAACGCACATGGCATAAAAATTATTAAATTTCAGAATTAAAATATTTGACCCGAAGAAAAAAACAAAAAAATTTCCAGATCTGACTGTGAAAGCACAAAACTGTAATCATTAAAATATTACTAGCTATTATTATTGCTATTATTAATTAATTATTATTGAACCCTTAAAACCCCACTGACTACAACACTGGAGCCTTGGAGCTTAACCAAATTCTACTTTTTCAACCATGGGCCTTTTGGCACAGAATTTTGAGATAGATTTCACTTCTTTATTAACATCAAAATTCAATCTTTTCTCCCAATTGTTTCAATTTACGCACAGAAAGCCTTTTTTACTTCTCCGAAGTACTTTTTTGTGGATTTCAATTATTTTTCCGAAGCACGTTTTACAGTGACATCTCGAGACAATGTAATTATTTTGCACGGCGTCCGCAGAGCGACTAACCTTTACTGCGTAGAGTAATAAAAGTACATAATATATAGTTCCCTTCCCTATAACATAATGCGCGCGGTGCGCCGCGCGTAACTGTTGTTGTTACTATTATTATTATTACTATTATAACCTGGTATCGCCACAACGCCGGAAAGTACCGAGCGTATATAATAATACAGCACGGTACGACGGATCCACGGAGCGAACGAAAAATGAGACTCACAAAACTGCAGTTTTTAACTCTGTCTGTCTCGCACTTCGCATACAACCAACGCGTGCGAGTGAGAGGTCCGAGCGCTGAGACGAAACTTAATGTATAATAGTCTCGTTATCGGGTCGAGTTGTTGTGTGCCGTTTTTTCTCGGTGTTCCTTACGCACAGAAAGGAGTCTCTTCTAGCGAGACTCTTCGATTATTGTCATTATTATCGTTGTTATTATTATTATTATTACCATTGTTATTCGTTCTTTGATATATATGGGCATTGGGTGCCCGTTTTTTATAATAATTACTTGTTTTATTTTCGACGTTAAATAATATATTTTCTGTGGTTCATATTGGCCCATTTTCGATATATATCGAGTTGTACTTTCGTACTTAAGTTCTATCTTTCTCGATATATGGTTGCGAATGTAATTTTCATAACGGGTAATATTTTTATTTAACGGGTTCGCTACGTGCTAGTGTATCTAGACATCTACTCGTAGTTATCACGGCAAGTGTGCGATATCGTCCCGTGGGTCTCTGGGCGGAACATTGTCAGGTATTCGGCACAAATAGTAATAAATAATTATAATAATAATAATTAATAACAATTAATAGTTATAAAAAATTATATATTATTAAAGTTATATATTACTAGTTATATAATTATTAATAGTGATAGTAATAATATTATTTCATTGTAGTTTCACTTAGGTACGTCCTTCTATATTTTATATACCATAAAAATTAATTGAAATATTTCAAACTCCAACCGTACAGTTTTTTATTCTTTTAATTATTGTGAAGTAATTATAATTATTATAATTAATATAATAATTAATTATAATATTAATAATTATTATAATATAAATTAATATCACTTATTATTTTAGAGTAATCTTTATGTTAGTTTTAACATGTTGCTTTGAGGTCTAAGTTAATTTAGCATTATAACAAAATAGTAATAAATAAAGTTTTCAAGTTTAAAGCAAATATAACTATAACATATAAAATGTTTAGTGACTAGTGTAATATGAATGGATTTTATTTCAATTTAATTAAATTACAACAATAGACTATTGTACTATTCGAAACATTTATTCGATTTTTGAATTTCGAGGACATGAAAATTCAAATTTTTTTCATCTTATTTGTTTAACGATGTTAAATCTTTGAATGAAATTTTATCGACCATAGAGCATAATGATATAATTGAAAATTTGAATTCATAAATTACTTAATATAATTTTACAATAATAATATCAGATTTTTTTAAAATTAATTTTGTGGTTTTGGATTTAACTTACGCGTTTTTGAACCGCTCCCACCTTGAAAATTAATTAAAATATATTAAATCCCAACCGTGCAGTGTAATACAAAGTGTTGATAATTTGGAAAAATGGAAAACAGATGTAAGTCACGATTTTTGTTTATCATATTTTTGTGAGAAAGAAATGCAGGTAATGTAATGTTATGACATAAATATCTATTGAAAAAAATTAATCAAAAAAATTTTTTTTGGTAAAGTGAAAGTAAGAATAAAATAGAACGAAATATGGATATAAATATGCGAACATTGTGATGAAATTTAAATTCTTATATCATTTAATATAATTTTATAATATTAATATCAGATTTTTATGTTATTGATTTTGTGGTTTTGTTTTTAACTTATCTACGTGTTTGTGTAGTTTTCGTATACATATATATGTAGATTGTACATATATATTTCTTTTATGTATACAAATATTATTTGTGAAGTTTGGTGACGATTTGAGTCGTGCCTCAATTGGGTTGAAATTTGATTAAAAGTTTATTTGTTTTGCGTGTATAATGTACTTCATATAAATTAAGATTACATAGTATAAAATATATAGAAATTTATATTTTCTTCATAAATGGTATTCAGTAAGTTTAATAATATATTTATTTATTTATTCAGAACAGGCCGCAGCCCATAGTACAGATAGCATAATATACACAATACAAACTAGGATAATATACAAATTTAAATAATACTAATTATATAAATATGCAAATGAAGAAAACTATGTTAATTAAATAAAAATGATGGATCCTCGTTGGCAATACGCATCATCATGTAAATCGGTCGTTTACGGGAGTAATTAGTGGTGTAAACTGGTACAAAGAAAGGATACATTGAACAAGAACAAACACAAGGAGTTTTTAAATTAATTTGGCTAAGTATTACAGGACAGTCAATAAATCCTTCAAGAAGCGTTCGTAGAAACATTTGGTTACAAATAACGCGTTTATCAGCCAAAGACTGTAGATCTAATCTCTTCAATACAGGCTCATAGTCGTGAGGACAATGATTAATTCTCAATACATTAGCAGCAAAGTACAAAAATTTGCGTTGGACTCTTTCAATTTCATATCTATAACTTGCAGTAAGTGGGTCCCAAATTACAACAGCATATCCCAAAGTAGACCTAACTAGCCCGCAGTATAAGGCTTTTAAAGGAGCCATCAATTTAAAATCCTTACAAACTCGCTTCACAAAAACAAGGGTTTTAAGAGCTTTACAACACGATGATTCATTATGTGCGTTAAAGTTTAATTCACGATCAAATGTTAGCCCAAGGTCTTTGATAAGGTTCCCTTCAGAGATAAGTGAAGTATGACATAACGTGTAATTGAACTTAAGAGGAACAAGTTTTCTATAGAATGATACTGAGTGACATTTATTGATATTAAATTCAAGACTAAGACAATTGGCCCACATAGCCAAAGAGTTTAAATCATCTTGTAACAAACAACAATCATTCTCTGAACGAATTTCCATAAATAATTTTAGATCATCAGCAAATAAGAAAAAAATGACAGTTATGAATAGCACTTTTTACCCTACTAATAAATAATGCAAAGAGTAATGGGGAGAGATAACCTCCCTGAGGAACTCCAGATGGTACGTTGAGAACTTTCGACTTAATTCCAAACACCATCACATATTGTTTACGTTTATTTAAATAGGAGCTGAACCAAGATAATAAGGGTTCACCAAATCCACAGCTAATGAGAACATTGACCAAAACAGAATGGTTTACCCTTTCAAACGCTTTCTCAAAGTCAGTATAGATGACATCAACTTGATTACCATTAGAAAAGCATCAAACACATGATTTACAAATACAAGGTTACAAGTAGTCACTGACCGGCCAGGACGAAATCCATGCTGTTCATCAACTAACACATGATTCATGGATGGTTTTAAACATTTTAAAACTAACGAATCAAAGAGTTTTTCAATATGGCTAAGGATAGTTATAGGTCGATAATTAATGGCATCAGAAGTATCACTAGATATAAAAACAGGTGAAATAGAACTAAGCTTAAGTACTTCAGGGTAAACACCAGAATCAAGAAACTTACGAAACAAAAGCCATAATGTAAAACATAAAGGAGATCGAATAGTGTATAAAAAGTCACCAGAAAACCCGTCAGGACCAACTGACTTGACATCTTTGAGTTTAGATAACCCGTTTTCAACTTGTGATACACTAAAGTGACAATTACTGGGGAGATCATACCTTAAAGACGAATTTGTTGAAGGATTATAATCATTACTGGAATTTGAATATATATACCAAATACGAACCACTGAATATTTATTTTATGAATAATATTAAATACTCGTATAATAATGAAATTTTTATTTGAAATTTTTTAATTGAATTTGTAATTTTGGATTAAACTCACTTGGCTCTTGATATGCACAAGAAAAAAATAATTACGAAATTTAAGTAACTAGTAATAAAGTTTTTAACGCTTAATGCAAATATAAAATATGATTAGAAAATATTAAAAATAAAGTGTATAATGTATTGGTTATATTTTAATTTAATTAGCTTATAACAACACCCTACCATTCTAAACATTGAAATTTTAAGGACATAAAAATTCAGGTCCTTTTTTTATGTCATATATTTATCAACCTTAAATCTTCGGAACAAAAAATTTATCACCCTTGGAGGATGTCGATAAAATTGACAAATTTATATTTATAAATTATTTAATATTATATAATGTTGTAAATTTT
This sequence comes from Slavum lentiscoides, assembly GCA_032441835.1. Taxonomy (NCBI): domain Eukaryota; kingdom Metazoa; phylum Arthropoda; class Insecta; order Hemiptera; family Aphididae; genus Slavum; species Slavum lentiscoides. Next base: position 16,756,976 of record CM063712.1, on the reverse strand, counting down.
CGATTATTAAAATTTTTAATGTAATTTTGAATTAAAATGACGGTCTTCTATGTATTATATACCATGAAAAAATAAAAATAAATGTTTAAAATTTCAGATGAATGTAAGTCTTTATTTTATTTTATCATGTATGCGTGAAAAATTAATGCAGTTAACATCATAAATATAAAAATAATAACATGTATGCAGGGGCGGATGGGCTCACCAGACACCGGGATTTTCTCGGTGGGCCGCTACTTATATTGATGAAAATGGGTCGATGAAAAATATTGTATTTATTATTGTATTTATTTCGATTTAATACTAGCGTAGCTCTTGTAACATTTATTTGACATTTGAATTTCGCGGTCGCAAACATTCATAATAATATTCATAACAAATGTAAATAGAACATTAAAAATGCATCACGTATAAAAATGCAAAAACATTTAAGTTTCAAGGATATAAAAATTCATATCATTTTTTTATTCCATATAGTTTAACAACCTTAAATAATTGAAAAAAAATATTTATCGACCTTGGAAAATGCCCGAGCTCTCCATCCCCCCGAAATTCTGAGAAATCCGCATATTTTCTGCAAATTCTGTAATTTTCCTATACATTTATATATACACCATGTACTCTTATATATACACGAGACGAAAAACGCACACACGAACGGTCTTGTGTAATAACTAAATACTGATTTTTCAATACAAGGACACGACCGCAAACTATTTTCCGGCACCCCTTCCCCCTCCCTGAACCAAATTTCTGGCTACGGCCCTGTATATATATATATATATATATATATAAATGTATACTTAAATACACAATAAAGCCTAAGAGTATTACGCAAAATAAAGAAAATAATATTAAATACTCGCATTATAATAACATATAATAATGAGGAATTGTATGTTGGATGACGACGAGCAACAGGAAATTTCTGACTGAGTAAAATAAGCAATGCTCCTATTATTATACAATGAAAACACTGTAATAAATTTAACATAGTACTTTGGTGTACGTTTATTTAATTAGTTTGTTGTGCGAAGTTCATAACAACATATATTTGTTCCAAGCAGGAGCGTATTTAGAAATTTTTTTTTTGGGGGGCTGAGGCATTGAGTAGATATCATTGTTGAATTATTTCTAAATTCTAATGCAAGACTATATCATAAAAGTAGGACAAATTACCAAATTCTCAATATTTTAAAAACAACTACATATTAGGAATTTATTAAAAATATTACATCCTATAGCTATAGGCAGAGACGTATTTAGGGGGGGGCAGAGGGGGCTTGGGCCCCGGGCGGTTAAATTTTAGGGGCAGTAAATTTTGGATAGCATTTTGATATAATAAGGTAAGCTTTTTGGCTGATAAAAAAAAGTAAAAATGATAGTAATAAAATTATTATTTTGGTTATCATTTGTACACGTAGTGGACCGTCATCGTCGCAGTCTATTTTGAACGCGGAAACCACGGACTATCTTAGTCCATGGCGGAAACCTACACATACACGTCATAAACACCGCTGCACTCAACTTGATAAAAGTATCAATTTTAACGCTGGTAATGCAACACCCCGCCATTCTTTATAATCGTAATCGTACCTAAACATTATTATAGAAATATTGTGATAGTAATATTAAAATTCTTATCAAATATTATGGAATTGTGTTAATTAAAAATTAAAATTATTTATTTCATTTTTAAATGATTTGTGTCTTTTGATGGTAAATCATATTCAGTGTTTTAAATTGTGTTGATATTTTTCTGTTCTTTATTTGTTTCGTTTAATACGTATTTTAACTAACCTAACCTTTATTTTCTTTTTTTTAAGACCTTCAAAAATGAATTATTAACAATTTTTTGTTTTTTAATTTGTTCGGTTAATTTTTTTAAGGGTTTATGAAAAAAAAAGTGAAAAAAGTGGGAAAGTCGTTTTGTAGTAAAATTCACGAGGAATTCAAATCTGTTTTCAAATTTCTTATCGCACCAATAGATTGGTCGGTACGTTGGATGTACGAAACGTCTATTTTGCTATGTTTCATGTGTGTAAGACAAAGAGAGAAAATACCCGTTTTCAGTCCCCTTAATTGCACATAATACCGTCGATTATAAATACTAGTATTATTTATTTTTTTATCGTATGGCTGAATCAGGCCCGGACTGGGCCACTGTGCTACTGTTCTACAGCACAGTAGGCCGTACGCCTCAATTTTGTTATAAAACAATTGAGTTTTTTTTGAAAATTTTGTAATCGATTAAATGCGTATTTTTGTGTACGTTTGTTCTGATAAATCGCAAAACATGTGATTTGTCTGCAAGTCAAGTCGAGTGAATTGCGAACGAGTATTTAGCAAGTTGAAAATTATTAAAAACCGCTTACGATCTTCCATTATCCAATGAAAACTCGGAAACATTCCTACTTATGTCCGTGGAAAAAGAATTATTAGAGGAAGTAGATGACTTTGATGATATTTTAAATAATATAATTAAAAATGCATCTCCTACAATGTCCAACTTTATTGTTTAAATATAAAAATATTATTTTATATATATTTATTATATATTATAATATTATTTATATATAAAAAAAAAATTAATGAGCAAAAAAAAAAAGGTCATTAAAAACCGTTTTTATACCTAAACTTTTATTTATATTGTATCTATATGGGCCGCCTGCTTACTGAGAATAGTAGGCCGGTGTCCTCCCAGTCCGGGCCTGGGCTGAATACTAGTATTTATAATCAACGATAATGCATATACGTTTATTTCACTCGACTTCGTAATATGTGTGATATGTTTTCGTATATTAGGATAATAGGACATTTTAATACTAATAATATTTGTTTGATAGTTTTATAGCGCGCATTATATTAGAGTATACAATCTATATGAAATACAAGTAAGGTTTTTGTGATTTTGATTTGTAACGTTTGATTTTAATAAAACTTACCGGGATCTAAATATTACGTATCATAAAAAATAATTTGAAAATAAAAAATTATAATATTTTAATATATTTTGAATTGTTGTCAATTTAGAAAAATGGTTATAAATATGATAAACTTGTGTGGGAATCACAATTAACAAATATTAATAATATTAATTAAAATAATTATCTTTTATATTTTTTTTTGTTTCAACCATACTCTATTCAGAATAAGAATGCCCACTTCCGCGCATGCAATACTAAACTGCGGGAACGGTTCGACCCTCCGGCAAGATTCAGGTGCGCTGTGATTGGTCTTCATTTGTGTACTGCAGCACTTGCTCGTCGCGTTTGACAGCCACCGCCGTATATGCAGATGATCATCCAGCTCGGCGGTGGGGGCACAATAAACATCAGCGCTCACCGCGGCAACAGTCATGCGCGTACGAAACGAGTTTTCATCGGTCAAGTGGGCATTCTTATTTTGAATATATAGTATAGTAATATGCTTATACTTTATAATAAGTAATAATTATAATAAAAATAATAATTATTATTATTATTTTAATATTAATAACAATAACAATAACAATAATAACAGTTATAATAATAATAATAATAATAATAATAATAATAATAATAATAATAATAATAATAATAATAATAATAATAATAATAATAATAATAATAATAATAATAATAATAATAATAATAATAATAATAATAATAATAATAATAATAATAATAATAATAATAATAATAATAATAATAATAACAATAATAATAATAATAATAATAATAATAATAATAATAATAATAATAATAATAATAATAATAATAATAATAATAATAATAATAATAATAATAATAATAATAATAATAATAATAATAATAATAATAATAATAATAATAATAATAAAAATAATAATAATAATAATAATAACAATATTTATAATATTTCAATGTGATTTCTCAACCCTCTTAACTATATTATTCATACAATAAAATTAATTGAAATTTTGCAAATTACAAATATAGATATCGAAAATCAAGATAGAACTTACCCTCTTCTAAATATGACAAATAATACAAAATAATTATAATGATAAATAACAAAAACTCTAAATATTAAAATTGTTGTAAATTTGGTAAAGTAGAAAGGTGGAAAATAATAATAATAATAATAATGATAATGATAATGATAATGATAACGATAACGATAACGATAAATAATAATAAGATAATGATGATAATGATAATGATAATGATAATGATAATGATAATGATAATGATAATAATAATAATAATAATAATAATAATAATAATAATAATAATAATAATAATAATAATAATAATAATAATAATAATAATAATAATAATAATAATAATAATAATAATAATAATAATAATAATAATAATAATAATAATAATAATAATAATAATAATAATAAAATAGTTATGATAATTACAATATTATACTAAAAAACATGTAACATGAATATTTTTATAAGTAATATTGATATATAATCGTTTTATATTAGTAAAATTAATAATTTATTAAAATAATTAAATTTTTTTTATTTATTGGAAAGAGAAAATGGAAATTTTGGTCGAAAGTGTAATTTACAATAATATTGTTTCGATTAAACACCTTAGATAGTTTTAATAATATTTGGGATTCTTTACAAACTTACCTGGAACTTGGTTTTACATATTACAAAAAATTATGAATTAGAGTAATTTTATAGAGTACAAATTTTTGTCAATTAAGAAAATTAGATAGATATATGGCTAAAAAATATGCAAAATCCGTGAAGGATATGTGTCACGAATAGCAAGTAATAATGACAATAATAATAGTAATAATAATAATAATAATAATGATAATAATTATGATAATGATAATAATAAAATAATGATAATAATAATAATAATAGTAATAATAATAATAATAATCATAATAATATTAATAATAGTAACAATTATAGTAATGTAAAATGTAACTAGAACGTTTATTTTTGGTAATGTGAGAATATAAATATTATAGGAGTATATTGATTTTATTTTAATGAACTTTGAAATTTATATTTAATTTAATTTAAAACTTCTGTTTTAAGTGTAGTTATATATTATTAAAATATTATAACTTTAAATACAACAAATATTTTATAGAATTTGGAATTTTAATAAAACTTACTGGGATCTAAATATTACGTATCATAAAAAATAATTTGAAAATAAAAAATTATAATATATAAATATATTTTGAATTTTTGTCAATCTAGAAAAATGGTTATAAATATGCTAAACTTGTGTGGGAATCACAATTAACAAATATTAATAATATTAATTAAAATAATTATCTTTTATATTTTTATTTTGTTTCAACCATACTCTATTCAGAATAAGAATGCCCACTTCCGCGCATGCAATACTAAACTGCGGGAACGGTTCGACCCTCCGGCGAGATTCAGGTGCGCTGTGATTGGTCTTCATTTGTGTACTGCAGCACTTGCTCGTCGCGTTTGACAGCCACCGCCGTACATGCAGATGATCATCCAGCTCGGCGGTGGGGGCACAATAAACATCAGCGCTCACCGCGGCAACAGTCATGCGCGTACGAAACGAGTTTTCATCGGTCAAGTTGGCATTCTTATTTTGAATATATAGTATAGTAATATGCTTATACTTAATAATAAGTAATAATTATAATAAAAATAATAATTATTATTATTTTTTTAATATTAATAACAATAACAATAATAACAATTATAATAATAATATTGATAATGATAATGATAATAATAATAATAATAATAGTAATAATAATAACAATATTTATAATATTTCAATGTGGTTTCTCAACCCTCATAACTATATTTTCATACAATAAAAATTAATTGAAATTTTGCAAATTACAAATATAGAAGTCAAATCTAGATAGAACTTACCCAATTCTAAATATGACAAATAATACAAAATAATTATAATGCTAAATAACAAAAACTCTAAATATTGGAATTGTTGTAAATTTGGAAAAGTAGAAAGGTGGAAAATAATAATAATAATAATAATAATAATAATAATAATAATAATAATAATAATAATAATAATAATAATAATAATAATAATAATAATAATAATAATAATAATAATAATAATAATAATAATAATAATAATAATAATAATAATAATAATAATAATAATAATAATAATAATAATAATAATAATAATAATAATAATAATAATAATAATAATAATAATAATAATAATAATAATAATAATAATAATAATAATAATAATAATAATAATAATAATAATAATAATAATAATAATAATAATAATAATAATAATAATAATAATAAATAATAATAATAATAATAATAATAATAATAATAATAATAATAATAATAATAATAATAATAATAATAATAATAATAATAATAATAATAATAATAATAATAATAATAATAATAATAATAATAATAATAATAATAATAATAATAATAATAATAATAATAATAATAATAATAATAATATAATAATAATAATAATAATAATAATAATATAATAATAATAATAATAATAATAATAATAATAATAATAATAATAATAATAATAATAATAATAATAATAATAATAATAATAATAATAATAATAATAATAATAATAATAATAATAATAATAATAATAATAATAATAATAATAATAATAATAATAATAATAATTATATTATATTTTTATGGAATTTGGAATTTTTAATAAAACTTACTGTTTCCTAAATATTACGTATCATAAAAAATAATTTGAAAATAAAAAATTATAATATTTAAATATATTTTGAATTTTTGTCAATTTAGAAAAATGGTTATAAATATGCTAAACTTGTGTGGGAATCACAATTAACAAATATTAATAATATTAATTAAAATAATTATCTTTTATATTTTTATTTTGTTTCAACCATACTCTATTCAGAATAAGAATGCCCACTTCCGCGCATGCAATACTAAACTGCGGGAACGGTTCGACCCTCCGGCGAGATTCAGGTGCTCTGTGATTGGTCTTCATTTGTGTACTGCTGCCCTTACTCGTCGCGTTTGACAGCCACCGCCGTATATGCAGATGATCATCCAGCTCGGCGGTGGGGGGCACGGTAAACATCAGCGCTCACCGCGGCAACAGTCATGCGCGTACGAAACGAGTTTTCATCGGTCAAGTGGGCATTCTTATTTTGAATATATAGTATAGTAATATGCTTATACTTTATAATAAGTAATAATTATAATAAAAATAATAATTATTATTATTTTTATTAATAATAATAATAACAATAATAACAGTTATAATAATAATAATAATAATAATAATAATAATAATAATAATAATAATAATAATAATAATAATAATAATAATAATAATAATAATAATAATAATAATAATAATAATAATAATAATAATAATAATAATAATAATAATAATAATAATAACAATAATAATAATAATAATAATAATAATAATAATAATAATAATAATAATAATAATAATAATAATAATAATAATAATAATAATAATAATAATAATAATAATAATAATAATGATAATAATAATAATAATAATAATAATAATAATAATAATAATAATAATAATAATAATAATAATAATAATAATAATAATAATAATAATAATAATAATAATAATAATAATAATAATAATAATAATAATAATAATAATAATAATAATAATAATAATAATAATAATAATAATAATAATAATAATAATAATAATAATAATAATAATAATAATAATAATAATAATAATTATTTATTTCTCGTATGGTTTAATCCAACACTAACAGTATTAAAATATTATAGCAACAACATATATTACAATAAGAAAATATATAAACAATTTTGATAAAATGTGGATACATAAAATATTAATAATTAGTTAAATAGATAAAAAAAAAAAAAAAATAGATAAAAAAAAATAAAATAAAATAAAATAAAATATATATGAGTGATTGGATGGTGAGTCGGGATACTTTTTGTTTGGTCTTAGATTCTAATGTCTAGATTGGTTAGCCATTTTGTTGCCGCTGCTGTGACCTTGTGGAGATGTTTCATTCCGCCTTGTGGGTTGCGTACTAGACATTCTTCCACGATGTGATTGGCTGTTTGATTATCATGTCCGCAGTCGCATTGTGGTGTATCCCTAAGTCCCCATTTATACAACATATTTCCCGTTTTTCCGTGGCCAGTCCTAAGTCTATTTAAGGTCACCCATTCCTTCCGAGGTAGATGGAACCCTATTATAATAATAATAATGGGGTACGGCAGCCTATGCTGGCTGATAGGGAGTGGCGCCCCTTCCTCTACCGGAGCTATCCACACCCATGAAAATGGAGAATTACCCTAGCTTCGGAAAAGGACCGCTGCCTGTGGACCGCCAGGGCATATTTAGAGCCGGCGCTGAACATGACAGCATGCGAACCGTCGGTGACAGAGTACTGATGAGGCGGGTACCTGTCTCCCAAGAAGCTACAGCCCAACAAACTGAAGTGGATTACAATCAGGCAAGCACATCTACTGCCCTCAACCTGGCTGGAGGATCATCTTCCCATTCTAATGAGAAGGTTTTTCAAGGAGGAGGAAATAAGCGTATTAAATGGTCACGTGAAATAAATATTGAAGTCATAAGAACTTTCTACCGGATCAACAAATGCGAAGACAATCCACTTTCTGGTTATAGACAACTTTTTTACGCGGAATACTGTAAGAGTCACCCACAAATGTACATCACAGAGCAAAACCTAGTCGACAGAAGAAATGTCATAAAGAAAAAAGGTTATTTGAGTCCAGAAGATTTCAACATAATATGCAGGAGGTTGCCAATGAACTAAACCAAGAAGATATAATTAACTTTCCCCAAATTCAAAGCTTAAGCGACCGCTCTATTAGTCCGACAAACAGAACCACAATGCGAAAAGATGGAGAAGATTCTAATCAACTTGAATTAAAAATCAAAGAAAGATTTAATAGTATGATTGCCTATTTCCAAAATACTTACTCAACGGATAGACCTTATATTCCCCCCCTTAAAAATGTAAGAAAAGCATCAAGTCTCATATCAGAAACAAACAACATCTTAAAAGAACATTTCAAGATTAACAGAGACCTTGAGGAAGTGGAACTGGCAATTTACTGTGCAGCCACCACAGTTATAGAGCTAAATAACCAAAAAGTTACTCCACTGGTTAATCGAAGTACCTCAAGAAACAACAACTACAAACCAGCCTGGAAGATACGATTAGAAAAGTCAATCGATAAATTTAGATCTAACGCTGATGTTTTAGATGAATACATAAAGGTTAATGTGGGGAAAAAAGTTAGTTCTAAAGTAACTATTCTAGCTAGGAAAGCTGGAATACTCCTTAACAAGGTGGAAAGTATCCAAAAGCTGGTAGAATTGAAAGACAATTTCAGGCAAAAATCAAAAGTTAAAGGAGCAAGATTAAGGAGATACAACAAATTGGCCAAGCGCAAAGAACAGAATGCAAATTTTTTTAATAATCGCAAGAAGTTTTTCAGGCAGCTGGACCACGGAACAACGGGAACAGATGATGAAGGTATTCAGATCCCTGATCATGAAAAGTTTCTCTATTATTGGAAATCCATCTGGTCATCTCCAAAAAAATATAATAAAAATGCAACTTGGATAAAAGCGCTGGAAGATCATTTTTCCAACCTAGAACCGATGAAAGACTTTGAGGTCACAAAAAAAGATGTCGAGGACGGTCTAAGGCGAACCCTCAATTGGAAATCACCTGGACCTGATAGATTCCAAAATTTTTGGTTGAAATACTTCAACGCCTCTCATGCGATTCTCGCACGATGTTACACTGAAGTACTAAAGGACCCCTCCAAACTTCCAAAACACCACACGATGGGAAACACTTACTTCATATATAAAAAAGGGAATGCGCATGAACCCGAAAACTACAGACCGATTACCTGTCTTTCCGTCATATATAAGATATTCACTGGTTTAATAGGAGGCAAATTGAGGGAACAAAAAAGGCGAGTTGAAGAGCAAAAAACGAGACGGCGATATTAAATATTAAGAACTAAAAGAATTAATTGTCAAAGAGAAAAAAATAGCAGCGGAGATTTTTTTGAAACGAAATGAAACGAGGCGTTGAGTCGAATACAGAAAGAAAACGCACAGTGTCGGCAACTATACTACAACAAATATAAATAAAATTCGAGCAACGAGAACTAATTTAAATAAAGACAATATCAATAAGGGCAAAAATCACTTCGCGATAAAGACATTATACGGCATTTTACATATTATTATTACAACTATATTAATTATAAATTTCTCGTCACGAACATGTTTATTATTTTATTTTTTGATATTTACTATTTCAAATTGTCTATGCGGCTAAATCGCAATATAACTTAAACCATTTTTTTTTTTTTTTTTTTTAAAGTCTTTTGTGAATGCCAATATAATTTGAAAAATTATACTTTTAGGTTATTTAATATTTTATAATGAAATTTATATTTGAAATTTTTAAATTGAATTTATAATTTTGAATTAAACTTACTCTCTTGATATGCACAAGAAAAAATAATTACAAAATTTAAGTAACTAGTAATAAAGTTTTTAACGCAAATATATGTTTTTATATGCAAATATAAAATATAATTAGAAAATATTAAAAGTAAAGTGTATAATGTATTTGTTATATTTCAATTTAATTAGCTAATAACAACACTCTACCATTCGAAACATTGAAATTTTAAGGACATAAAAATTCAGATCATTTTTTTATGTCATATATTTATCAACCTTAAATCTTCGGAACAAAAAATTTATCACCCTTGGAGGATGTCGATAAAATTGACAAATTTATATTTATAAATTATTTAATATTATATAATGTTGTAAATTTTCGATTATTAAAATTTTTAATGTAATTTTGAATTAAAATGACGGTCTTCTATGTATTATATACCATGAAAAAATAAAAAAAAATGTTTAAAATTTCAGATGAATGTAAGTCTTTATTTTATTTTATCATGTATGCGTGAAAAATTAACGCAGTTAACATCATAAATATAAAAATAATAACATATATGCAGGGGCGGATGGGCTCACCAGACACCGGGATTTTCTCGGTGGGCCGCTACTTATATTGATGAAAATGGGTCGATGAAAAATATTGTATTTATTTCGATTTAATACTAGCGTAACTCTTGTAACATTTATTTGACATTTGAATTTCGCGGTCGCAAACATTCATAATAGAATATTATTGATTTATAATTTAAAATTTCCCAAATTGTTTGTATCTTTTTTTCAAAAACACCTCGAAAAGTACCAATATAATTTAGACATTTCATTTATAAATAATTTAATATTTTAAATTATTATACATTAATATTATATAAAACGGTTAATAACTTACTGGCTTCTAAATATCCCATTATAACATAATATATAAATAAAATATTTAAAATTCGTTACGTGCAAATTATATCACATATAAAAACAAATAAATGTATTATATAACTTTAAAACAAATGTAAATAGAACATTAAAAATGGATTAATTTAGTTTCAGTTTATTAGACAAATAAAATAGGATTGCATTTATATAAAATAATTATAATAATCAGTATATTCCATCACTTTGTTCAGATCCTAATTAACAATAACTACAAATACATCTATATAGAAAATTCAGCTAATTATATAATATTTCCAATGCATAACATAAAATAAATATTATTCTTACCTAAAGTAATGGCGTTTAAAATAATATAAACGACCAAAGCTGTTACGATGCGTCTACATAATATAAATGAAGCCATTATTGTAGTGTTTCAATGAAAAGTAATAACTATATAATATGCGCAGTATATACGTAAGATATACTTTGTTGGAGACTAAAAACGGACTGACATGAAACGTTGGTTTCTAATAACACTAAATCGAAAAGCTAGCAGAATAAACAAAAAATTTTTATATTCTTACGTCAAACATGTCATAAATGTACACTTGTGGTTTGATTTATATTAGTTTTATTACACATGTTTTTTTAAAGTTGTATAACAACGTGAACAAATAACGGAGGCCTTTAAAATCAACCATTTAAATTTAATGTAGCCTCAAAGTACACGATAAATATAAAAAAGCGAATCATACTCACTAGGTGGTTGACTATGTAAAAATAGATATAGAGAAAATCAGCTAAAAACATGTATCTAAGATACACACACACACCAGAGACGGCGCCAAGGGGGGGTCGAAGGGGGGCGGTCGCCCCTCAGAACAAATTCTTGCCCTTCTCTCGCCCCCCCCCCTATAATATTTTGGCTCTGGGAGAACTGCTGTTGATTGATAATTGTATGAAAAGTCTTATTAGATATTATACTATTTATATATATATGTTGCGACATAATCTTAAAGGTATTCACTTTCGTTGCGTATTTAGTGACTGCACTAGTGCTCTGCAAGGTCCGTCATTTTATGGACTGAACCGGACCAGTAAATCATTCCCTAAACCGAGACCAGACCGGTCATGTCGTAATTTTATTATGTTGAACTGAACCGGACCAACTACGGTTTTCAAAAATGTTGAGCAGACCGGACCGGACCAATTTTTCTATTAGACCGAAACAGACTGATCTATTTGTAGTAAAGACCAGTTCGGACCAGTCAAAAAAAAATGTATGAGACTGAACCGGACCGATATTATTCGTAATAAAGACCCAGACCAGATCGGACCGGACCGGACCAGACCAAACCGAACCGATATTTTAGACCAAGCCACATTTTTTCTTACAAATATTTGACTGATATTATAACCTAAACGTAATTAGTTCATACACTAACCTAACCTTACCTTTTTTATATTAATACATTAATTATACAATAAAATAACAATAATTTTTTTTACAATATTGAATATAATATATATAATATTTTTCATGGCACGCTCGTAAAAAAAAAAAAAAAGGTAATTTTTGGCACGTAGTGTTCAAAAGGTTTGCCACCCCGGCTCTAGACAGATTGAACAAAATAGAAAAATTTTACTTTCTATTATAAAAACAATAATTCTTTGTAGTAGCCAAGAAATTGCTCTTCGTGAATCAAACGATTCTGGAAGTGTAATGAACATAAATTCTTTTAATGACGGAAATTTCAGAGCACTTTTACGGTTTTGTGTAGATTCGGGTGACACTATTCTAGAAAAACATTTGAATAATGGTCCTAAAAATCATTGTATACTAGTTCTGTCATTCAAAATGAGATTATTTCTATTTTTAGTGATATAATTAAGTCAAAAATTGTCCAAAATGTTAATGCTGCCGAGTGCTTTTCTGTGTTAGCTGACGAAACTATAGACATTGGAAGAGTTAGGCAAATGTCTGTATGTTTGCGTTATTATATGACCATGGAGATAAAAAAATTCGTGAAGACTTTCTAGAATTTATACCTGTAGTTAACCTTAGTGGAAAAGGACTAGCAACCTCAATAATGAGGAGTTTGCAAAAGAATGGCATTAATTGTCAGTTTCTAGTTGGTCAAGGCTACGACGATGCCTCTACCATGAGTGGTTATCTACATGGTGCTCAAGAATACATAAAAAAAGACTTTCCCATGGCTCTTTATGTACATTACAGTGCTCACTCGCTAAATTGTCAAATTTTTGGCTGATCCACCTCAAGTTCCTTTTAAATAGTATTTTTCAGCGGTCACTTTTTGTTTTATAGTTTTCTTTAAATTACCCCATTTCTTTTTTAATATATTTACTGGACGGTATTCAAGAGATATGTTGTTACTGCTATATTCATTTGTCAAATCTTCCCAACGTAACTGTTTTTGTTTCCATGTTAATAAACCAGAATTTTTACATTCAATTCTATCCCATTGCTTATGTACCAAACTTTTTAATAACTCTACTTCGTTAATAGAAAAGTTTGGACTTCTTTTTGCCATCTTATATTTAAAAAATAGTACACCTATTATATATTCCTACTATAAATATTATAAATTAATTATAATTAATGTTGAAAAAAAATGATTATGAAATTAAATCAATGATTAGGCGAAAAGGAGCGTTGTACAGTGTCTGTTAACTGCTTAAGTCCCCTGCAAACACGTCAATTCTAAGGAGTTTTGTATAGGCAACTTAAATCACATATTGTATCGACGAGCTTTGGGCAGTGTGTGTGTGTGTTAGTACCATAGCAGTCCCAACAGGGGAGGGGTAAATGGGGCAAGTGCCCTAGAGCGTCCAAAGTATTATGAATGCAGGAGGCGTCAAAAAAATGAATGACAAAAAGAAAAAATGTGTTGTTTTATTTTAGATATTAATTTCCCTTGTATCTATATGATGAATTCGATGATGAGTGTATTTACTATTAAAATATATAAAATTATGTAATTAGATATTACGTTAGTTGTAAATTTTTTTTTTTGGAGGGGGGGAGAGTCAAATATTATTGCCTTAAGGGGCCCGGTGCCGGCTATTTATTAAGGAGCATAATATAGGCAACTTAATTCACATATTGTAACGGCGGCCTTTGGACTGTGTGTGTGTGTTAGTGTGTTAATGAATATTAGTGTGAGTGAGTTATATTACCCGCTTAGCCGCGTACTGCGCGCCACCATGTCAGATAATTATACGCATTATCTTTTCCGATTTTATTACCTACCTGTATTACTGGAAATTATCACCGGGGTTTCTATTAGCATTACTACCCAAGCTCCCACCTATTATCTTGTAATATCATATAATATTATTACATTTGCATACGTGTTTGGTGGTCAGCTGAATTTTTTTTGAAATTTTATTGTTTTACCTACATTTAAAAAAATATTTATTCGTAGGGTATAAAAATTACACAATAAACGAACACATTTCCTCGAAGTTTTTATTGGTATCACCACAGAGTAACAGTGAAAAAATTGATAAAAAGTATAGAAAATTCCTTCACTAATAAGGGAACGACCTATTATTTTTTAACCTCTTCAAAAAAAGAGGTGGTTCTCAATTCGGTTGTGTATATATTTTTTAATGTTTGTTACCTCACGACTCCGTCATTTATGAACCGATTTGGATGAATATTTTTTATATGAAAGAGTATCGCTTTCTGGTAGTCTCATAACAATTTTGTATATATTGGCCTAGTATTCTGGCAGTAATTTAGTTTTTTGTATTTTCTGTTTTTCACATTTTCCTATTTCATAAGGATTGAATTAATATATTAATTTGTTGCAATATTTATATTAGATTAATATATAATTCGATTCTGCAATGTAATGTTGTTTGAATTTCATCACCGATTTCAAAAATATTATTTCATACTTTTTAGTGCATATTTTTGAAGTCCGTTTCTTTTTTTAAATATTTTTATTTAATTTTTTTGGGGGGAAGGAAATCACCAAGTAAATTAATGTCAATCGGCTATTTAGTCGATAGACTTTTTAGGTTTGTCGGCAAAATACAGAAAAAGTCTATGACCTTTTTTTGTCTTATTTTTTTTCTAATTTTATTTTTATTTTTTTGGGAGGGAGAAATGTCCCCCATTTCCCCCACGTAGATCTACCCCTGCACTCTATGTTTTGTCTACTACGGTAAAAATTTGATTTTGAAAACTTTTTTATTGGCCCCCCCCCCTTTGAAAAATCCTGGCTACGCCACTGACGAGATGTATTGATATTTATTATTTTGTCAAAGTATTATTTTATTATATTCCACCTAATTGATTTTTCAAAACACAATGGCATAGAGCAGGGGTCGGCAATAGGCGGCCCGCGGTCCGAATCCGGCCCGCGGAAAGGAAATAACTGAACCGTTTAAAATATATTTTTTTTAATGCTGGTTTTTGCACGTAGTAGAATAATATAGGTATTTTATCTGTTTTTATAATATATAGAAATGAATAAATTTATTAACTATTATTCAAGTTTTTTTCTGGCCCACGAAATTTTGTTTTCAAATTGTCTGGCCCTCCGTCGAAACTAATTGCCGACCCCTGGCATAGAGAAACAACAATAATACGAAAATTAAATCTGACGCACATGATATATTTTACAAATCGTCATTTTATAATAGTAGGTACCATTGATTATAAATATAAATATTTATAATCTAAGATAGTAGGAATAATCTCCGGGTATGGTCCAAAGTACACCGCGCGCATATTGCAAAAATAAAGATAATATCGATTATCAGGTAACTTTCACACGCGCACTCACATGTCAACATCGAACATTGCGTAAAACAGTATAATATTATTCTTTATGTTATTCTCGTCACCAAAATGACTTTACGGGAAAAGGGATAGCGCACTGTATAATTAAGGTATTTTAATAATTTTTTTTTTATTTGAAAGAGGAGAAAATTGTATAGGTCGGATTTTAACTTATTTTATGAAATTAAATATATTTTGAGCTGCAGAATACTGTGAACTTAGTACGAAATTAATAGTTTTTTTTAACAATAATTATAAACTGGTGGAAGACATATTTAAAAAATCCGAGTTAAATGCGACCTGTAGTTATATGTCCTCTTTAAGTTAAAAAAAAGAAAATTCAAATCGGCTAATTTTACAAGCCGTGAAAGTTTTTCCTGTAAAGCCGTATTTTTAGGTATAAAATATAACCGGCACCGGGCCCCTTAAGACATTATTAGTGGTTAGGACGGCACTGGTTAGTACGTAAATGATTATTATTAGTGTGAGTGCGCTGCACAACACGCCCTTTACCCCCAGCTAAACCCGCATTTTATATCATTCTGTTATGCTACTTTTAATTTCAAAGATAAGAAAATCGAACAATAATTCACGAACCGTTCGTATATCGATTAACGTATTTATTTCAGAGTGTAATTATATAAATTCGTCCATGTTGTTATCGTTTCTTGGGTGTTGATAGTATGAAACCAAATTTGCAGTCATGCTGTATATTTTTTACAAAATCATATTTTGAACAGAAAAGTGCTTTCGCTGTGACAAAATCGTGGTACTTTGACTGGTCCGATTTTAATTCTGTAAAAACCTCAAGATAGTTTGACATCTTTTCTAGAATTTAATCGAAGCGTTTTTTTAAAATATAAATTTCCACCTTTCATATACACAAGTAAAAATGTTAAAAATATGGACATTTTGTTTAATCATACCGAAATAGAAAATGTTATTTCGAAAAACGCCTCGATTAAATTCTAGAACATATGTCATGCAGTCTTGAGGTTTTTACAGAATTAAAATCGAACCAGTCAAAGTCTCACAATTTTATCACAGCGGAAGGCCTAAATACAATATTTTTTTTAACCGATTTAATTCCAAAATTTCGAAAATAATCATTCTATTGTCTTGAAATTTTGCAAAAGAATGTACCATTGTACAACTATGAAGAAATTTCAAAAAGTTTCATTCAATTTTAGGTTACCTACTTATATTTTTTTTTACATTCTGAGCTAATTATTTCGTAATTACTTTTTTCCGAATTAATTTTTATCCTGTACGCCGAAGGGGATCTTACCTGGCAGTTGGCCCCAACGACTCGTACTACGAGAGACCGCGTCGGTTATGACTAAACGGTATGAACATAATAATTCGTATAATAATTCCGATTATATCAAAATAACAAAAAAGGGAATAAATATTACAGTGAATTGAATAATATAAAAATGAATATAATTTGTAGCAAATAACAATTATTCTCAATACACGCAGAACAATCGTCGTCGGCCGAACAAAACACAAAATAAATTATATAATAATAGTAATAATAATAACAATAACATGAACAGTGAACACACCTTATTATCTCGTATGTGATACGACACGTTTAACAGATTATGCGTTGTTCATATACATAAATAAATATAGCAGATGTCACCTGATGGCTGAATAAGTATACCGGTCGATTACGTATCCCCCGTTGATTGATAATTTCACGGAACTCTTCGGTTTTATGGACGGAATGAATATCGCCAAGCACGAGTAGAACGTACCTATATAGTGTATACGCACAATGACAATTTTGCAGCTAGAAACGCGTATTACGAGTGCGTACGAACTGCGCGGCGACGACGAAGACCGTACAGGCCACGCCGACCACAGGCCGATACACGGCGCCGAACGAACGACCCACGAATTCAATACTAAATACGACTGACTGCCGATACAACAGTTATTTTCGCCCCACGGTGGCGGGTGCAAAAAAAGAACGTTCTAGAAACTTCTAAAATCGATAGTGGCGAACCGGTTTAACGATAACGCGCGTGACCGTCTGAAAACGCGAATATCGAACAGTTAATTTTCGGTTTTAAGATTTGGTACATTAATAGAATGTCAGGTATATTTTACTTTAATTTTATACAAAATTTTTTGGAAAATTGAACGTTTATTTGGTTTTTATAGCCGTTTTAAGATTTTCAACGAGATGTTATATTATATTTACGTGAATAATCGAAAATTTTTCGTAAAATTAATAATTTCAAAATAACCGTTTCTATAAAATTTTTTATTGACGTCTTTATTAAAATTGACAATTATATTACTAATTATAACATTGATGTTCCGCTCAGAATCGTTTTTGTCTAATGCAATTATTGCATTCAGATACAATGCTAATATTATTGCCTTTATTCTTTTTTCTCCTACTCAAATATGGCCTGTACTTATTATCAAAATAATGTTTTCTTGTCATTTTATGTATTATGTACAAGTACTCAAACAACGATCGTAAAATAAAAATGTTACATTCGTAAAACATTTACATTCAAAATATAATCCGTAATCGGGTATCACACACGTTCCGACAGGCCGTATCTTCATTTGTCAATAAAACCATTGATTATAGAATATACAGATAGCCCATGGTACCTATAGGGATAAATATCCCAGGGTCGTATTTATGGGGGCTGTTGGGGCTCCAGCCCCCGAAATTTCAGGAACTTTCTTTGTGTATTCCTGTGCCCTATGGATATAGGATGCAATATTTTTAATAAATTCCTAATGTATGTAGTTGTTTTTTAAATGTTGAGAATTTAGTAATTTGTCCTATTTTTTAATATTTAGTCTTGGATTAGAATTCAGAAATAATTCAACAATGATATTTACGAAATGCCTCAGCCCCCCAAAAAAAATTTCTAAATACGCCCCTGAAATATCCCTATAGGCAACTAAAATGCAAAAAAAAATGGCAACTAAAATTTTATTTATACGGTTGCTTGATAGATGTCGCTGTTGTAATTTAATTTAATTTTTCGTGTCTACTTAAAGCAAAATATAGACAATTTGTCTTATCGTCGTTACCCGAAAACGTAGTCGTAAATAATAATTATTAGTGTGAGTGTAGTCGAACTGAGTACCGCCCACCTTCCGCTCAATCATGTTACTTTTGCATGGTTATCGCAAAATTATTTATAGATTTATTTCAATTTTTCTGTACCGTTCAGATTTCAGGTTTATGATTATTGATTAGTGATTAGGTACAGTATATTCTTTCAAACTGTATTTCGAAAAATAAACAAACACGAAATTATATTAAAAATTTCACAATGTTTATTATATTCTATAATCAATGATGAAACGTATTTATAGATTGCCATTCGGATAAATAGCGATAACGAAAACGATTGCCGCGGTCGTCGGTGACGTGTCGGCTAAACATATTACGCACGCGCATGCACATGTCATTACAAAATATTTAAAAATTATCAAAATAAATTTATGAACGTAAAATAGCTATACGCTTCACAAAAATGGAAGTACTTCGAGTGGTTCGATTTGAAAAATGTAAAATTGTTTGAATTGGTGAACAAGTTTACTTTGCATCGGTCGGAGCACTTTTTCAATTTTAGTAAATTCTTGACGAGAATAAACATTTTAAATTTTATACATTTGTCAATTTTTAATATTAGTTATACATAGAAAATACAAAAAATATAAAACAAATGCTGTGACCGATGCAAAGTAAACTTCTTCACCAATTCAAACATCTTTACATTCTTCATATCGAACTATTAAAAGTACCTTAATTTGTTTTGGTGAAAAATTGATAGGGTTTGCAGGGGCCTTAATCATTATTGATTAAAGGCGCGTCAACTTAACCGACGAACGGAGGTCGGTTACACAATGATTAACATATTTTTATGCTATTACCACAAAATATATTTGTGTGATATCACGTTTCGTCGTATACTCGTATTCACGTAGGCATCACGTCTACCGTTATTTTATTGCTATGCTAATTTACATTCGGATTTAGTTATAATATATTAATTTGTTAAACTGAATACTAGTTGAATACCGTTGATGCAATAACTGATGTTACACAAAACTCTTTGACTGGCCCTCCTCCACTACCTCGGTTAAAAATTTTTTCTTCAGCATACCTACTTTTTTTTCACATTTCGTTTTATATTTTCATATTTTGTTTTCAAAATAATAGCTGTGCGAGGGTTTTCTATTAATTGACTATTAAATTCGATTTCTATATTGACCCAAAAATATTTTTCAGTGGTAAAGATTGTAATGGCGACGAAAAATAATATATCATTATTTGTATTACAAATTGGCGGACTGACTCCGAATCGTTCGAAAGTCGTCGGTCAACTGTCATACGGTATTACCAACACCGTTCCCACCGATACAATCGCATCGTTATCACGGGGACTTTGTATACAACTGAATTACCACATATAAATGATCAAATTGTATTGCCACTTAATAGGAATAATCGTAAGTTGGAAAATTTTATTTATACATTTTTGTGCAAGATGCACTATATTTAAACGCGAGAACAAGATACCCTCAAATAATGCAATTTTATGGTAACGTATAGCTAAATGCAATTACTATAAAACGTGTTTAATGTGGCAATTCGAGTGTTGTGAATAAAATCCACTCACATAATGTATTAATTAATACTCTGTGAATACAAAAAAAATAAAACGCTATAACAAATTAGCCATATATTAAAAACTTATATAGGAATAATTCCTAAATACTTGCATTTCATGTCTATGAAGAACGATAACACTAAATTCACATTGATCCTAATCTTAATTTTCCCAACGCCATTGCTAATAAAAGAGTTATATGAGAGTGATTTATGTTCTGAGAATGTATTTGTGAAATTATGTGTGCATTTAAAATAAAGGAATAGATTAACATATGTTTAAGTAAACTGAATCAATATTAATAACATTATTCTAAATTATCAAACAGACATTTTACATTTCCTGTTTCACCAATTAAAAAAAAAAAAAAATTTATTTATGTATAAAATAACACATTACAAAACTGTTAAAAACTGAGTTATATATAAAAAGTTGGTAAAGCAAGTGCTCACGGTAAGTCGTTTAAGAAAATAATATGTGATCAAAGGAAGTCGCTAGAGTCTTAATGTTGAATTAATCCTATGAAAATGGACATGTGCTTTCTAATAAACACTTTTTTTCTTAATACAAAAAAGCATTTTTTTTCTACGAAAATTGATGGAGGAGTATTACAATAAACCGCGGATCAATGGTGTAAGATTTATTGAATAATGTGTAGGAAAAGCAATTGAAATACATTATCCATCTACATCGTATTATAATGAAAACAAAGCCTAGTGTAAAAGTGATTATATACTTGTTTATAATATATTGCAGAAATATTGTATTAATTTATTCCAATTTTAAAAGAATAATTATATATTTGCAACTATGTACGTAAATTATTAGCAATGACGCAGAGTATTCGAACGTGGAAACAGGTAACCCTAATATTCGTGTTTGTGCCTCTATTTTTATGAATATTTTATTGCAAAATGTGTTAAAACACAAATAGTAGAAACAGCTGCTCATGTGGCTCTACAAGTGTTTAGAATTCTAAAGTATGTAGTCGGTGAATATAATTATGAAAAATATGTAAATATAAGAATAATGAAAAATTAATATGGATTTGATATTATTTTAAGTTTACCTTAAAGTATGTACAATAAGTATCATTGTTTCGGACTTTTAAGGCAATCAATGTAATAAAATAATTTTAAATATTTTGCCATACAAAATTCACAAGTGAGAAGACACCATTACATTTCGCAATAATTTGAATTTGTTGCTATATCATCGGGGTTTATTTTAGAAATAAAAGTCATCAATTGTTTAAAACTCTTTTATTCGCTGACCCATAATGTGTAGCAACTACCAAGATAGATGATATTGCTATTCAAGCAAAACAATATAAGCCTATATGAATTTTGTGTGTGGATATTATATGTAAATTTAAATATAAATAATCAAATTAAATTGTCACTTAATAGAAATAATCATATAATGTTATTAAATAATATAAGCAAATTTTGTGAAAGATGCAATGTATTCAATCGTAGAAACAGGATACACTAAAAAAATGACTTTGGTCTATATTTATGTTAAAATTTTAAAATAATGTGTAGATAAACGCAATTATTATACGACGTTTTCAATGTGGCAAATTCAAGTGTTTTGAAAAGTATGCATTCATATATTGTATTATTTAATACTCTGTCAATGCCAAAATAAAAAAAACTTATAAACAATTTGTCATAATTTCATATATTACAAAGTTAAGTAGGATTAATCACTAACTACATGTAATATGTATTGGCTTTGTTATTAATCTCAATGTTCCTAACACCATTACTAATTGGTAAATGGAAAAAAGAATTATTTTGTCTACGAATATTGATTAAGGAGTATTACAATAAACCGCGGGCCATTGGTGTACGATTTATTGAATACTGGGTAGGAAAAGCAATTGAAATACGTAATTTATAAATATCGTATTATAACCAAAGCCACGCTCGGTGTATATGTTTCTATAAACTTGTTTATAATATATTGCAGAGGTATTGTATTAATTTATAACGCTTTTAATAGATTTAATATATTATATTGGCAAATATATACTTAAATTATAAAGAATTACGCTCAATATACCAACGACGGAAACAGGCAACCCAAATATTCATTTTTGTGCCTCTACTTTTATGAATATTTTATTGCAAAATGTGTTAAAACACAAATAGTAGAAACAGCTGCACATGTGGCACTACAAGTGTTTAGAATTCTAAAGTATGTAGTCGGTGAATATAATTATGAAAAATATGTAAATATAAGAATAATGAAAAATTAATATGGATTTGATATTATTTTAAGTTTACCTTAAAGTATGTACAATAAGTATCATTGTTTCGGACTTTTAAGGCAATCAATGTAATAAAATAATTTTAAAATATTTTGCCATACAAAATTCACAAGTGAGAAGACACCATTACATTTCGCAATAATTTGAATTTGTTGCTATATCATCGGGGTTTATTTTAGAAATAAAAGTCATCAATTGTTTAAAACTCTTTTATTCGCTGACCCATAATGTGTAGCAACTACCAAGATAGATGATATTGCTATTCAAGCAAAACAATATAAGCCTATATGAATTTGTGTGTGTGGATATTATATGTAAATTTAAATATAAATAATCAAATTAAATTGTCACTTAATAGAAATAATCATATAATGTTATTAAATAATATAAGCAAATTTTTGTGAAAGATGCAATGTATTCAATCGTAGAAACAGGATACACTAAAAAAATGACTTTGGTCTATATTTATGTTAAAATTTTAAAATAATGTGTAGATAAACGCAATTATTATACGACGTTTTCAATGTGGCAAATTCAAGTGTTTTGAAAAGTATGCATTCATATATTGTATTATTTAATACTCTGTCAATGCCAAAATAAAAAAAACTTATAAACAATTTGTCATAATTTCATATATTACAAAGTTAAGTAGGATTAATCACTAACTACATGTAATATGTATTGGCTTTGTTATTAATCTCAATGTTCCTAACACCATTACTAATTGGTAAATGGAAAAAAGAATTATTTTTGTCTACGAATATTGATTAAGGAGTATTACAATAAACCGCGGGCCATTGGTGTACGATTTATTGAATACTGGGTAGGAAAAGCAATTGAAATACGTAATTTATAAATATCGTATTATAACCAAAGCCACGCTCGGTGTATATGTTTCTATAAACTTGTTTATAATATATTGCAGAGGTATTGTATTAATTTATAACGCTTTTAATAGATTTAATATATTATATTGGCAAATATATACTTAAATTATAAAGAATTACGCTCAATATACCAACGACGGAAACAGGCAACCCAAATATTCATTTTTGTGCCTCTACTTTTATGAATATTTTATTGCAAAATGTGTTAAAACACAAATAGTAGAAACAGCTGCACATGTGGCACTACAAGTGTTTAGAATTCTAAAGTATGTAGTCGGTGAATATAATTATGAAAAATATGTAAATATAAGAATAATGAAAAATTAATATGGATTTGATATTATTTTAAGTTTACCTTAAAGTATGTACAATAAGTATCATTGTTTCGGACTTTTAAGGCAATCAATGTAATAAAATAATTTTAAAATATTTTGCCATACAAAATTCACAAGTGAGAAGACACCATTACATTTCGCAATAATTTGAATTTGTTGCTATATCATCGGGGTTTATTTTAGAAATAAAAGTCATCAATTGTTTAAAACTCTTTTATTCGCTGACCCATAATGTGTAGCAACTACCAAGATAGATGATATTGCTATTCAAGCAAAACAATATAAGCCTATATGAATTTGTGTGTGTGGATATTATATGTAAATTTAAATATAAATAATCAAATTAAATTGTCACTTAATAGAAATAATCATATAATGTTATTAAATAATATAAGCAAATTTTTGTGAAAGATGCAATGTATTCAATCGTAGAAACAGGATACACTAAAAAAATGACTTTGGTCTATATTTATGTTAAAATTTTAAAATAATGTGTAGATAAACGCAATTATTATACGACGTTTTCAATGTGGCAAATTCAAGTGTTTTGAAAAGTAAGCACTCATATATTGTATTATTTAATACTCTGTCAATGCCAAAATAAAAAAAACTTATAAACAATTTGTCATAATTTCATATATTACAAAGTTAAGTAGGATTAATCACTAACTACATGTAATATGTATTGGCTTTGTTATTAATCTCAATGTTCCTAACACCATTACTAATTGGTAAATGGAAAAAAGAATTATTTTTGTCTACGAATATTGATTAAGGAGTATTACAATAAACCGCGGGCCATTGGTGTACGATTTATTGAATACTGGGTAGGAAAAGCAATTGAAATACGTAATTTATAAATATCGTATTATAACCAAAGCCACGCTCGGTGTATATGTTTCTATAAACTTGTTTATAATATATTGCAGAGGTATTGTATTAATTTATAACGCTTTTAATAGATTTATAATATTATATTGGCAAATATATACTTAAATTATAATGAATTACGCTCAATATAACAACGACGGAAACAGGCAACCCAAATATTCATTTTTGTGCCTCTACTTTTATGAATATTTTATTGCAAAATGTGTTAAAACACAAATAGTAGAAACAGCTGCACATGTGGCACTACAAGTGTTTAGAATTCTAAAGTATGTAGTCGGTGAATATAATTATGAAAAATATGTAAATATAAGAATAATGAAAAATTAATATGGATTTGATATTATTTTAAGTTTACCTTAAAGTATGTACAATAAGTATCATTGTTTCGGACTTTTAAGGCAATCAATGTAATAAAATAATTTTAAAATATTTTGCCATACAAAATTCACAAGTGAGAAGACACCATTACATTTCGCAATAATTTGAATTTGTTGCTATATCATCGGGGTTTATTTTAGAAATAAAAGTCATCAATTGTTTAAAACTCTTTTATTCGCTGACCCATAATGTGTAGCAACTACCAAGATAGATGATATTGCTATTCAAGCAAAACAATATAAGCCTATATGAATTTGTGTGTGGATATTATATGTAAATTTAAATATAAATAATCAAATTAAATTGTCACTTAATAGAAATAATCATATAATGTTATTAAATAATATAAGCAAATTTTTGTGAAAGATGCAATGTATTCAATCGTAGAAACAGGATACACTAAAAAAATGACTTTGGTCTATATTTATGTTAAAATTTTAAAATAATGTGTAGATAAACGCAATTATTATACGACGTTTTCAATGTGGCAAATTCAAGTGTTTTGAAAAGTATGCACTCATATATTGTATTATTTAATACTCTGTCAATGCCAAAATAAAAAAAACTTATAAACAATTTGTCATAATTTCATATATTACAAAGTTAAGTAGGATTAATCACTAACTACATGTAATATGTATTGGCTTTGTTATTAATCTCAATGTTCCTAACACCATTACTAATTGGTAAATGGAAAAAGAATTATTTTTGTCTACGAATATTGATTAAGGAGTATTACAATAAACCGCGGGCCATTGGTGTACTATTTATTGAATACTGGGTAGGAAAAGCAATTGAAATACGTAATTTATAAATATCGTATTATAACCAAATCCACGCTCGGTGTATATGTTTCTATAAACTTGTTTATAATATATTGCAGAGGTATTGTATTAATTTATAACGCTTTTAATAGATTTATAATATTATATTGGCAAATATATACTTAAATTATAAAGAATTACGCTCAATATACCAACGACGGAAACAGGCAACCCAAATATTCATTTTTGTGCCTCTACTTTTATGAATATTTTATTGCAAAATGTGTTAAAACACAAATAGTAGAAACAGCTGCACATGTGGCACTACAAGTGTTTAGAATTCTAAAGTATGTAGTCGGTGAATATAATTATGAAAAATATGTAAATATAAGAATAATGAAAAATTAATATGGATTTGATATTATTTTAAGTTTACCTTAAAGTATGTACAATAAGTATCATTGTTTCGGACTTTTAAGGCAATCAATGTAATAAAATAATTTTAAAATATTTTGCCATACAAAATTCACAAGTGAGAAGACACCATTACATTTCGCAATAATTTGAATTTGTTGCTATATCATCGGGGTTTATTTTAGAAATAAAAGTCATCAATTGTTTAAAACTCTTTTATTCGCTGACCCATAATGTGTAGCAACTACCAAGATAGATGATATTGCTATTCAAGCAAAACAATATAAGCCTATATGAATTTGTGTGTGTGGATATTATATGTAAATTTAAATATAAATAATCAAATTAAATTGTCACTTAATAGAAATAATCATATAATGTTATTAAATAATATAAGCAAATTTTTGTGAAAGATGCAATGTATTCAATCGTAGAAACAGGATACACTAAAAAAATGACTTTGGTCTATATTTATGTTAAAATTTTAAAATAATGTGTAGATAAACGCAATTATTATACGACGTTTTCAATGTGGCAAATTCAAGTGTTTTGAAAAGTAAGCACTCATATATTGTATTATTTAATACTCTGTCAATGCCAAAATAAAAAAAACTTATAAACAATTTGTCATAATTTCATATATTACAAAGTTAAGTAGGATTAATCACTAACTACATGTAATATGTATTGGCTTTGTTATTAATCTCAATGTTCCTAACACCATTACTAATTGGTAAATGGAAAAAGAATTATTTTGTCTACGAATATTGATTAAGAGTATTACAATAAACCGCGGGCCATTGGTGTACGATTTATTGAATACTGGGTAGGAAAAGCAATTGAAATACGTAATTTATAAATATCGTATTATAACCAAAGCCACGCTCGGTGTATATGTTTCTATAAACTTGTTTATAATATATTGCAGAGGTATTGTATTAATTTATAACGCTTTTAATAGATTTAATATATTATATTGGCAAATATATACTTAAATTATAAAGAATTACGCTCAATATACCAACGACGGAAACAGGCAACCCAAATATTCATTTTTGTGCCTCTACTTTTATGAATATTTTATTGCAAAATGTGTTAAAACACAAATAGTAGAAACAGCTGCACATGTGGCACTACAAGTGTTTAGAATTCTAAAGTATGTAGTCGGTGAATATAATTATGAAAAATATGTAAATATAAGAATAATGAAAAATTAATATGGATTTGATATTATTTTAAGTTTACCTTAAAGTATGTACAATAAGTATCATTGTTTCGGACTTTTAAGGCAATCAATGTAATAAAATAATTTTAAAATATTTTGCCATACAAAATTCACAAGTGAGAAGACACCATTACATTTCGCAATAATTTGAATTTGTTGCTATATCATCGGGGTTTATTTTAGAAATAAAAGTCATCAATTGTTTAAAACTCTTTTATTCGCTGACCCATAATGTGTAGCAACTACCAAGATAGATGATATTGCTATTCAAGCAAAACAATATAAGCCTATATGAATTTGTGTGTGTGGATATTATATGTAAATTTAAATATAAATAATCAAATTAAATTGTCACTTAATAGAAATAATCATATAATGTTATTAAATAATATAAGCAAATTTTGTGAAAGATGCAATGTATTCAATCGTAGAAACAGGATACACTAAAAAATGACTTTGGTCTATATTTATGTTAAAATTTTAAAATAATGTGTAGATAAACGCAATTATTATACGACGTTTTCAATGTGGCAAATTCAAGTGTTTTGAAAAGTATGCACTCATATATTGTATTATTTAATACTCTGTCAATGCCAAAATAAAAAACTTATAAACAATTTGTCATAATTTCATATATTACAAAGTTAAGTAGGATTAATCACTAACTACATGTAATATGTATTGGCTTTGTTATTAATCTCAATGTTCCTAACACCATTACTAATTGGTAAATGGAAAAAGAATTATTTTGTCTACGAATATTGATTAAGGAGTATTACAATAAACCGCGGGCCATTGGTGTACGATTTATTGAATACTGGGTAGGAAAAGCAATTGAAATACGTAATTTATAAATATCGTATTATAACCAAAGCCACGCTCGGTGTATATGTTTCTATAAACTTGTTTATAATATATTGCAGAGGTATTGTATTAATTTATAACGCTTTTAATAGATTTAATATATTATATTGGCAAATATATACTTAAATTATAAAGAATTACGCTCAATATACCAACGACGGAAACAGGCAACCCAAATATTCATTTTTGTGCCTCTACTTTTATGAATATTTTATTGCAAAATGTGTTAAAACACAAATAGTAGAAACAGCTGCACATGTGGCACTACAAGTGTTTAGAATTCTAAAGTATGTAGTCGGTGAATATAATTATGAAAAATATGTAAATATAAGAATAATGAAAAATTAATATGGATTTGATATTATTTTAAGTTTACCTTAAAGTATGTACAATAAGTATCATTGTTTCGGACTTTTAAGGCAATCAATGTAATAAAATAATTTTAAAATATTTTGCCATACAAAATTCACAAGTGAGAAGACACCATTACATTTCGCAATAATTTGAATTTGTTGCTATATCATCGGGGTTTATTTTAGAAATAAAAGTCATCAATTGTTTAAAACTCTTTTATTCGCTGACCCATAATGTGTAGCAACTACCAAGATAGATGATATTGCTATTCCAGCAAAACAATATAAGCCTATATGAATTTGTGTGTGTGGATATTATATGTAAATTTAAATATAAATAATCAAATTAAATTGTCACTTAATAGAAATAATCATATAATGTTATTAAATAATATAAGCAAATTTTTGTGAAAGATGCAATGTATTCAATCGTAGAAACAGGATACACTAAAAAAATGACTTTGGTCTATATTTATGTTAAAATTTTAAAATAATGTGTAGATAAACGCAATTATTATACGACGTTTTCAATGTGGCAAATTCAAGTGTTTTGAAAAGTATGCACTCATATATTGTATTATTTAATACTCTGTCAATGCCAAAATAAAAAAAACTTATAAACAATTTGTCATAATTTCATATATTACAAAGTTAAGTAGGATTAATCACTAACTACATGTAATATGTATTGGCTTTGTTATTAATCTCAATGTTCCTAACACCATTACTAATTGGTAAATGGAAAAAGAATTATTTTGTCTACGAATATTGATTAAGGAGTATTACAATAAACCGCGGGCCATTGGTGTACGATTTATTGAATACTGGGTAGGAAAAGCAATTGAAATACGTAATTTATAAATATCGTATTATAACCAAAGCCACGCTCGGTGTATATGTTTCTATAAACTTGTTTATAATATATTGCAGAGGTATTGTATTAATTTATAACGCTTTTAATAGATTTAATATATTATATTGGCAAATATATACTTAAATTATAAAGAATTACGCTCAATATACCAACGACGGAAACAGGCAACCCAAATATTCATTTTTGTGCCTCTACTTTTATGAATATTTTATTGCAAAATGTGTTAAAACACAAATAGTAGAAACAGCTGCACATGTGGCACTACAAGTGTTTAGAATTCTAAAGTATGTAGTCGGTGAATATAATTATGAAAAATATGTAAATATAAGAATAATGAAAAATTAATATGGATTTGATATTATTTTAAGTTTACCTTAAAGTATGTACAATAAGTATCATTGTTTCGGACTTTTAAGGCAATCAATGTAATAAAATAATTTTAAAATATTTTGCCATACAAAATTCACAAGTGAGAAGACACCATTACATTTCGCAATAATTTGAATTTGTTGCTATATCATCGGGGTTTATTTTAGAAATAAAAGTCATCAATTGTTTAAAACTCTTTTATTCGCTGACCCATAATGTGTAGCAACTACCAAGATAGATGATATTGCTATTCCAGCAAAACAATATAAGCCTATATGAATTTGTGTGTGTGGATATTATATGTAAATTTAAATATAAATAATCAAATTAAATTGTCACTTAATAGAAATAATCATATAATGTTATTAAATAATATAAGCAAATTTTTGTGAAAGATGCAATGTATTCAATCGTAGAAACAGGATACACTAAAAAAATGACTTTGGTCTATATTTATGTTAAAATTTTAAAATAATGTGTAGATAAACGCAATTATTATACGACGTTTTCAATGTGGCAAATTCAAGTGTTTTGAAAAGTATGCACTCATATATTGTATTATTTAATACTCTGTCAATGCCAAAATAAAAAAAACTTATAAACAATTTGTCATAATTTCATATATTACAAAGTTAAGTAGGATTAATCACTAACTACATGTAATATGTATTGGCTTTGTTATTAATCTCAATGTTCCTAACACCATTACTAATTGGTAAATGGAAAAAGAATTATTTTGTCTACGAATATTGATTAAGAGTATTACAATAAACCGCGGGCCATTGGTGTACGATTTATTGAATACTGGGTAGGAAAAGCAATTGAAATACGTAATTTATAAATATCGTATTATAACCAAAGCCACGCTCGGTGTATATGTTTCTATAAACTTGTTTATAATATATTGCAGAGGTATTGTATTAATTTATAACGCTTTTAATAGATTTAATATATTATATTGGCAAATATATACTTAAATTATAAAGAATTACGCTCAATATACCAACGACGGAAACAGGCAACCCAAATATTCATTTTTGTGCCTCTACTTTTATGAATATTTTATTGCAAAATGTGTTAAAACACAAATAGTAGAAACAGCTGCACATGTGGCACTACAAGTGTTTAGAATTCTAAAGTATGTAGTCGGTGAATATAATTATGAAAAATATGTAAATATAAGAATAATGAAAAATTAATATGGATTTGATATTATTTTAAGTTTACCTTAAAGTATGTACAATAAGTATCATTGTTTCGGACTTTTAAGGCAATCAATGTAATAAAATAATTTTAAAATATTTTGCCATACAAAATTCACAAGTGAGAAGACACCATTACATTTCGCAATAATTTGAATTTGTTGCTATATCATCGGGGTTTATTTTAGAAATAAAAGTCATCAATTGTTTAAAACTCTTTTATTCGCTGACCCATAATGTGTAGCAACTACCAAGATAGATGATATTGCTATTCAAGCAAAACAATATAAGCCTATATGAATTTGTGTGTGTGGATATTATATGTAAATTTAAATATAAATAATCAAATTAAATTGTCACTTAATAGAAATAATCATATAATGTTATTAAATAATATAAGCAAATTTTTGTGAAAGATGCAATGTATTCAATCGTAGAAACAGGATACACTAAAAAAATGACTTTGGTCTATATTTATGTTAAAATTTTAAAATAATGTGTAGATAAACGCAATTATTATACGACGTTTTCAATGTGGCAAATTCAAGTGTTTTGAAAAGTATGCACTCATATATTGTATTATTTAATACTCTGTCAATGCCAAAATAAAAAAAACTTATAAACAATTTGTCATAATTTCATATATTACAAAGTTAAGTAGGATTAATCACTAACTACATGTAATATGTATTGGCTTTGTTATTAATCTCAATGTTCCTAACACCATTACTAATTGGTAAATGGAAAAAGAATTATTTTGTCTACGAATATTGATTAAGGAGTATTACAATAAACCGCGGGCCATTGGTGTACGATTTATTGAATACTGGGTAGGAAAAGCAATTGAAATACGTAATTTATAAATATCGTATTATAACCAAAGCCACGCTCGGTGTATATGTTTCTATAAACTTGTTTATAATATATTGCAGAGGTATTGTATTAATTTATAACGCTTTTAATAGATTTAATATATTATATTGGCAAATATATACTTAAATTATAAAGAATTACGCTCAATATACCAACGACGGAAACAGGCAACCCAAATATTCATTTTTGTGCCTCTACTTTTATGAATATTTTATTGCAAAATGTGTTAAAACACAAATAGTAGAAACAGCTGCACATGTGGCACTACAAGTGTTTAGAATTCTAAAGTATGTAGTCGGTGAATATAATTATGAAAAATATGTAAATATAAGAATAATGAAAAATTAATATGGATTTGATATTATTTTAAGTTTACCTTAAAGTATGTACAATAAGTATCATTGTTTCGGACTTTTAAGGCAATCAATGTAATAAAATAATTTTAAAATATTTTGCCATACAAAATTCACAAGTGAGAAGACACCATTACATTTCGCAATAATTTGAATTTGTTGCTATATCATCGGGGTTTATTTTAGAAATAAAAGTCATCAATTGTTTAAAACTCTTTTATTCGCTGACCCATAATGTGTAGCAACTACCAAGATAGATGATATTGCTATTCCAGCAAAACAATATAAGCCTATATGAATTTGTGTGTGTGGATATTATATGTAAATTTAAATATAAATAATCAAATTAAATTGTCACTTAATAGAAATAATCATATAATGTTATTAAATAATATAAGCAAATTTTGTGAAAGATGCAATGTATTCAATCGTAGAAACAGGATACACTAAAAAAATGACTTTGGTCTATATTTATGTTAAAATTTTAAAATAATGTGTAGATAAACGCAATTATTATACGACGTTTTCAATGTGGCAAATTCAAGTGTTTTGAAAAGTATGCACTCATATATTGTATTATTTAATACTCTGTCAATGCCAAAATAAAAAAAACTTATAAACAATTTGTCATAATTTCATATATTACAAAGTTAAGTAGGATTAATCACTAACTACATGTAATATGTATTGGCTTTGTTATTAATCTCAATGTTCCTAACACCATTACTAATTGGTAAATGGAAAAAGAATTATTTTGTCTACGAATATTGATTAAGGAGTATTACAATAAACCGCGGGCCATTGGTGTACGATTTATTGAATACTGGGTAGGAAAAGCAATTGAAATACGTAATTTATAAATATCGTATTATAACCAAAGCCACGCTCGGTGTATATGTTTCTATAAACTTGTTTATAATATATTGCAGAGGTATTGTATTAATTTATAACGCTTTTAATAGATTTAATATATTATATTGGCAAATATATACTTAAATTATAAAGAATTACGCTCAATATACCAACGACGGAAACAGGCAACCCAAATATTCATTTTTGTGCCTCTACTTTTATGAATATTTTATTGCAAAATGTGTTAAAACACAAATAGTAGAAACAGCTGCACATGTGGCACTACAAGTGTTTAGAATTCTAAAGTATGTAGTCGGTGAATATAATTATGAAAAATATGTAAATATAAGAATAATGAAAAATTAATATGGATTTGATATTATTTTAAGTTTACCTTAAAGTATGTACAATAAGTATCATTGTTTCGGACTTTTAAGGCAATCAATGTAATAAAATAATTTTAAAATATTTTGCCATACAAAATTCACAAGTGAGAAGACACCATTACATTTCGCAATAATTTGAATTTGTTGCTATATCATCGGGGTTTATTTTAGAAATAAAAGTCATCAATTGTTTAAAACTCTTTTATTCGCTGACCCATAATGTGTAGCAACTACCAAGATAGATGATATTGCTATTCAAGCAAAACAATATAAGCCTATATGAATTTGTGTGTGTGGATATTATATGTAAATTTAAATATAAATAATCAAATTAAATTGTCACTTAATAGAAATAATCATATAATGTTATTAAATAATATAAGCAAATTTTTGTGAAAGATGCAATGTATTCAATCGTAGAAACAGGATACACTAAAAAAATGACTTTGGTCTATATTTATGTTAAAATTTTAAAATAATGTGTAGATAAACGCAATTATTATACGACGTTTTCAATGTGGCAAATTCAAGTGTTTTGAAAAGTATGCATTCATATATTGTATTATTTAATACTCTGTCAATGCCAAAATAAAAAAAACTTATAAACAATTTGTCATAATTTCATATATTACAAAGTTAAGTAGGATTAATCACTAACTACATGTAATATGTATTGGCTTTGTTATTAATCTCAATGTTCCTAACACCATTACTAATTGGTAAATGGAAAAAGAATTATTTTGTCTACGAATATTGATTAAGGAGTATTACAATAAACCGCGGGCCATTGGTGTACGATTTATTGAATACTGGGTAGGAAAAGCAATTGAAATACGTAATTTATAAATATCGTATTATAACCAAAGCCACGCTCGGTGTATATGTTTCTATAAACTTGTTTATAATATATTGCAGAGGTATTGTATTAATTTATAACGCTTTTAATAGATTTAATATATTATATTGGCAAATATATACTTAAATTATAAAGAATTACGCTCAATATACCAACGACGGAAACAGGCAACCCAAATATTCATTTTTGTGCCTCTACTTTTATGAATATTTTATTGCAAAATGTGTTAAAACACAAATAGTAGAAACAGCTGCACATGTGGCACTACAAGTGTTTAGAATTCTAAAGTATGTAGTCGGTGAATATAATTATGAAAAATATGTAAATATAAGAATAATGAAAAATTAATATGGATTTGATATTATTTTAAGTTTACCTTAAAGTATGTACAATAAGTATCATTGTTTCGGACTTTTAAGGCAATCAATGTAATAAAATAATTTTAAAATATTTTGCCATACAAAATTCACAAGTGAGAAGACACCATTACATTTCGCAATAATTTGAATTTGTTGCTATATCATCGGGGTTTATTTTAGAAATAAAAGTCATCAATTGTTTAAAACTCTTTTATTCGCTGACCCATAATGTGTAGCAACTACCAAGATAGATGATATTGCTATTCCAGCAAAACAATATAAGCCTATATGAATTTGTGTGTGGATATTATATGTAAATTTAAATATAAATAATCAAATTAAATTGTCACTTAATAGAAATAATCATATAATGTTATTAAATAATATAAGCAAATTTTGTGAAAGATGCAATGTATTCAATCGTAGAAACAGGATACACTAAAAAAATGACTTTGGTCTATATTTATGTTAAAATTTTAAAATAATGTGTAGATAAACGCAATTATTATACGACGTTTTCAATGTGGCAAATTCAAGTGTTTTGAAAAGTATGCACTCATATATTGTATTATTTAATACTCTGTCAATGCCAAAATAAAAAAAACTTATAAACAATTTGTCATAATTTCATATATTACAAAGTTAAGTAGGATTAATCACTAACTACATGTAATATGTATTGGCTTTGTTATTAATCTCAATGTTCCTAACACCATTACTAATTGGTAAATGGAAAAAGAATTATTTTGTCTACGAATATTGATTAAGGAGTATTACAATAAACCGCGGGCCATTGGTGTACGATTTATTGAATACTGGGTAGGAAAAGCAATTGAAATACGTAATTTATAAATATCGTATTATAACCAAAGCCACGCTCGGTGTATATGTTTCTATAAACTTGTTTATAATATATTGCAGAGGTATTGTATTAATTTATAACGCTTTTAATAGATTTAATATATTATATTGGCAAATATATACTTAAATTATAAAGAATTACGCTCAATATACCAACGACGGAAACAGGCAACCCAAATATTCATTTTTGTGCCTCTACTTTTATGAATATTTTATTGCAAAATGTGTTAAAACACAAATAGTAGAAACAGCTGCACATGTGGCACTACAAGTGTTTAGAATTCTAAAGTATGTAGTCGGTGAATATAATTATGAAAAATATGTAAATATAAGAATAATGAAAAATTAATATGGATTTGATATTATTTTAAGTTTACCTTAAAGTATGTACAATAAGTATCATTGTTTCGGACTTTTAAGGCAATCAATGTAATAAAATAATTTTAAAATATTTTGCCATACAAAATTCACAAGTGAGAAGACACCATTACATTTCGCAATAATTTGAATTTGTTGCTATATCATCGGGGTTTATTTTAGAAATAAAAGTCATCAATTGTTTAAAACTCTTTTATTCGCTGACCCATAATGTGTAGCAACTACCAAGATAGATGATATTGCTATTCCAGCAAAACAATATAAGCCTATATGAATTTGTGTGTGTGGATATTATATGTAAATTTAAATATAAATAATCAAATTAAATTGTCACTTAATAGAAATAATCATATAATGTTATTAAATAATATAAGCAAATTTTTGTGAAAGATGCAATGTATTCAATCGTAGAAACAGGATACACTAAAAAAATGACTTTGGTCTATATTTATGTTAAAATTTTAAAATAATGTGTAGATAAACGCAATTATTATACGACGTTTTCAATGTGGCAAATTCAAGTGTTTTGAAAAGTATGCACTCATATATTGTATTATTTAATACTCTGTCAATGCCAAAATAAAAAAAACTTATAAACAATTTGTCATAATTTCATATATTACAAAGTTAAGTAGGATTAATCACTAACTACATGTAATATGTATTGGCTTTGTTATTAATCTCAATGTTCCTAACACCATTACTAATTGGTAAATGGAAAAAGAATTATTTTGTCTACGAATATTGATTAAGGAGTATTACAATAAACCGCGGGCCATTGGTGTACGATTTATTGAATACTGGGTAGGAAAAGCAATTGAAATACGTAATTTATAAATATCGTATTATAACCAAAGCCACGCTCGGTGTATATGTTTCTATAAACTTGTTTATAATATATTGCAGAGGTATTGTATTAATTTATAACGCTTTTAATAGATTTAATATATTATATTGGCAAATATATACTTAAATTATAAAGAATTACGCTCAATATACCAACGACGGAAACAGGCAACCCAAATATTCATTTTTGTGCCTCTACTTTTATGAATATTTTATTGCAAAATGTGTTAAAACACAAATAGTAGAAACAGCTGCACATGTGGCACTACAAGTGTTTAGAATTCTAAAGTATGTAGTCGGTGAATATAATTATGAAAAATATGTAAATATAAGAATAATGAAAAATTAATATGGATTTGATATTATTTTAAGTTTACCTTAAAGTATGTACAATAAGTATCATTGTTTCGGACTTTTAAGGCAATCAATGTAATAAAATAATTTTAAAATATTTTGCCATACAAAATTCACAAGTGAGAAGACACCATTACATTTCGCAATAATTTGAATTTGTTGCTATATCATCGGGGTTTATTTTAGAAATAAAAGTCATCAATTGTTTAAAACTCTTTTATTCGCTGACCCATAATGTGTAGCAACTACCAAGATAGATGATATTGCTATTCCAGCAAAACAATATAAGCCTATATGAATTTGTGTGTGTGGATATTATATGTAAATTTAAATATAAATAATCAAATTAAATTGTCACTTAATAGAAATAATCATATAATGTTATTAAATAATATAAGCAAATTTTTGTGAAAGATGCAATGTATTCAATCGTAGAAACAGGATACACTAAAAAAATGACTTTGGTCTATATTTATGTTAAAATTTTAAAATAATGTGTAGATAAACGCAATTATTATACGACGTTTTCAATGTGGCAAATTCAAGTGTTTTGAAAAGTATGCACTCATATATTGTATTATTTAATACTCTGTCAATGCCAAAATAAAAAACTTATAAACAATTTGTCATAATTTCATATATTACAAAGTTAAGTAGGATTAATCACTAACTACATGTAATATGTATTGGCTTTGTTATTAATCTCAATGTTCCTAACACCATTACTAATTGGTAAATGGAAAAAAGAATTATTTTTGTCTACGAATATTGATTAAGGAGTATTACAATAAACCGCGGGCCATTGGTGTACGATTTATTGAATACTGGGTAGGAAAAGCAATTGAAATACGTAATTTATAAATATCGTATTATAACCAAAGCCACGCTCGGTGTATATGTTTCTATAAACTTGTTTATAATATATTGCAGAGGTATTGTATTAATTTATAACGCTTTTAATAGATTTAATATATTATATTGGCAAATATATACTTAAATTATAAAGAATTACGCTCAATATACCAACGACGGAAACAGGCAACCCAAATATTCATTTTTGTGCCTCTACTTTTATGAATATTTTATTGCAAAATGTGTTAAAACACAAATAGTAGAAACAGCTGCACATGTGGCACTACAAGTGTTTAGAATTCTAAAGTATGTAGTCGGTGAATATAATTATGAAAAATATGTAAATATAAGAATAATGAAAAATTAATATGGATTTGATATTATTTTAAGTTTACCTTAAAGTATGTACAATAAGTATCATTGTTTCGGACTTTTAAGGCAATCAATGTAATAAAATAATTTTTAAATATTTTGCCATACAAAATTCACAAGTGAGAAGACACCATTACATTTCGCAATAATTTGAATTTGTTGCTATATCATCGGGGTTTATTTTAGAAATAAAAGTCATCAATTGTTTAAAACTCTTTTATTCGCTGACCCATAATGTGTAGCAACTACCAAGATAGATGATATTGCTATTCCAGCAAAACAATATAAGCCTATATGAATTTGTGTGTGTGGATATTATATGTAAATTTAAATATAAATAATCAAATTAAATTGTCACTTAATAGAAATAATCATATAATGTTATTAAATAATATAAGCAAATTTTTGTGAAAGATGCAATGTATTCAATCGTAGAAACAGGATACACTAAAAAAATGACTTTGGTCTATATTTATGTTAAAATTTTAAAATAATGTGTAGATAAACGCAATTATTATACGACGTTTTCAATGTGGCAAATTCAAGTGTTTTGAAAAGTATGCACTCATATATTGTATTATTTAATACTCTGTCAATGCCAAAATAAAAAAAACTTATAAACAATTTGTCATAATTTCATATATTACAAAGTTAAGTAGGATTAATCACTAACTACATGTAATATGTATTGGCTTTGTTATTAATCTCAATGTTCCTAACACCATTACTAATTGGTAAATGGAAAAAAGAATTATTTTTGTCTACGAATATTGATTAAGGAGTATTACAATAAACCGCGGGCCATTGGTGTACGATTTATTGAATACTGGGTAGGAAAAGCAATTGAAATACGTAATTTATAAATATCGTATTATAACCAAAGCCACGCTCGGTGTATATGTTTCTATAAACTTGTTTATAATATATTGCAGAGGTATTGTATTAATTTATAACGCTTTTAATAGATTTAATATATTATATTGGCAAATATATACTTAAATTATAAAGAATTACGCTCAATATACCAACGACGGAAACAGGCAACCCAAATATTCATTTTTGTGCCTCTACTTTTATGAATATTTTATTGCAAAATGTGTTAAAACACAAATAGTAGAAACAGCTGCACATGTGGCACTACAAGTGTTTAGAATTCTAAAGTATGTAGTCGGTGAATATAATTATGAAAAATATGTAAATATAAGAATAATGAAAAATTAATATGGATTTGATATTATTTTAAGTTTACCTTAAAGTATGTACAATAAGTATCATTGTTTCGGACTTTTAAGGCAATCAATGTAATAAAATAATTTTAAATATTTTGCCATACAAAATTCACAAGTGAGAAGACACCATTACATTTCGCAATAATTTGAATTTGTTGCTATATCATCGGGGTTTATTTTAGAAATAAAAGTCATCAATTGTTTAAAACTCTTTTATTCGCTGACCCATAATGTGTAGCAACTACCAAGATAGATGATATTGCTATTCCAGCAAAACAATATAAGCCTATATGAATTTGTGTGTGTGGATATTATATGTAAATTTAAATATAAATAATCAAATTAAATTGTCACTTAATAGAAATAATCATATAATGTTATTAAATAATATAAGCAAATTTTTGTGAAAGATGCAATGTATTCAATCGTAGAAACAGGATACACTAAAAAAATGACTTTGGTCTATATTTATGTTAAAATTTTAAAATAATGTGTAGATAAACGCAATTATTATACGACGTTTTCAATGTGGCAAATTCAAGTGTTTTGAAAAGTATGCACTCATATATTGTATTATTTAATACTCTGTCAATGCCAAAATAAAAAAAACTTATAAACAATTTGTCATAATTTCATATATTACAAAGTTAAGTAGGATTAATCACTAACTACATGTAATATGTATTGGCTTTGTTATTAATCTCAATGTTCCTAACACCATTACTAATTGGTAAATGGAAAAAAGAATTATTTTTGTCTACGAATATTGATTAAGGAGTATTACAATAAACCGCGGGCCATTGGTGTACGATTTATTGAATACTGGGTAGGAAAAGCAATTGAAATACGTAATTTATAAATATCGTATTATAACCAAAGCCACGCTCGGTGTATATGTTTCTATAAACTTGTTTATAATATATTGCAGAGGTATTGTATTAATTTATAACGCTTTTAATAGATTTAAAATATTATATTGGCAAATATATACTTAAATTATAATGAATTACGCTCAATATACCAACGACGGAAACAGGCAACCCAAATATTCATTTTTGTGCCTCTACCTTTATGAATATTTTATTGCAAAATGTGTTCAAATGCAAATAATAGAAGCAGCTGCTCATGTGGCTCTACAAGTGTTTAGAATTCTAAAGTATGTAGTCGGTGAATATAATTATGAAAAATATGTAAATATAAGAATAATGAAAAATTAATATGGATTTGATATTATTTTAAGTTTACCTTAAAGTATGTACAATAAGTATCATTGTTTCGGACTTTTAAGGCAATCAATGTAATAAAATAATTTTTAAATATTTTGCCATACAAAATTCACAAGTGAGAAGACACCATTACATTTCGCAATAATTTGAATTTGTTGCTATATCATCGGGGTTTATTTTAGAAATAAAAGTCATCAATTGTTTAAAACTCTTTTATTCGCTGACCCATAATGTGTAGCAACTACCAAGATAGATGATATTGCTATTCCAGCAAAACAATATAAGCCTATATGAATTTGTGTGTGTGGATATTATATGTAAATTTAAATATAAATAATCAAATTAAATTGTCACTTAATAGAAATAATCATATAATGTTATTAAATAATATAAGCAAATTTTTGTGAAAGATGCAATGTATTCAATCGTAGAAACAGGATACACTAAAAAAATGACTTTGGTCTATATTTATGTTAAAATTTTAAAATAATGTGTAGATAAACGCAATTATTATACGACGTTTTCAATGTGGCAAATTCAAGTGTTTTGAAAAGTATGCACTCATATATTGTATTATTTAATACTCTGTCAATGCCAAAATAAAAAAAACTTATAAACAATTTGTCATAATTTCATATATTACAAAGTTAAGTAGGATTAATCACTAACTACATGTAATATGTATTGGCTTTGTTATTAATCTCAATGTTCCTAACACCATTACTAATTGGTAAATGGAAAAAGAATTATTTTGTCTACGAATATTGATTAAGGAGTATTACAATAAACCGCGGGCCATTGGTGTACGATTTATTGAATACTGGGTAGGAAAAGCAATTGAAATACGTAATTTATAAATATCGTATTATAACCAAAGCCACGCTCGGTGTATATGTTTCTATAAACTTGTTTATAATATATTGCAGAGGTATTGTATTAATTTATAACGCTTTTAATAGATTTAATATATTATATTGGCAAATATATACTTAAATTATAAAGAATTACGCTCAATATACCAACGACGGAAACAGGCAACCCAAATATTCATTTTTGTGCCTCTACTTTTATGAATATTTTATTGCAAAATGTGTTAAAACACAAATAGTAGAAACAGCTGCACATGTGGCACTACAAGTGTTTAGAATTCTAAAGTATGTAGTCGGTGAATATAATTATGAAAAATATGTAAATATAAGAATAATGAAAAATTAATATGGATTTGATATTATTTTAAGTTTACCTTAAAGTATGTACAATAAGTATCATTGTTTCGGACTTTTAAGGCAATCAATGTAATAAAATAATTTTAAATAATTTGCCATACAAAATTCACAAGTGAGAAGACACCATTACATTTCGCAATAATTTGAATTTGTTGCTATATCATCGGGGTTTATTTTAGAAATAAAAGTCATCAATTGTTTAAAACTCTTTTATTCGCTGACCCATAATGTGTAGCAACTACCAAGATAGATGATATTGCTATTCCAGCAAAACAATATAAGCCTATATGAATTTGTGTGTGTGGATATTATATGTAAATTTAAATATAAATAATCAAATTAAATTGTCACTTAATAGAAATAATCATATAATGTTATTAAATAATATAAGCAAATTTTTGTGAAAGATGCAATGTATTCAATCGTAGAAACAGGATACACTAAAAAAATGACTTTGGTCTATATTTATGTTAAAATTTTAAAATAATGTGTAGATAAACGCAATTATTATACGACGTTTTCAATGTGGCAAATTCAAGTGTTTTGAAAAGTATGCACTCATATATTGTATTATTTAATACTCTGTCAATGCCAAAATAAAAAAAACTTATAAACAATTTGTCATAATTTCATATATTACAAAGTTAAGTAGGATTAATCACTAACTACATGTAATATGTATTGGCTTTGTTATTAATCTCAATGTTCCTAACACCATTACTAATTGGTAAATGGAAAAAAGAATTATTTTTGTCTACGAATATTGATTAAGGAGTATTACAATAAACCGCGGGCCATTGGTGTACGATTTATTGAATACTGGGTAGGAAAAGCAATTGAAATACGTAATTTATAAATATCGTATTATAACCAAAGCCACGCTCGGTGTATATGTTTCTA
Organism: Slavum lentiscoides; assembly: GCA_032441835.1. Lineage (NCBI taxonomy): Eukaryota > Metazoa > Arthropoda > Insecta > Hemiptera > Aphididae > Slavum > Slavum lentiscoides. The sequence goes on along the minus strand of CM063712.1, from coordinate 16,713,370 downwards.
TAAACTTGTTTATAATATATTGCAGAGGTATTGTATTAATTTATAACGCTTTTAATAGATTTAATATATTATATTGGCAAATATATACTTAAATTATAAAGAATTACGCTCAATATACCAACGACGGAAACAGGCAACCCAAATATTCATTTTTGTGCCTCTACTTTTATGAATATTTTATTGCAAAATGTGTTAAAACACAAATAGTAGAAACAGCTGCACATGTGGCACTACAAGTGTTTAGAATTCTAAAGTATGTAGTCGGTGAATATAATTATGAAAAATATGTAAATATAAGAATAATGAAAAATTAATATGGATTTGATATTATTTTAAGTTTACCTTAAAGTATGTACAATAAGTATCATTGTTTCGGACTTTTAAGGCAATCAATGTAATAAAATAATTTTTAAATATTTTGCCATACAAAATTCACAAGTGAGAAGACACCATTACATTTCGCAATAATTTGAATTTGTTGCTATATCATCGGGGTTTATTTTAGAAATAAAAGTCATCAATTGTTTAAAACTCTTTTATTCGCTGACCCATAATGTGTAGCAACTACCAAGATAGATGATATTGCTATTCCAGCAAAACAATATAAGCCTATATGAATTTGTGTGTGTGGATATTATATGTAAATTTAAATATAAATAATCAAATTAAATTGTCACTTAATAGAAATAATCATATAATGTTATTAAATAATATAAGCAAATTTTTGTGAAAGATGCAATGTATTCAATCGTAGAAACAGGATACACTAAAAAAATGACTTTGGTCTATATTTATGTTAAAATTTTAAAATAATGTGTAGATAAACGCAATTATTATACGACGTTTTCAATGTGGCAAATTCAAGTGTTTTGAAAAGTATGCACTCATATATTGTATTATTTAATACTCTGTCAATGCCAAAATAAAAAACTTATAAACAATTTGTCATAATTTCATATATTACAAAGTTAAGTAGGATTAATCACTAACTACATGTAATATGTATTGGCTTTGTTATTAATCTCAATGTTCCTAACACCATTACTAATTGGTAAATGGAAAAAGAATTATTTTGTCTACGAATATTGATTAAGGAGTATTACAATAAACCGCGGGCCATTGGTGTACGATTTATTGAATACTGGGTAGGAAAAGCAATTGAAATACGTAATTTATAAATATCGTATTATAACCAAAGCCACGCTCGGTGTATATGTTTCTATAAACTTGTTTATAATATATTGCAGAGGTATTGTATTAATTTATAACGCTTTTAATAGATTTAATATATTATATTGGCAAATATATACTTAAATTATAAAGAATTACGCTCAATATACCAACGACGGAAACAGGCAACCCAAATATTCATTTTTGTGCCTCTACTTTTATGAATATTTTATTGCAAAATGTGTTAAAACACAAATAGTAGAAACAGCTGCACATGTGGCACTACAAGTGTTTAGAATTCTAAAGTATGTAGTCGGTGAATATAATTATGAAAATATGTAAATATAAGAATAATGAAAATTAATATGGATTTGATATTATTTTAAGTTTACCTTAAAGTATGTACAATAAGTATCATTGTTTCGGACTTTTAAGGCAATCAATGTAATAAAATAATTTTAAATAATTTGCCATACAAAATTCACAAGTGAGAAGACACCATTACATTTCGCAATAATTTGAATTTGTTGCTATATCATCGGGGTTTATTTTAGAAATAAAAGTCATCAATTGTTTAAAACTCTTTTATTCGCTGACCCATAATGTGTAGCAACTACCAAGATAGATGATATTGCTATTCCAGCAAAACAATATAAGCCTATATGAATTTGTGTGTGTGGATATTATATGTAAATTTAAATATAAATAATCAAATTAAATTGTCACTTAATAGAAATAATCATATAATGTTATTAAATAATATAAGCAAATTTTTGTGAAAGATGCAATGTATTCAATCGTAGAAACAGGATACACTAAAAAAATGACTTTGGTCTATATTTATGTTAAAATTTTAAAATAATGTGTAGATAAACGCAATTATTATACGACGTTTTCAATGTGGCAAATTCAAGTGTTTTGAAAAGTATGCACTCATATATTGTATTATTTAATACTCTGTCAATGCCAAAATAAAAAACTTATAAACAATTTGTCATAATTTCATATATTACAAAGTTAAGTAGGATTAATCACTAACTACATGTAATATGTATTGGCTTTGTTATTAATCTCAATGTTCCTAACACCATTACTAATTGGTAAATGGAAAAAGAATTATTTTGTCTACGAATATTGATTAAGGAGTATTACAATAAACCGCGGGCCATTGGTGTACGATTTATTGAATACTGGGTAGGAAAAGCAATTGAAATACGTAATTTATAAATATCGTATTATAACCAAAGCCACGCTCGGTGTATATGTTTCTATAAACTTGTTTATAATATATTGCAGAGGTATTGTATTAATTTATAACGCTTTTAATAGATTTAATATATTATATTGGCAAATATATACTTAAATTATAAAGAATTACGCTCAATATACCAACGACGGAAACAGGCAACCCAAATATTCATTTTTGTGCCTCTACTTTTATGAATATTTTATTGCAAAATGTGTTAAAACACAAATAGTAGAAACAGCTGCACATGTGGCACTACAAGTGTTTAGAATTCTAAAGTATGTAGTCGGTGAATATAATTATGAAAATATGTAAATATAAGAATAATGAAAATTAATATGGATTTGATATTATTTTAAGTTTACCTTAAAGTATGTACAATAAGTATCATTGTTTCGGACTTTTAAGGCAATCAATGTAATAAAATAATTTTAAATATTTTGCCATACAAAATTCACAAGTGAGAAGACACCATTACATTTCGCAATAATTTGAATTTGTTGCTATATCATCGGGGTTTATTTTAGAAATAAAAGTCATCAATTGTTTAAAACTCTTTTATTCGCTGACCCATAATGTGTAGCAACTACCAAGATAGATGATATTGCTATTCCAGCAAAACAATATAAGCCTATATGAATTTGTGTGTGTGGATATTATATGTAAATTTAAATATAAATAATCAAATTAAATTGTCACTTAATAGAAATAATCATATAATGTTATTAAATAATATAAGCAAATTTTTGTGAAAGATGCAATGTATTCAATCGTAGAAACAGGATACACTAAAAAAATGACTTTGGTCTATATTTATGTTAAAATTTTAAAATAATGTGTAGATAAACGCAATTATTATACGACGTTTTCAATGTGGCAAATTCAAGTGTTTTGAAAAGTATGCACTCATATATTGTATTATTTAATACTCTGTCAATGCCAAAATAAAAAAAACTTATAAACAATTTGTCATAATTTCATATATTACAAAGTTAAGTAGGATTAATCACTAACTACATGTAATATGTATTGGCTTTGTTATTAATCTCAATGTTCCTAACACCATTACTAATTGGTAAATGGAAAAAGAATTATTTTGTCTACGAATATTGATTAAGGAGTATTACAATAAACCGCGGGCCATTGGTGTACGATTTATTGAATACTGGGTAGGAAAAGCAATTGAAATACGTAATTTATAAATATCGTATTATAACCAAAGCCACGCTCGGTGTATATGTTTCTATAAACTTGTTTATAATATATTGCAGAGGTATTGTATTAATTTATAACGCTTTTAATAGATTTAAAATATTATATTGGCAAATATATACTTAAATTATAATGAATTACGCTCAATATACCAACGACGGAAACAGGCAACCCAAATATTCATTTTTGTGCCTCTACTTTTATGAATATTTTATTGCAAAATGTGTTAAAACACAAATAGTAGGAACAGCTGCACATGTGGCACTACCATTGTTTAGAATTATATATATTCGGTGAATATAATTATGAAAAATATGTGAATATAGGAATAATGACAATTTAATATGGATTTGATATTAATTTAAGTTTACCTTAAAGTATGTACAATAAGTATCATTGTTTCGGACTTTTAAGGCAATCAATGTAATAAAATTGTTTTAAAAATATTTTGCTATAAGGACTTCACGAGTGAGAAGACGCCAATAAATTTCGCAACAATTCTAAATTTATTGCTATATCATCTGGGTTTATTTTCTAATAAAAATTCGTTATTGCTTAGAACTCGTTTTATTCGCTGACCTATAATGTCTACAATGAATTATAGATTATAGTTGATATTCCTATTCCAGCAAAACAATACATGCCTGTATGAATTTGTGTGTGTGTGTAAATTATATGTATATTTAAATATAAAGAATCAAGTTATATTGCCACTTATTAGGAATAATCATATAATGTTATTAAATAATATAAGCAATTTTTGTGAAAGATGCAATGTATTCAATCGTAGAAACAGGATACACTAAAAAAATGACTTTGGCCTATATTTATGTTAAAATTTTAAAATAATGTGTAGATAAACGCAATTATTATAAAACGTTTTCAATGTGGCAAATTCAAGTGTTTTGAAAAGTATGCACTCATATATTGTATTATTTAATACTCTGTCAATGCCAAAATAATTTATACGTTATAAAAAATTATGGCAAATTTTTTATATTCTCATATATTACAAACTTAAGTAGGATTTCCCCTAATTACTTTACAAGGATTATGATTCGCTGACGACGTTATCTCCAAAATATTATTTTCTGCTAATTTTGTAATAGGTGTTTTAACTCTAAAATCATTTTTAAAATGCCATTTTATTTGTTTTGCGTAAATGTGTTTTTACCGTTGAAAATCACCTGTGCTACGTCCTCATTTATTTCATGAGCAGCGAGCGGCGAATTCAAACATGCTTGATTTGAAACGTGTTGCACCGCTGCTGCTTGCCGCTAGTTTTCAATGTACTCACTTTGATTTGAATTACATACTTTTTTTTTCATATGCGTTGCTCGCCGCTCTCCAATGGTCACACGGCCTAAATGGTACCTTGATTAACCAAGTGAGGACATGTCATACCCTCTACATACACCCCCCTTTGTTTCGGATCTATTTTTACGTAGGTACTTATAATCTTATAATGGTGCAGAAAAATAATAATAATTTGGAAAAAAACTACATTTTATATGTTGTATACAAGAAAAGTTTTACATTTATCAATTTCCCTGCGCCATCCTATATACATGTTCGCTGTGTCGACATATATATATATTCCGCAAAATGTAAACGCAAGCACAAAAAATGTAATATATAGGAGATATCTATAAATTTGGCTCATAATGTTTGAGAAATAAGAAATAATTTTGGTCATTATTAAGTTTTTCGTGTTTTTCGTTTATTATTTTTTCATAATATAAATAATTTTGACCCCCGTCACATAGTACTATACTACATAAAGTATAAAATAAATATATAGATTATTTTTATATATCTATGTCAACTATTCACCAACATTTCCACTAAATAGTGGTAAAAGCTACTCAAATGACAATATACTCTAATAATTATGAGATGATATGTAAAATGTAAAATATCGATATTTATAAAACGTTAATTTTTCCAGTAATGGAGCAATGAATTAATATTATGTGTAAGAACTATTAACAAAAAGTGTACGTAAGTAAAATTTTCTTTATAATATTTTCAAATTTAAAATAAATATGTAATAATAATATATCATAATAGTAATAATTAGATAACAATTAATAATTATAAAACGATAAGTAAATAAATCATAAGACAAGCAAATTATATTGTCAACATTAAAACATTTGGTTCTTAAGAAATTATTAATTACTATAATATATACTTATTTTAATTGGATTCAAAAAATATTTTTTTAAAAATTCATTCTAGCTGTGAATATAAAAGTAATCCCAAAAATATAATTGTTTGTAGTATACAGTAGTTAATGTATATGAATTGAATTATTTATTGTCTACATTCTACAACGATAAATCAAGATCAATTTCTTCGTCTTCTTCATCTAAAAAACAGTAACATCTGCTATGAAATTAATGTCAAAGAAAGAGTATCTACATTGCATGCAGATACATCGGTATATGTGTATGTCTAACATCAAACGAGTTTCAAAGACAACGTGTATTTATTATTGGCTATTGCGTTTATATTATATTTTCGAATAATAGAATCTAAGATATTTAATAGGTAGTAGTAATGGATAATAATGGACGGTGGGTACCGAAATGCGAAATGTACTCGCGTGTTTCAAGCTGCTTGATGTTTCTGTAAAATGCAGCGTCGATGCAAGTTGAATTGCGTGAAGTAGATATTGCGAGATCATTGCTTAATTCTAATCCTAGTTTAGTACGCATAAATTCAATAAATTCCGTTTCGTGCGGTCCTCGTAAATCCAAATTCAAGTCTCCACTAACGATCATAAGTACATCGTGATTATTATATTTTTCGTTTACCTCGAACAATCCTTTTAATTTAGGACTGTATACCATAAGATTTAAGACGAAGAATTCTTTAATTCTATTAAACCATGTATTCGAAGAGATGTAAACTGACACAAGGATGGTTCGTTTACCATTGATCGTCGTCTCAACCGCGCAAATATCGCCGATATCGTCGTGAGAAGTCGAAATTCGCTTCACATTCATATTTTCCCGATTAAACTTAAACAAATCGTTCTCGGTCGATTGCAACCCGTCGCAAATACTCATATTTTCGGCTTTGCATATAGCGACACCGCCCAAACGAATCGTATTTCGTTTAAAACGCGAAACCGTGCGAAAACCCAGTTTTTCGAAAGGGTGATCGGTCGCGATCCACGTTTAGGAAATGGAAAGTAATTTACAGCGTGGAAGTACGAAATCGATAGTTACATCGAGCACGCACGTAAGAGTTTAAATATTACACATTAAACGTGCAAAACGAAAGCTAGGTAGAATCTGACTGCGTAGAACGATCGAGAAAATCGCGGCACGTATCTTCTACCGTTTTCAAACGATGAAGCTCAAGACGAACAAACTCGGTCCTTAATTCTCGGTTCTCATTGCCGTGATGGTGGTAAAACACGTGGTCGCCGTCCCGACATGTTAGATGTAACCCGTTATGTGAGATGGAGCGAGAGAGGGCGACGTAAACGAGCTGTTGTTCGTGACTCTTTCTGTACTCATAAACGATCGTGTCGTACGTACTGCTCTGCGATTTGTGGATCGTAATCGCGCAGATTTCGACGAGCGGATACTGCGTGCGCTTGCAAGTAATGATTTTACTCGTTGTCTGCACATTACAAGTATGCTGCGATATCGGTGTCCACGAACGATCGAGGTCCGGATTGGCGAGTACGTTCGCTTGGGCTTTTATGCGTAGTAAACGCCCAATTTTCAAATCGCCAAACGAGAGCCACAATCGTTTTATCGCGCCAGTTTCAGTATTACGTTCGATATACCGTAAAGTTCCAATCGCGCCATTGACGAAACCATCAAGTACGTCTATATTCACTGCAACCACGTACGGTTTACCAATGACGAGGCGAAGGATGTACGGTAAACCACCATTTTCGTCGGGTTTGAGTTTGTGCACTTTTGCACGTATGCTAGCAAGCTGTTCGGTGGTACTGTGGCAGTGTGGCCGGTATAGTGGCCTGCGGCCACGTATTTAATCACTTAGGCTCCACAAATAGAGACAGCGTTGAACTGGTGGACGTCAAGCGTGCGGAAGAAGAGACGAATCGATTAAGGGAACTCACGATCGACGAATTCGCGTTCCACGAAGCGGGAATCAATTATCGCTTTCTCTTCGGGAAGTAGAGGTTCACCGTTACCAATCTTAGTTAGTACGGATGAAAAGGCGACGTCGACTTGACGCATCACTTGCAAGAGTGGGTAGTAGTCGAGTGATTGCCAGATGATTTCGCAACAGAAATTTTTTCTGGGCGTTTGTAAATCGGCGTCTGGCAAACGGATGAAAGTTGACGTCGGTCGCCGGTGGAGACCATATCCATACCGGCGAATGGGTGCTCGTGATTGTGTAGCATATGCTGCAACGTGTGTTGATTTGACCGAGGAGAGCGGCACCGATCATACTGCATTCATCCACGAAAACGATCCGAACGTTGTCGAATGCCGCGCGAAATGAGTTCAATGCTTCAATGGAGAGGCTGGTCATCTTTTGAGAATTTTCAATGCGAAAGACAGCGTGCACCGTGAGTCCATTGATCGCGGATGCAGCCATGCCAGTCGATGCGGAAGTGACGTACGTGTTGAATGCGCTGTTGTGCTGCTGCGAAAAGCGATTGTACGTTTCCATCAACATCTTCATCGTAAAGGTTTTATCACTACAGGCAGGACCAGTTAAGAAAATCTGTAGCGGATTACGTTCGCCATCGGCAAAGATGCAATGAATCGCTTCGAGTAAGGTATCGCGCTGTCGTTGGTTTGTTCGGCGCATTGCCGATCGTATAAACGCTTCAAACTTTTTAGAGTCCGTTGTATTTGAACCGAAAGGCGTATCACGAAGAAAGTTAATGAATTCTTTGCTATCACGTAATTTATTATCGCGCTTACGTTTCAGCGATTCTCGCATCAACTCCGATTTAGGTTTTAGAGCCATAATGTATTTGTACAATAAAATATATTATTTTAATATTTTTCAATATAATATAATATTATTACAAAATAATAACATAATAATACCGTTGCGGCGTTGCTATGCAACCGTCGCTATGGTAACGTGGTAATGCTCTCGGTGTCGCAAAAATTTATAGAATGACCCCAGCCATTATATATATACATGTCAATAATAACTTTCATATAAATTCGTAGTTGTCTCAAAGATATTGAACATTTCTGTATTGAATATTATTTGTGTATCGTGTATTTTTTATGTTATATGTACATATTGTGTATTTTACAATATATTATATCTGTTCTTATTAATTTATCAGACTTGGGTAGTATTCCGAATACAGTATTCGGAATACTGTATTCCGAATAATTTCTAAGTATTCTGAATACTTTTTGGAAAGTATTCTAAATACAGTATTTTAAATAATTTTTAAAAGTATTCTGAATACATTATTCCGAATACTTTTTAAAGCTCACATATATTTTAAATAGTATCTACACGATATTTCATGTTATTTTTGTTTTAAACTATATATAATAAAATAATAATGGTTATTCCACTTTTGCTACAGCAACGACGATAACATATTATGATGGTGTAATAAATAAGTGCCCACATTCAGTTAATTATCAATAAAATATCGAGAAAATGTTCATCACATTTTAGATACATAGGTATATCAAATATTTCCTAATCATTAAACTAGATTTCCCGTGAAAGCAATAATAATTTAAGTAAATAAATATGAGTAACAACTAGCAGCAGTAGGTATTTAAAACAACATTAATTAATATTTTATCAATAATCTTGCTATATTTGATGTTTTAACTCGGTGTTATTCAAATAATCAAGTATATTTGATTTCACTGTTATATTTTATAATTACTTGGTATTATTAATTTACTTCTTAGTTATTCTGTTAATTTATAAACACAGAATTAAAAAAGAGTTATTAAACTCCCCAAATACATACTAACATTGTTTATATTCTAATAAACAGTAATATAATTACTGTTTGATATTCGTATTAAGTACTGAAAACTAGTAAAAAAAAGTATCCTAAAAGTATTTAGAATACATTTTACAAAATATTCAGAACATGTATCCCAAATACTTTTAAAAAGTATTTTACCCAAGTCTGTAATTTATACCCTACGTAATAATAATTGTAGTGAATGCATCTGCAGTGATCATTTATTACCTGCGTACAATGCTAAACGTACCTTGATCAATAATTTCGTTTTGAGGTACTACAAATGTAGATGTCGATGGACTGTTGCTACTGCCGATTAGAGCACCAGGAAAAAGATTCAGTTCTATTACATTAGAATTATCTGGAAAAAAAAAATGAGTAAAAAAATTGAGTAAATTCTAAATATTTACTATATAAATTAGAAGTATTGTAATATACATATTTCATTATAATAATAATAATAATAATAATAATAATAATAATAATAATAATAATAATAATAATAATAATAATAATAATAATAATAATAATAATAATAATAATAATAATAATAATAATAATAATAATAATAATAATAATAATAATAATAATAATAATAATAATAATAATAATAATAATAATAATAATAATAATAATAATAATAATAATAATAATAATAATAATAATAATAATAATAATAATAATAATAATAATATAATAATAATAATAATAATAATAATAATAATAATAATAATAATAATAATAATAATAATAATAATAATAATAATAATAATAATAATAATAATAATAATAATAATAATAATAATAATAATAATAGTAATAGTAATAATAATAATAATAGTAATAGTAATAGTAATAGTAATAGTAATGGTAATGGTAATGGTAATAATGTAGTAATAGTAATAGTAATAGTAATAGTAATAGTAATAGTAATAGTAATAGTAATAGTAATAGTAATAGTAATAGTAATAGTAATAGTAATAATAATAATAATAATAATAATAATAACAATAACAATAACAATAACAATAACAATAACAATAATAATTTTTTTTATAAAATCGTTGTTGTATGATAATGTCTGAACATTCAACAAATAAATACATTTATGACAGGATAATTTAAGTTTAATTAAAATACATTTAATATGTTCCAACACGACATCCATGTTGATAGTTTATACCCTATGTAGTACATCAAACTTAACGCATCTTAGTGATTACCTATTTATCATTAATGATATTAAATATACCTTGATCAAGATTTTCACCTCCGTGTATTGCAGATGTTGATTCAGGTGGTGCGCGCTTACCATCTTCACGTACACAAAAATAATGTGGTCCTAAGGAAGGCCAATTATCTAAGAAAAAACACAATATCGTAATAATTTTAAAGAATGCGAAGAGATTATGTGACTTATAAATTTTCGTTACTCATAAATTAAACTAACATAAACACCTACATTTTTTAAATTATTTTTCATAAATTCTGTAATTATTTTATTAAATGATACGTACGGACGTATAAAAGAATTTGATCTCTCCAATACAAATAGTATCTTTTTTCGAAAACTAAACAAATTAAGACATATTAAAGTTTTATTTAAGGTTACTGATAAAATATAAAACCCAATCCAGCGAAAACACAAGCCTGTGTGACTGTGTTTTTTATTTAAATAATAAACAAGCAAATAAGGAATTATCGATAAAATGAAGAGGCGTGACACACACTGATACCGCCATACCGGTATATTTAGGAATTACGCTGGATAGAATTCTAACTTTCAAGGCATAAAATAAAAATGAAAATTAGCTCGCGAAATAACATATTAAAAAAATTAACCGGAAACAAGTGGGGCGCGAATCCGCATGTTCTTAAAACAACAGCCCTCGCAATGTATTTCAGCGGGCAAATATGAGTGCCCAGTGTAGAATGGTTCTTGTCATAGTATGATGGCTGACACCACACTAAATGACACCTACCGCCTAATAACTGGCTGCCTTAAGGTAACACCCATACACAAACAAAACGTTTGGGTACATAACAAAATTTTTACCTGAACATTTAGAAAACATTTGGATACATACGTTCGGGTTTAACATTAATTTTTCGTTACACGTTTGGGTAAAAATTAATACAACGTTTGGGCGCATCATGTCTCAAAGAAAATAATACGTTTAGGAAAATCACATTTTGTAGCATACTTTTCCAATTTTAATTTTTACAGCAATGTTTGGAGAAAATAATCGAACCCAACTGAATAGTTAAATGATAATATCTCCTTTGAAATTTTACCTATTTGTAGATTATAATTAACTTTTCGACAAATTTATGAACAGATAAAGATTATAGATTTCTAGTCGATGATTTTTTTAGTCGAAAATACTAAGTGCTTGGCCCGACCCGGTCCAAGCCCAGGGGCGCATTAAGAATCAATATTTAGGGATGGGAGGGGGGCAAATATAATTTGCCGCCCCTAAATTTACAGTACAGATTAAAATTCCAACAGACAAAAACATATAATTCCAAATGTCCATGATCAGTGTACCGCCCTCTAAAAATTGCCGCCCGGGGCAAACGCACCCTTTGCCCCCCACTTAATGCGCCCCTGTCCAAGCCCAATGTCGGACCGGAGGGTCTGGGTCAATCGACCGACAACCATTCGACCGACAAGACAATCGACCGACAACCAAAATACCGACAATTAAACGATTTAACGTTAGAAGAAAAGGCACAACATAAGTTTCATTAAAACACACGGAGAGCAGGGGGAAGCCGATTTTAATGCAGTACAAACGTGGTTTGAAACTCATTGGGCCGAACTGATAGACTAATATTCACCCTCGGATGTTTTCAGTGCGGACGAGACTGGGCTCTATTTTAGAGCCTTACCCGAACACACATACGCACTCAAAAATAACAGAACCAAAGCGACAAAGACGAGCAAAGAGCGACTCACAATTTTGTGTTGTGCTAGCATGAACGGGGAAAAACGAAAATTTATGGTAATAGGTAAAAGTCAGAACCCACGGTGCTTTAAGGGAGTGAAAACATTGCCAGTAGATTACAAGGCTAACAACAGCGCTTGAATGACTGCAGAAATTTTCAAAGATTAGTTGATCTACTGGGACAAAGAGCTTAATCGGAACATTTTACTACTCATTGATAACTACCCTTCTCATATCATTGATATGAACTTAAGACACATAAAAGTTCTTTTCTTACCGGCAAACACAACTTCAATCATTCAGCCCTGCGACCAAGGTATCATAAGCACTTTTAAAACTTACTATAGATCAGCTATAAAGAAAAAAGTTCTCACAGTGATTGATGAGTGTCTACAGGATGCATCTTGTTCCTTGCAAGCTAACGATATAGCAAAAAAAAAGCATTCTTGACGCTATTCATCTATCAAAGGAAATGTGTAATAAGGTAAATGCGGGGACAATTCTAAATTGTTTTCTCCACGTTGGATTCGCTAAAAAAAGATGACAAAACAGGTGACGAAAACGAAGACAGTCTCCCTAAAAAACCAATCAATCTCTTGGAAGAAATATATTGAGACTGGATTGATGTGGATTCTCACCCTCGATGTTGCAGAGGTTCCAACAGAAGCAGGGATCTGTATTGCGGTTATGAATCCTCAAACAATTGAATAGGCTGACACTGATGATGTAGAAGAAGAAAACAGTGAAGCAACCATATCAAGAAAAGAAAATGTGGAAGCTCTTAGTGCCCTCAGGAGAGCAGTCCAGCACCGTACGGATGAAAAAGGCGTTGAGCAGCATTACTCGTATAAAATATGGTCATCAAGTTATTCGATGCAAAAAACAAACATCAATAAATACATTTTTTAAATAACATGTAAAATAATTTTATACATTTTCTTCTTTTTTTTTCATAGTATAAAAACATACATAAATAAAGTTTAATAAATACAATTAACACAGTAACCAATCGCTAAATAGAAACAATCGGTTAATTGACACATTTTTCCTTGGTCCGAAAATTTTCTTAATAAGCGGTTTCTACTATATATATATAAGTTATTTTCATCTTATACTGTAATTCATCCAATGTTATGACGTGGGAAACCGGAATTGTAATATTTCAGAATAAAATTTTTAATTAATTTATCTTACCATTTACGCTATTCGATTCAACAATGTTTTGAGCTAGAAAAAATAAACAATTAAAATATTAAATATTTCAATGTATATACATTATATAATTTTATCATACATTCATCTACATTCTACATAATTATTATTTTCATTAAAATGTTTCGAGATTATTTTGTTCCTTTTACTACACAACTTATGAGCATGGCCCCCACAAAGGCGGGGGGTGTCAGTGAGTACTATGGTCCCGGTGCCCGGGCTCTCTGGGAGCCTTGGCAAAAATACCTAATATACCTATTACCTATACATATTATTAATTTAAATTAGAAAAATAAAATGAGACATATGAGTCATGCCACCCTAGTCACCATATCTTTACACAATATTGGTATATAAATAATTTGATTTCTTACTACATCATTTTTTGTAACAAAATGTGTAGGCGAGTTAGGCGTGCGGAGCGAGCATTTCTTGGAAAAAATAAAAGGAAAAAAAATCCTGGAAGATAAGAGCAATTAATCCGCCGCTAAAGAAATATTAATGTTAATATCCATGTCTGCCGCCTGCCCTATTGGTGCTATTTTTGCCAGTCAAAAATTAGATAATTATTAGTTTTTATATATTTTATTCTTTCAATAGGTATTCGTATTCGGATATTCCCACAAAATGTACATAGGTAGTGTTATGAGTAGTAAAATTATGTTTGGAAGATTAATGAACATGTCAATATATTTATGTCCGAAATGCTATTGTTAATTTAAAATGTATTTACGTACATGAATACATTAAAAAAAAAAAAGTTATAATGTTAATATGTACCATTACTAATACTACTACGACTACATTATATGTAACACAAATGAATTTTGAAACTATATAAATTATTTTGATTTCTTCATACACTTGATGATGTTGGTGAGTAATGATTTATTTGATATTCGTACATTTGCCTTATATAACGATTAAAATTTTTAATATTAATAATTTAAGTATTAAAGAATATTAATAAGTGATTTAAATTACATGTCATTTATAGGGTAAGCAAATAGAATGTTAAATACTCACTTAACGATCTTAATCCAATTTCCACAACTCGGTTTTGAGAATATATTTCTAAAAATAATTATTAAACATTCGGTATAATAACGATATTATAAATAACTTTTATTATTATTTTATGACTTATAACTAATTTTTATCTTTCCAATAAAATTTTACAGTAATTAATGTCCAACCTTACTTACGATTATATCTTGAATTATTAATTAAAACTAAATAATTTTTATATTGATTACTTTACAATATTTATAATATTATGTTACATTCATTTTATTAGAAAAAAATCTAATAATTATTGTTGTGTACACGCACTTAATATAAATAATGTGAACATTTATTATACGTGTCGAATCGTGATTTAAATTACTGAAATAATTGATGGATCGTGAGTCATGATGGATCGTAATAATATATGCATTACATGAAATGAATGGAAACACGTTTACATAATTACGGTTATAAGTAATTATAACATAAATATAGAAATGCTATTTAAATATTATATATATATATATATATATATATACATATAGTATATTTTATATTTTAACTTACTTTGACACGCAGATATAATCGCAGCTGTGTCGAGTTGTATGTTTAGATTGAAAGCTAGGATAATCATTAATATTATTATTAATTTTCATAAAATAATCATATATTATGTAACAATTTAGGCAATAAGAATGATTTGAGATATTTTATAACAAAATGGTATAAAATGTTTAAAAATTGCCATATTTGGCGTAAACTATATATATTTCCAACATGTTTAAAAATTTAAGATTTTTGCAATATGCAGGATCTAATTTTAAAAAATTTGGTATAATCAGATGGAAATGTATGACCTAATGTAAATCTGTTTTCTTGCCTCCACTTTAAATTTTTTTACCCAATTTAACACTATTTTTACCGAATTCGAAAAAGGAGGAGTTTCTCTATTCGACCTGCATCGCTACGGTTTTTTTATGTTTGACCACCGATTATTCTAAAACTACTGTACCGCGATTTGGATGAATCTTTTTTATACGTATGAAAGAGTATCATCTTCCGGTGGTCTCATTCTGATTTCGTAAGGATTGGCTCAGTATTTGGCTAGTAATTTAGTTTTTTGTACTTGTTTTTGTTTTTTATTTTTATGTTTTACCTAATCGTTTTTTTTTTTTTTTTTGTATGTTTGACCACCGATTATTCCGAAACTACTAGACCGATTCTTATATAAAATAATATCGTCTTCCGGTGGTCCCGTTCTAATTTCGTAAAGATTGACCCAGTATTCGGACAGTAATTTAGTTTTTTGTATTTTTACTCACCATACGTAGAGGTGGCTGCGCTGCGAGTTCCACCCAGATCCCCTACCTAACCACCCGGCCAAATGTAAGAACGGAAATGACGATATTACTATTATAACTACTATGATGACTAAAAAGGATGAAATAAAAATAATTCTTTAGAAAAAAAAACCCGACTTTGAAAAACGTACTAAAAAGTATGAAATAATCAATAACCTTTTCGAAATCGGCGCCGAATTTCATACAACATTATACATTGCAGAAACGCATTTTATTAATATATTGTTACAATATTTATATTGGATTAATAAAATGCGTTTCTGCAATGTATATTGTATAACGTTGTTTGAAATTCGGCGCCGATTTCGAAAAGGTTATTGATTATTTCATACTTTTTAGTGCGTTTTTCGGAGTCGGATTTATTTTCTAAAAAAATACCTTTTATAAGTAATTGGGAAGAATTCAAGATTCAAAATTTGTAATTCACTCTCGACCGGGATTTTATCGACTATGCCGAAATTTCCGGTTTCGGAAAAATGTACGAGTATATATCGACTCCGCCGGCTACTGTTCAAAAAAACTATATGTCGACTCCGCCGCGGACGGCTACTATATATACTATATTTATAGGTAAAATGCTCGAATTTTTATATGTTCATACAACCAAAACATGTATTTATGCAGATACATCGGTACATGTATGTATATAGGTTTATGTCTATAGGTACGAGGCGATGAGGATTAAGCTATAGGTAATTTTTTGTCACGTGTAAAAAGTAAATAAAATATATACAAGACACACACATGTATCTGTATCTGATGTATCTGCATGCAGTGTAGATACTCCTGTCTTTGTTTTTCAAATCTATGTCTTTTTATTGTAATATTCATTATTTTCTCTACGTATTTTTTTCTTTTTTCTTTTTGCTTAATGCCCGATGATGGATCATTGTCAAAACCAGTAATAAATAAGCAAATGTAATACAAAAACTTTTATATTTTTCTTTATACTACATAATACGTATTGGCTTAATTGGATGTACATACAAATACACATAAATGTATACTCCCTTGACTTTTGTGTTGTCTACTTACAATATTGAAAGTTAAATATTAATACATAAGTCAATTTAAAACGTTTAAAGTTACAGATAAGACAATAAGTTCTTAAAAGGACGCTACACTCCTATGATTTTTACCAAAATAATTGCTTCACGCGGAAAAGAACTCTGAGGGGTACAGACAAAATTTAGACACCAAATTTGCACATAAAATAAAATACAATACCATAGCCACTTTTAAAAAAAAAATCTTTAATTCTTAAAAAGTGATAAGTATTTTAAGAATACAATTTTTATCATTTATTTCCATTCTCATAACTTCTTAAGAATTAAAGATATTTAAAAAACAACTATCTTATTGTATAGATAATACTATCATTTATTTTGTGTAAGAATATGGCGTGTTAAGTACAACTGTGGCCTTCAGGGTTCTTGAAACCGTTTTATCGTAAAAATTTCAATTTTAGAACATTTTCTGTATTTTCGAGACACATCTAATTGTGCATTCTCTCGTACGTTACATGGTTTCGTTTGCCTGTGAAGCGTCCTCCTATAATGATATAAAAGATAATGAATGATCCAGAGTGGGAGGAGAGGTAAGTTGAAAATTGTATACCTTCTAAAATGATTGTAGTATTGTACCCTTTGCCACTCCCCCCTAATTTTAGCATTGGATACTCCACTGGTGCCAGAAAGGCAAACCATGAAAATTTGAGATGTATATTTAATTTATAGAGAAAACTTAATTTTAAATAAATTTGTACAGGCAAGAAATTTCTGTTTTCTAGTTAATCAAATCTTAATAGCTACCCGCTAATAACTACTACTAAAAAAAAAAAAAAAATAGTTAATCGGTTATTTGATTAAGCATAAACCTATTCATTCGCAAATGTAAATTTTACTTATTTACTAAAATATGATTTCATTTTTACGCAATCATTTAATAATAATGATACACTCTAAATATGTAGATAAATGCTAAGTATAAAAAATGTATTAAAAATGAATACGAACTACGTATGTTATCCTGACACCAATCGCGTGGCGAAGAAAAATTGTGATTTTGAAGAACTAAAAATTTGATGATTTTTTTTTTTAATGTCAGTTGGTTTAATATAAATTATCGTATATTTTTTGTCAATTAAATAAAAAAAATTACATACAATGCAGTGCATATCCATATAGACAGGAGAAATATATTTTGAAATAACCTAAAAATTTATTTATTATTATTATTATTTACATTTTTAGAAAAATTATATATTTATACATATAATTATATAATTATGTATTTATATGTTTATTACGGTGCTTCCGATGATTTTCTCGCGACAGAACCGAGTTGCGTGCGGGGTTTTCTCACGACAGCGGAATTGCGTGCGTAGTTTTTTTTTAATTTTAAATTTTATAATTTTTTTTTTTTTTACATACTTTGTACTTTTAACTTTTTATCTTTTTTTGCGTATTTAATGCATATTTGTAACTTTTTAGTGTATATTTTTGTTTGCAACTTATATTCTTATTTCCAGCTATAAAAATTTGTCAAATTACGTTTTTGAATAAAAACTATTTTAAAATTATGAGTTTGAAAACTTTAAAACAGCCTTTATCTATTTTATTACGATAGGTCGTTATTGGTCGGAGATAATACATTTCCATTGGATATGAATGTACTTCGACTGAAATCGAACAGTTTACGTTGTGTTGCGGATATAATTTTCTAAAATTAAATTTTATATAGCACATGAATCCGTTCCCTGCTGATAATTAATAATTCTTATTAAAACTTTGTCAGGACTGCTCTCGAATAAGCACACTTATCATAGTTATTTATACAAAAAATGATAATACAGGTTTACGCCTGAAACATAATCATTTTATTTAAAATTTACGCGAAAATAAATTTAAGAAAATTAAAAAAAAATACCCGCACGCAATTCGGTTGTCGACCAACGTCGCTCTTTCTTTTGGCATGCCGCACGCAATTCGGATGCAGCCATTCATTAATATACTTGACATTAATCACATCATATATCATTATTTTAATTGTGATTATTGAAGTTAATTCCTAAAAATGGTTCAAAATCGACGTTTTAATGGAAATAAAATTACCTTTGCCACTCCTTGTGATTTCATTGAGTACTAAAAAAAAATATTTAAGAACAATTATAATCAAATTAGAACATTTTTTTTATTTAGAACCTCAATTAGAAAGAAAATAATAATAATTGCAAATATTTTTGCAATGACGAATATATCAAGAGGTGATATAACACAAGTATTCAATGTGTTTTTCATGTGAATTGGTGAATTGAGGGATTTTTCAACTTTCCCTTCATTTATAATATAAGACATTTTCCCAGATATTCCCGAATTAATAAGATTATAGGTAGAATATATAGAGCTAAGAAATATTCGAAAAAATGGGTATTGATTAATTGTCACAGACTTATTAGGTTATGTACATTTTTTATCTATGAAAATCTATTTATGTAATGCTCGATTTTTTCATGTCGCACTATATTCTGTTAGATCTACAGTAGTTGATAATATTTGGGGAACTGACCTGACCTTATATTTATACAATGTTGAATTTCGTGTTTTTGTTAAAAAAATAATTTTGCATAAAACTTATCATTTTAATCCCATTAGACTTTTAAAAATTATACATTAACATTAATATACATCATTTTTTATCGATTTTGGGCTATTATATATATAACGACTCTAATCTTGTGCCAGAGTTGCTCATTTCATACTACTTAGGTATATTTCGAAATTCATTAAAATGAAATCAAACAAATATTTTTTCTAAGCGTTTAATAATTAATTTATGACATGATAGATAATTTCGTGTATTCATATATTATTACATCATTTTTATAATAAAGTTTCTTTGTGTACCTACATAATTTACATTTAAAAATTGTATACACTATTGATATTTCCATTTCGGAATGTACCCCTCACAAAAATCTATATTTATTAAAATTATAATTCGTGGATTAAACATAAAGCCATAAACAAAAAGCTGAAAAAACAATATATAATTTTTATTTAATTTTAATTTAGAAATGTTAACCTAACACAAGATCAATCTTTTGATTTTTCCAACAACAATGAAAATATTTCAAAAATCAGTTTTCAGGCCGATGAATAAGTTCATAAAAATTAATAATTAATAATATATATATATTCGGAATATTTGTATTATATTACTCACTATTATCATACAAATACACCAATGCATCTTTACCACTTTGCTCAACTGCACGGAGAAAATATTGTAAAAATTTAAAAAATATAATTAGCATATAGTATAAAATAATGGTGTTCGTTAATCGTTAATGAATGTGCGATAGGTAATACTTACCAGTGAACCCTTCACTATTTAATTGTTCTAGGTAAAGGTTTAAAATTTATTTAAAAATTGTTAGCTATGTAGAAATAAATAATAATAATAATAATTGACTAGCACTACACGATTTTTATGTGATACTTAATTTATAACATTAAACGTTCACAAGATACATTTTTTTTTTTGTTTCCTAACTAACTACTTGTAAATTTTAATTAAAATACGAAAATTCAAAAATAAACGCCAAAAGTTTTATATGATTCTTATTCCTATACATTAATTATTATTCGACTTGATGAGATTAAATATATGAATAAAATATTAATTGTTGACATGAATCAATCGAAATTAGAAGCTACGAACAAACTGACAATAAATATTATATAATTCAATTGTCGGAATATATACAAAATCGATATATTATTAATATTATTATTGTTGTTGTTGTTGTTGTTATTGTTGTTGTTATTAATATTATTTATTAATCATAATTAATTTTTGGTGCCAACTGTTGTAAACGCGAGAATCCGCGTTCGTAAAAAAAAGAAAACACAATTATTATATATGAAAAAGTTAGTTAAACAAATTAAGTTATAACTATAAATTTTACAAAAATAATATTAACTTTTTTTTTTATTAAGAGTTCTTAGCCAGAAGCTATTACAACTCAACAATTAACTTTTAAAATATACAGAAAATAGATACTTAATAGTAATAGAAACTAATATAACTTTTAATTAATTTAACTATTTTAAACCGTTTTACAGTGTTTACATGACACGAATGCGTTTTAATTTCAAAACGGTTTAGCTCTAAACCGTTTTAACGCCATCATAATATTATAAACGTGGCAAATGATTGCCTAGGTACACTCTACAGAAAATAGTGCTAATCGTCCGCGTCAGAAACAAACGAATTCGTTCAAACGCGGGCGACAATTTTATTACCTCCCGCCCGCCCGTTTGATTACCGTCCAAATGGGACACTCCATTAATAAAACCCATTTTGAATTTTGTCGCGTCGCCCACACGCCCGCTCGCAAAATCGCGTCCAGCTTATAGGACGCACCGTAAAGGTAGTCGGCCGGAACGTGTGTAGCTTAAGGCCTCTGCAAACCTGTCAATTCTAAGGAGTTTTGTATGGGCTAGTGATGGGGAAAACTCGTCGAAGTTTGAAAATCCGGATGTTTGAAGTTCGAAATCCAAAGTCCGAATTTTATTGTAAACCCGGATTTCGGATTCTAAAATCCGGATTTCGTATTGAATCCGGATTTCGGATTTGAAAATATTGAATTATAGTGTTCTTTTATGAATTATTTATAATAACTATGCATTTTTCAAAAAATAAATTGATATTTTGACAGTGTTCGGAACGTTCACTTAAAAATTGAATCCGTTCACGTTCACGTTCATATTTTTTAAAAGAACACACTCACGTCCACGTTTTTTTAAATTAAGCACATACACGTCTTATCATTAGAATAATTTTACATATAATTAAGTTCGTTTTATCTTCCATGTACCTATACCCATATTTTTGGAATTCCGATGATAAAACCGGAAGTTTATGGATAATTATAGACCTAATGTTAACCATGAGTCGATAGCAAATGATAAAGTCCACTGGCCCCCCACGCAACACAATGTCATATTATTACGGGTATTTTTTTTTATTATAAATAATAAATAATTATACATTTTTCCAATACTAATTTATTATTTACTGATCATAAAAATTCGTAGGAACCATATTATTATTCTGTTGTGATTTCAAGACAAGTTCATTGGAAATCCACTTCTTATATTTTTATAAAATATAATATGAAAAGGAAATATTTTAGAAAACTTTATAATATAAAATTTAAAACGTATATATTTATTATAGATACTAAAATCGTTCACGTTCATTAAAACTATGAACGTCGCTCACGTTCACGTTCTATTTGAAAAAAAACGAGTGACGTTCACAAAATATGAACGTGAACGCGTGAACGTGCATTCATGAACGTCGTTCTTTCCAAACACTGTATTTTGAACATGTTATTTATAGTTTTTAGTACTCAAACACTAATTGTAACTAGAACAAGGTATAAGTTCAAGGCTTTTAACTAGGTTATAGTATAAGTATTAAATGAATTAGTATTACAATTTACAAGTATCAGAATGATAACAATAAAAAATTAAGAACCTGTTGTTGTTTGTGTCTAGTGGAATTAGTGCTTAGCGAGTACTGTGCAGTGAACACGTATATGTTGCTACACATAGGCGGCACTTGGGGAGTCATGAAGGGGCAGTTGCCCCCCCCCCCAAATATTTGGGGGGAAGTATACATTTGCCCCCCTCAAAAAAAAAAAGTTAACGAAAAAACCTGTTATTTCAATCTTTTATTAATGAACACCGAAATTTGAATTTAATTTAAAATAATTAATGATATTCCCTTTGTAATTTTAATTTCTGATGTAAAACAAGAAAATAGTTTTTGGAATTCCAAATTTAATTTGAAGCTGATTAAGAAGAATGTATTAGAATTATGTACTCATGTTTATTGAATAATCGAATATTGATAAAATGATAATAATTGTTATCAAAATTAATTCATCTAGAAAACATGGTTAGTAATTACTTTACTAGCACTATCTACAACGCCAGTCACTGATTAGAGGATATCATTCAAGTAGTAAGTACAGATAAATAAACGCGGTGGTGATCACTGGTCACAGTGGTCAACAAAAGTTTCTATCTACATCAGAATTTTATCAACTAATTCAATTTCAAAATATGTGAAATATTCAAATATTCATACCCCAAAATACAATATAGTTATTAGTTTGAAATATCTCCTAATATTTTAGGTTATATTTCAAAAATTATTATACTTTATTTTAGTAAATTAAGTCAAAAAACTTTTTTACTGAAGTCAAAATTGGTAAAAATGCACTCCAAAAAAAAAAAATTAAATCAAGGTTGAAATTTTATTTTGGGAGAATTGGGTTATGAAAGTCAATTAATTGTTTGCCCCCACTGGAATCATCCCCAAGTGCCGCCTATGTTTCTACAATACACATTAAGCCTGGTCCACGCCGAGGCAACATATAGCAACACGTAGGTTGACACATGTTTCCTGCAGTTCCGTAAACATGAAAACGAATTGCGACATTGGAAACATAGCGTACACACTAAAGGAAATAAAAACATCAACATTTTCACAAAATGTTGCCGAAAATGTTTTTGTAACTTATTTGTTCACATATAAGCAACATAAATTATCGCGTGACTAAATGTTTTTAAAGTTTATAAGTCCTACATTTATGAAATAACATTAACACAATTTGCACTTAAAAAAAACTTAAAACAATATATAAAATGTGGGACTGGGATGGGAAAATAACAAATTAATTTAATTACAAATAGGTACCTAAATAATGAAAAAAATCAAAAAAGTAGATAATCAAAATTATATTGGAATAGTAGTTTGAAGTTTGTGTAAATTACAGACTACAGTTAGCAAGTTATCATATCGATACTGTTGATAAACACGTGCGACAAGTGTCCACACTGCATAAACTTGAAGTCACATGTTGCCGATTGTTTACCAGTTTTGTATATACAGTTATAGTTTTTACATTGTTTTGTAGGAACGTGTTTCGCTAATTATCGAAACACGAAACAATGATAAACTTTTGTCGCTTGTTGCTTATTGCTACAAAATATTGATGGAACATTTAGAAACATATACCAACTTTTGTTGTGTCAACATACTGCGACATAGAATGTTGCTGTATGTTGCCTCAGTGTGGACCAGGCCTTAGAGAGTTTCTGCGACTCGTAATTTTATTTCTCGTATACGAGAAAATCACGTGACCGTTGGAGTGCGCATGCGTAGTAAACATAAACATAAACGAGAACGACAAATTTAATTGATAAACGTTATATAAATAAATTATTTTTGGGAAATTTGTTACTTACAAAAATTTCAACAATATACATAATAGTTCAATATATTATTACGTTTCTCATGCGACCATCTTCTGATTCCTGGAACGCCCATATCCCGTCCGTTTCATAGATAAGAAACGGTAATAAGTATTTCGAGAAGTCGCACACCAACCATTAGTTGTTACTCACACACTCTCATAGTAAATATTATGTTTGTGCATTTAAAAATGCCTACACGAAACTACTTAGAAACGGACCGTTTCCCCAGTTCCATTAATTAATAATGACATCACACTCGTATATTATTATAATGAATCTTTATAGCTTTAAAACTAGAAGCTTGTATAAAGGTTTTACAGTCGACCACCACATGGTTTAAAAACTACACTAGGATACAATTGTTGACACAAGATAATAATAAATGAAAAGACCTGACATCGACCCGATTTGGTGATGGCGACGATTTTACGATTAGAATACAGAAATTTGCAATGATAAACCCAAACCTCGGATTACAAAATCCGTATTTCCGAGTTTCGAAATTCAAAATTCGAAATCCGAAATCCGGATTTGGCGGATTTTCGGAGAATCCGGATTTCATTCCCATCATTATTGTATACCCCGATGTACAATATAATATTATGTACATTATAAACAAATTAAAATTATATGTAACAGAGGTTGAACTAAAAAAAGCTTTTATTAGAATAATTATCCAGATAATTTACCGCAGATAACCATTTTTTTTAACTAAATAAGATAAAAGATGATCCAAGTTACTTTTATCTAGATAAAATAAAAATATAAATTTTTTTATCTAGATAAATGAATCTAGATAATGCACAACACTGGCTGTAGGTACCATTTTTATTTGATAATGACCAGTGTACTGGTAATACAACCTGAATATAAAACAATGATTGGGCAACACTTGTAAATTTAACACATGTTAATTTAACAAACGTTATTTTACCATTGCATAAATATATTTTAATGGTAGAATAAATAATTTACCGAAAGATAACATGGTTCAACCCGGGGTGTGTGTAAGACTGCACAATATTATCGACACCGGTGTATTCGTGTGCAATAGGGTCACGGCAAACCAAGTGTCGTCTTATTGTTTCGTACGTAAGTACGTTATAACGTATATATAATGACAACAACTTTCTGTATCACGGCAAATTATATAAAAATTAAAAAAACAATTGTTTCTTGTGACGGTGTACAAATATTTGTTCGACAACTAATCAAATAATAGTTCACAACCGAAAAATAATGAAAATTTTTGTTACAACACATTTTTATTTTGTCAACACAAAGTAATAAAGTTCAAAATAATAATATAACATCCTTAAATCATTATCTAATAAACATCTATACAACACGTTCATTGTAAATATACAACGTAAATTAAAATAAAATATAGTAATATTTAGAAAAATTGTGGTAACAAATAGCCTTACCTATACATTTCTGATATCCTGGTGATAAATGGGAAAAATATAATATTAAATATAAGTATTAATATTTAA
Organism: Slavum lentiscoides; assembly: GCA_032441835.1. Lineage (NCBI taxonomy): Eukaryota > Metazoa > Arthropoda > Insecta > Hemiptera > Aphididae > Slavum > Slavum lentiscoides. The sequence goes on along the minus strand of CM063712.1, from coordinate 16,687,428 downwards.
TTTTACCTATTAGCATGTATGTTTATAAATGATCATAAACATAGAACGGTTGAATCAGCGAAAAATGAGATAATTAAAATTAACATCATTTATCAGAATAATGACTGATGTTATTTATATTATGTCTAAGAAATTATATTAAAGTTAATAATATTAACTATTCAATTTACAGTTAGAAACATAATATTTTAGGTTTTATGTTGTAGTAATATTAAAATTGATGTAAAGTAGTATTGAAAACATATCACTTTACTCATTAAATTTTATAACCTCGTACTAACTAACTTGTGGTGATGTGTTTCGAGGATCCTACCGCAGTAATATAATCGTATAATATTATATATGTATCCATATAAATAGTATCTCTTACCTTTAGAATGTTCTTGGATGATTTTGTTAAAAATAAAAACAAGAAGTTATGTTATTAACAAATTAAATTAATTTTAATATTAATACTGCACTTAAATTTTTCTATAACAGCTAGATACATTGCACATATTAAAGTATAAAAGTTGACATTCATGAGTAGTACGTTAATCATGAGTCAGCGGAATTCTGGTGCGACAGGCCGAAAGTGTGTTGCCCATCGCCTATATTATATTAATTATTCTTATGAAAGGGCATGTATAATATAATGACAGCCACTCACTTATTTACAAAAGTCATTAACCGATTTGATAATGAATGGTTATCATTGTATTGTAGCAGTGGCGTATTTGAGACTTCACCTCAGGGGGGGCGATGGTAAAAAAACTCCCCCCTTCCCACCAATAAAAAAAATTATATGTAGGAATATAATTATTGAACAAAACACATTTTATTTATTATCATTTTATTTATTTAATTTACAAAACTAAGTCTATATTTCTTTTTTTACTATTAGCAAATGTATCAATTACATCATCTACATTTAATGTTATAGTATGGTGAATATTAAGCGATGCCAAACCCGTTAGGCGATCTTGCCCCATTTTTGATCTCAGTCAATATAATATAAAATAATATAATTTTTTTAAATCTCTCAGGGGGGCGATTGCCCCTATCGCCCCCTCAAATACGCCACTGTATTGTAGTATGTAGAATAAGTACTTACTAACATTCGTGACTTCGACAACGAATGCAACAAAAAGAGCGAGAGTTAAAACACTAATACATTTAGTAGAAATCATGTTTGTCACTTTTTTGTTATAACTTAACTGATGCGTTTGAACGATTTAACTAAAGTCTTAGGTCGATATTATTTTACGAATTAATATTGGTAGTATAAAATGTAAAGGGAAAATGCTGCATTGAGGCTTGAATAAATAACAGCAGATGCAAATTATTGTAATTTATTTAGAAGGAAATATGCAAGAATTATTGTAATCACGGTAGTCGAAAATCGAAAAAATAATGATCAACTGTGATATATTGATATATACAGAAAAATATATTACAGTAAAATTACACGAAAAGGTTTATATTTTTATCGGTGTTTCCGAATTCCTTGCGAAAATCATTATTTAGGTTGAATTGCGTGCGCGGTTTTCTCGCGACAGGGTCGAATTGCGTGCGTATTTTTTTTTAAATTTATTATTTTATAATTTTATCTTATCTTTATATTATCTTCGATAATCTAAAACTATAAAATAAAATAAAAACTATATTACACTACAAATGTTTTGGCCGAGAGCATGAAATAATATTATGTGATACTGAACACTACCAAAAAATACTCATATAACTCATATATAATATATAAAATAATCTATTAGAATAAAGTTTAATAAAATATAATAATTAAACTAATAAAAATAAATTAATTAATAAAAATTAAACTTCTTGGCTTAACAGTAGTAATATTGTTCGCGCCTCACGCAGTTTGAATTGAAAACTTTGAGTTGAAATGAATTGAGTTGAATACGAATTTAAATTTATATATATAAAAAAATTAGAGACTTATTACGTCTATTAGAGACTAAAATTTAAATTAATTATTTAAAAAAAAAAATTTGAATAAATAATTATTTTCAAATTTATTACAATTTTTTTTGATCAGCATGTTTTGAGTGTTAATAATAATTGTGTGTTACAATACATTAAAAAAATATTAAAAATACTACAAAAATTAAAAATTAAACTGGCAAATTTTTGTACGCCAACTTGTCTATAAATTCCAAACGGGTTATAACTTTATCTTCATACTGACGCATAATTTCATGGATATAATTTTCTTTTTCCATAGCTATCCGTCGTTTTTGTGTCTGATTTGAGCTACGCATTTTGATGTAAACGTCAGTTTGTATGTTTTTTAAAACGTCTAAAAATTGAAAAATATTTGGATACGAAGAGTAGGTAGAACATATTATTGATTTTCGAATGAAATGATTCACAAGCATTAGTAGTACCATTGATTATATATTAGTAATATATTTAACTTACTGGTACTATATTTTACTTAATGGTAGTACGCATTAAACTGTTAGAATATTCAGCCCATATTGACGGTGGAAATTTACCGCTTTGTAAAATGTAATTTTTTTCAAAAAAGTCACAAAAATCATGCAATTGCTAATCCAAAGAATAATTTTAAAAATTTTCCAATTTCTGATTTTTTTTTTTGAAAATGTTTACTTAGACCAAGTGATTGAATTTTTCTCCACATAGTCTGGCCCAAGTGAAAACGACAGACTTTAAGAACTACTTCGGGAAACATCTCCGAAATTGCCGAGTGTACATAGCTTGTTTGAAATCAATGTAAATTGTATGTGGTGTAAAAGTCAAATTCAATTCTCCCATTTTATCTAACAAATCGTAAAATGCATCTTTATATGTTTTTACAGTTTTGCCTGTTGATAAAAAAAAAATACTAGCGGTGTATAATTTGCATTTTTAGCTCCATAAATAATGAATAACTGATAAAATGGTTTTAGACAACTTTTAAACGTACTATCAATATATAAAACTCACATTCATTTAAATATTTTACAATATTTTTTCCGAATTATTAATTAGCAAAAATATTTCATCTCGGTTTGTTTTAATTTCACCTAAATTTGTCAGAGCCAAATGCAGTTCATCTAAACTTGTAGGTAACTTTGGTATCATACTTGAACGTGCATAGTGAATATTTTTTCTTATACGCATCGTGTCTGTAGTAGTCAGACTACTTATATCCCCTTCACGTGATTCACGGTGTAAAATCTTACACGGCTTTTCACACGGATCGTCCAAAGCTTTACGTTTTAATTTATTGCTTACTTTTTGTCGAGTTAAAATACTTGCGTCGTCTTTTTCACGGTCGTGTTTCAAAACACTAAAAATAATTTCACTGTTTTCACTTAATTTAAAATAACATTTACACATACATTGTGTGCATGCCCATAATTGAATATTATTATTTAAAAACTTATTGAAGTGAAATTTATAGCCATCAATGACGTAAAAATTTTTATTTTTCTCACTGTACATTACATTATATTTCCATTTTTGTTTTCGTTCGATCGATGTGAACGCCAACTATTAACTGATAGTCGATTATGTGTGTGACAAATGACAATGTGCGTACCTGCCTTGTGTTAAATTGTACCTATGTACGTAGTTTGTCCGATAAATACGCGAACCGGTTCTCTACAGCGGTCTGCGGGGCAAAGTACGGCACCGCGCTATTCTGGTCATGTACTACAAATACTGATAATGCGACAGTAACCCGAGCGATCGTCGAGACTATAGTACGAATCGAATACTCGTAGTTTTTGTTGATCTGTTTTTTTCTGGTTTTTTCTGGTTAAAATTGATATAACAACGTAATTTAATAATTTAAAAATTTTTTTATTCAAGGCATTTATTTAACGTGCTTTTTTAAGTCATTAGTAAGCTCTTACCGGGTAATTTTTCAATGCTTCAAAGCATTAAAATCCAAACACTACTTGTGATTTTGATATCGACTAATCCGGATTATATCATTAATTTTTAAAATCATTTCAAAGTTTTAAATATCTTTCACGAGATGTTTTCGATAACATTACATTGTTGTGTTGCCATTGAGAATTACTGACAAAACAAAATGACAATGATAAGTCACACAATCGTTCAAAACTCATAATGGTACGCTCAATATTGTGTACTTAAATTTGTTAGTTCTTAGCGTCCTTCTGGCGGTGAGTGATGCTTCACCCTGTTCCTGATAATTGCGGCACTTGTGCGGCATGTTTGATATTTAGAAGTACGATGTGTATTGTTGAAGGACCAACAGTGCAGATGTTCGTTAGTTTTTTTTCTCGGCTTCTGTATGGGCCGTTTAAGTATTTTATTTAATTAAAATAATTGTAATTAAATGAAAAAAAAAATTGGTTTATTCTTTATTGAATAATTTGACTAAAGTCGATTTATTTTTATTCTTTTTATTTGAAACCTTTGTATTTGTTGTGAATTTTAAAAACGATGGAGCGGACAGAAATGCATTTCATTAGTTAAGTAATTATTTGTATAGTATGTATAAGCTAAGCTATAAAATTTAAGAAAAATATCTACCTAATAGAATATTCACACAATATTTAATCGTTTTTTCGTATTATATTATATTTTACCCATTATAAAAATAATTGCAAAGTTTGATTTTATATTTAAATAGAATGCAAGAGTTATAATTTCTTTAAAAATTATTAAAACATGTTGATGTATTTCGAATGAAATAGTTTAATAATAAAGGAATAAAACACTGTTTCGAACCCAACTCAGAAAGTTCACCTGTAGTATCATCCTTAGAGTGAATTTTTTTACCACGAGCAAGAGATTAACTGCTTAGATTTTGAACAAATTTCATTTCAGCTTTTTTTTTTATTCATTAATAAATTATCATTTATAGACTATTTTCAAAATAATATCCCTAGCCTTATTTATATCATTATTTATTACACCTTAAACAAATGTAAACTTTTGATTCTATTTTATTACTAGTATAAAAACTGATAGCATGAAACAATAACAATATTAAATCTATTCAATTAAAAAAAAAATAATATTATTAATAATAATAATAATAATAATAATAATAATAATAATAAATTTATATGTTAAAATTGTACACAGCAGTAATTAACAACAGGAATATGATAATACTAATATTTTGAGTTTAGCCTTAACAAATATTAATAATAATAAATATTACCGTTTGGAAAATAAAATTATTCCGCGGATAATACATTATTATGCATTAGTTTTGTAGTTAAAGTAATATTTTTATTGCTTTTTTAAAATAATTTAATAAACAAAAAAAAAAAAAAAAACACACATAGGTACACATAACTTAAAAATAATAGATAGGTACACAAACTTGTCATATAAAGTCGCCGAGGCTGTTCAATAAATATTAAAATAAATAAAGCTTTACGGGGTATTTTTTTTTTTTTTTTTGCGAACATATTATAAATATGGTTCTTTAACAATACATTGCGTCGGTATAGACTTAACATAAAATATCGTATATATATATATATATATATATTTAGTATATCTATATAGCTATTAAAAGTTAGGTGGTACAAAATACAAGAACAAACAAGGATGTCACTCTTATAACGATCTGATCATATTACATAATTTATACAAGTCTATAACACAGAAAATACTATTTTGTTTATAACTAAACATACAAGGGATATAAGAATATTTATGTTCTTTCAAGTCTTATATTCTAATGAGAAGGAAATTAGGTAGATTGGTTACATCAATAATTATGTGCGGGGCATCGTGAAATACCAAAATACAGGCACACAAACACACTATACATGTATACTAATATATTTCTTTATTAAGCATATTTAATTGTGACTCTGAGGATGATACGTTTGTTGGGATTCTTCTAACCAATGAATTTTGTTTTGTCGTACCCCTTCGATCAACGGTTCAAGTTTCTCCGACAAATCGGCAATCGCCTGTCGAAAAACAGTAATAATAAAATTTTAACAAAACGTATTGAATTTCAATTGTTTTTCGTATTGTTGAATTATAACAACAGTGTGTTATGTGAACGAATAATAACACGAAATTTAGTTTAAAAAAAAAAGAAAAAGAAAACACTAATAAAAATTAAATTGTATACATTCAAACAATTCAATACAGATAATCCGATCGTTGGTTCGACTTACCTGATATATCGGTAAACAAATCGAATCAATAAATCCAACTTGCATCATTGGTAACTGGTCTTCTTTTTCTCGATTCATTATGTCCTAAATAAATGAAAATGCCATTTTACTTTCGAATAACATATATATAGGTAGATGAAGAACCATATTATTTTCTCGATATACTTTACGTACAATCGGCGTGATATTAAAATTTCTTCTTTCTATGTCGCCTTGTTCGAAAAATTCATTAGTCACCAGTTCGGCCACCTGAACAACGTACAATTTATAATATGTAATCGCAGGATGTTTTATTAAAACACACGTTTATTATTATTATTATTATTTTTTTGTCATAAGTATATTATATTGATAAAGCCATGTGTATAAAAAAGCAATCATCGTTAACCAAATGTAAATAAATAAATAAAATATACATAATAATATATAGAATCGGTAACTTAATCATTAAAGGAATACATACTCGTTTCTCGATCTCCCACGGTTTGGTTATAGCCGCTAGATCACACACAGTCATCAACATCGCTCTGAACAGTTCTCTATCTTCTTCTCTGGTCCAGTCGTACATACCCGTACGGACAAGTTCTAGGAACGTACCTCGTTTTCTGTACACATTTAATAAACCAAATCGATTACGATTGTATATAATATGTACATAAATTGTTTTAATTATAATTAGATATGCGGTGTTACGCTAATCTAAAAAAAAAAAAAACAAAAAACTCAAGCAAATTCGTTAAATAATCTAACGTTGTGTCTAACCTGAAGTATACGGCTAAATCGGTGGCTAATATAGCGTCTTCTAATACTTTTATAATGCGAGAATACTCATCCGGCGACAGGTTGCTTAAAATTTGATTTCCCTAAATAAGATTAATTTTCGTGTTAATCGAATACAAGACAAGTGCAGTTCAAAACGATTTGTCATCCTACTTGACTGTTTAATATCATCAGACATTGATCGAAATGATGGTGTTCCATGGTGGATGTTGAATAGAGTTGCGCGAGTGGCGAGGAAACTCTGAAAACAGTGAACGAAACACACACACACACACAGTGACAGTGTATAAGTCAACGTGACGGAGAACAAACATCCCGTTGGCACATCTTACTTTATTTGGAAGGAATTATTTGTCCCGCGATGATCTAAATCGTGGCAGAGACAAGCGATGATCAGAGCGAGACATTCCAAGTCACCGAAAACTTTCCACCACTGAGTCGCCTACGACAACAATATGAATTTAGTTTTATTACAGATTAATCATTTAAGTCAAGTCTAGTATAAGAAATTCTGCTGTTTTTTTTACGTGTTGCGCAGCGTGCGTTCGAGTAAAACGTATATGATAGTTATAATGCAAACACGCACAAAACGAATTCGCATTTCCAGCCATCGACTTTGTATAAAACGATAAGGACATTGAAAACAGGGTTGGATTTGCGATGTGAATTCCGGCAGGCAATTTATTTTTTATTTTTTTTATTTGCTTTTGTATATAAACATTACAGCAAGGCAGTCAATAAATATTAAAAAAAAAGAGCAATGAATAATATTTATAATATAAATTAGGAATACGGATGAAATTAATAATTAGGTAAATAACAATAGGAGAGCGGGAGTTAAGAAGGAGATATGGATCTAGAGAAGGGTAGCCTAGAAAGGATAAACGAGAAAAAACACAATGGAGACGAGTTTAAAGAAAAATGGAAGGAGTGATGGGGAAGCAGGTTGTGTCCGTTACAAAGACGGGAAAAAGAATTTATAAGCCGTTTGGAAATGTGAAGACCTAACCTAGGTCACCTAGGAACCATGGATGTATGTAGCGTGATGGAAGGGCAAATTGTTCTGTGCCAAGAGGCATAATTAGGACGGAGGGAGGACCATTTGGATTCCCAGGCATTATGCAAAAGTTTACGGTGGATTGCGGAAGCAGATCTGAAAATGAAATTTGAAAAGGAGGAAAGTGGATACGATCTTTAGTCCAAAAAGCAAGAATATCAGCTCTTTCGTTCCCTGCAATACCAACATGGCTGGGAATCCAAAGAAACTTTACAATTTTATTTTTTAGGTTAAGACTGTAGACTAAGGATTTTATGAGGAGGATAAAGGGAGATAGAGAAGAGTTAAATGGGTTAGAGACAAGCTAGTTAGCAAGGAGACAAGCTTGCGAGTCGGTGATTATTAGGATATTGTTATGTTCTAATGAGAAAAAGAATTCTAAAGCACTTATTATGGCATAATATTCAGCAGTGAAAGACGAAAAAAAGGCGTTAAGCTTGTCAGTAAAAAAAACATTGATCGTCGGGGAGAAAAACGAAAACCCAGTTGAGTTCGGCGAAACTGAACTATCAGTAAATACAGTAAGATAACTGGGAGAATTCAAATGAAGAAAGTTATTGAAAAGGGATTGCAGGCAATTTAGATCTATGTTTTCAAATCTTAATAATAACGGTTCAATAAATTTTCTGTGATTTATGGACACGAAATGTGAGAAAATCGTCGATATCAAGTAGACTTCAATGATGAATTCAAATACGTTTTCGTATTTCCTTGTCCACCGCCGCCGTCGTCCGGCTAGAGAATGCTCTATCGAACACGGTACAGAAACGTAGAAAACGTTTCTAAATACGCACTTTGTAGGCGTGTTGGACACATAAAAATAGAAGAAAATCACCGCTTCCAATTGCCTACAAACGTGTTCGTTATACGATACGATTATACTTTAAAACATACGGTTATAATGGAAAACATCATCTGACCAACGTTGAAAGCGTGTCTCCAATTGTGGTACGTCACTGATCGGTAGTTCTTTTTTACGCTTAACAGCCACCGGCACATTACCTGATAGTCGATATGAAAACGTTCCACCAAGTCCATGTCCATGAACATTCTAATACTCGCCTGGAAAATCAAAAATAAATTACGCCTTTTGTCCCCGGTGTAATGAGACTTAATAATAACACTAACCAATAGTGTGTCGTCGTCGCTCATGTGAATATCATCAAATGCAAAATCATACAAATTGTACGTAACGGCCGACGGAACTTGCAAAGCCTGAAAAACACACGGTATAAGTATAATGTGAATTCAACGAAAGCGAAGTCGGGCACGCCGATTGAAATATTTATGTACAGCTTACTCTTAATTTTTGCGCGTCTTCCAATGATGCGGACGCGTGGTAGCTAAGTACATCTAACGTAACGTTTTGTTTCGCATTGGCAATGATGGCTTTCTCGAACCTGCAAACGAAGCGCACGAATGTAAAAAGAAAAAACAACGAAAACATTGTAAAACTGGTGTATTTGTCGCGGCATACACGCCGAACGCGCTTGGAAGACGGCGGAAGTCCAAGTACACTTTCACTCACTTACATGTGTGTATTATGGATTCCCATGCCGCAAAATATTGCGAACGCTTCCACGAAGTTCTCGTCGTTTTTGGTAAACAAAAGATCATCAAATTTGTTGACTAACTGCACACAACACATCGACAACACACGTTATTAAATAATAATCTTTCACGCGTGGGCAGGGTGTTCAGAAAATTGATCCAGAAAATCGTTTTTAAATATCTCGGCATTTTATGTTACACAACATCGCTTGAGTTTAATAAATCACAGTACGACGCATTGAGAACTAAGAAAAGCCTATTTTGTATTCGATTTTAATCGTAAACACAATGACAAATTAAATACGATGAGCGTTATTTGCTATTCTTCGGAAAAGCTTTTCTAAACGATTCGCTGCACGGCGCCGCGAATGATTGTCAAAACATTTATTATTATTACTCGTCAGTGGCGTGCCCAGAATTTTGAAATGGAAGGGGGGAGAGGTGGTTCAGAATTTAAATGACTACTTAAAACATGGACAATCCATCTGCCTCATTTTTGAAAACACATTTTTGTTTTTCTCTTAACATATTGGGCCCACAAATACAATGGTGAAGTTGTGAAAATAATATGTATCATATATTTCTATGAGCATATTAAAACTTTAGTTTTTTATTATATTAAAATTATAAAATTGAACTTAATAATAATAATTATTATTATTAATTTAATTATATTATATTTAATTATAATTAAAAAAAACGTTAAATAGTCACTAGTGTTAATTATATATCACAGAGTTATATATAGTTATATAATAATAAATAAGAAAATGTCAGACTTCTTAATATGCATATAATATTATATTATCTTATGTAAGATTACAAAATAAAAAAAAGATTAATCTGGTCTAAAGTTGAATTTTTTGACTTTAGATGATAAAAGTTTAAAACATTGTCAGGTGTAACTTTAATCTTTTAATGTATATTTAGAATAGCCAAACCATTTATACTATATTCATAAGGTACGTTTTTAAAAGCTTTAAAGTAGAAAACGATCTTTTCCTGATACTTCGTGATAATGATACGATAATAATGGTCATAATATCGTGGTCAATGTTTTTAACCATATTAACTACAGTCAAAGATTTTCGTGAAATATATGGACGGCTGTGTGATATCAAATACAATAAAATGAAAGTTAAAACAGCATTCTATCTGAACATCTAATGGTTCACACCGATGAAGTACGTTGACAGTCGCGTTGTGGCAAAAGCGCAAATGCGATTTAAGAATTATTATGAATTATGAATGGTAATGATTTATAATAATTGATATTAAATACTATAAATACTATTATGGTGGGGGGTTGACTCTTATTGTTCGACGTCACAGCGATATTTATAATAAGTAATTGTACGTGTGCGAACGCGATATCGCCTCCTGTGTGCGCAGGGCCGTCTTAAGCTTTGCAGGGGCTCATGGGCACCTGGAGCTTAAGGGGCCCTTTAAGTAGGCCTACACAAGTTGAATAAAATTGTAATTTCGATTATTCGGGGCCCCCATTTGGCTGGGGGCCCTGGGCACGTGCCCATAGGGTAAAGACGGAACTGTGTGTGCGGCTTCTTCGTTGTTGTCTTTCGCACGTACTGTAACCGTTCGGATCTTATATTCGAATGCGTAAATCGTGAAGTTTTCGTTTTACGGCCACTTTTTCCGTCAACATTTTGTTGATGTGAGTATGGATATTGCATTGCGGTTAAGCTAACCCGTGCCATCCCTATATAAACCGTGTGCGTTGCCTAATTAAAAACAATCGTAACGGGATTATATTTTATAGTGCGTTACGTCGCGTGTTATATACGTCAAGTCGTGCCCCTCATCGCCATCGATACAACTACGCTATTATTTTTCGTCATCAATGCCGTTTCTTTCACCTTCGCCGCATCAACCGTTCAATTATCTTCAATCTGATTCAATCGAGGTCCTGGTCATACTTTACGGTCATATGTAAATGTATTTTGTTTTTATTGACGTTTTAATTGTCGGGATGTTACGTGATTTATTATATGTATTCCCCCCATTCCCTATAGTCATTTAAGTTCTTCGTTATTATGCTTTGAAATTATCATTCATTAAGTATAATACAGTCCACTTTAATTTTCCGTTATTTTGTTTTATTCCTTTTTTTATCGCTCAAATTAAAACGGTCGATTTTCGGCAAAAAATACCTGATCCGAGAAGCCGTTTAAACACCTATCATACCTTACTGGACACGCCACTGTTGGTCGCTTTGGAGTTTTCGACATTTCGTGTCACCCACACGTTTGGAAAAAAAAATACAATAAACCTGCACTTCTTCATCCGCATACACCCCGTTATGTGCACGGCCCATTTTTAGAGAAATATTTTATTGAAAAATCTGAGCACCCCGAGGTCATATAATACGACTCTGATCCCTGCCACTCACTTGTATCACTCCGATGATTTGACCGGACGAATTTTTAATCGGCATGCACAGCACGGTGGAGTGTTTGAAGCCCGTGTCCTCGTCTACCGATTGATCGAAACGTGAATCTTCGTAGGCATTGGCAATATTGACGGTCTGAAAAGGACAGAAAACGATCATGACAGCGATAAATTGATACCAATTCACGCGTGCGGTGCTTACCTCGCCGGTAGTGGCCACGTAACCGGTTATGCCGATGTTGACAGGAAATCTGCTTTCGAAAGGGCTAAAAAATGACGGCACTGTTAATAGTTACCTAGGTCATAAAGAGGAGGCTAGGAATAAATCGTTTAATCTCTTACTGCAGTATAGTGTTGACAATTTGTGTTCTCCTTCTCCACGGAGAAGGAGAGCAGAAAAGAAAAACAAGGTTGACTTTACCTAGTCCGCTCGTTGTCTTTCCCCTGCAGGTCGTTCGCTTCCAAGTCGAAAACTCGCGAGAAGCTGGCTTTCGACGCCTCGTGCAACAATAACACCTGGACAATAGGATAGTAACTGGATAATAGGAAACACAAAACGCGCACGTACTGATCGCGTCGAAAGACAAAAACGTAAAATATTAATGTAATGTATGATCATAATTACTTGGACTCTCTGGCACTGTATTAGTGATTGTGTGTGAGTGAGAATTCTAAAAACCATATGCTCTATTGTGCTCTGTTCTTCGAAAATCATACGTGCGAGATCTAACAGAACCTAAACACGCGTTACGAAAACGAATGATATAATAAGACGGACTCATTTATATAATATTCGTGATGATAATAAATTCGGCGGCCCGATTCCTCACCTGATTTCTTTTCACTTCTAATTGGCTCTTTTCGTAGAGTTGTGCGTTTCTGAGGCCGATGCCGCAGAATTGCAAATAGTCCGAGAACACTTTCTCGTCGTTTTGGGTGAAGCACGGCGCGTTTTTTTTATTGATCACCTGACATACATACATACACACACACATAGTTGAAAACAAAAACATGTTAAAATAATAGTCGACAAATGCTCACTTGCGCTACGCCCATTACTTCACCGTTGAAGTCTTTGATCGGCATGCATAACAAACTGTGTGTTTTGTATCCGGTACGAGCATCGATGTCGTGGTTGAAACGCGTGTCCTGAAAAAAGATAAACGATACATTTTTTAAATTTTAAGTACCACGTGTATTTTTATAATAAGGAGCCTTGTAACGGATGTAATCTTCAAGTGTTAGGTAGTAACTGCTTGTACTCTACCGCATGTTCATATTCACCAGTGAACTGGTTTATCTTCGGGAAATAAGTTTTTTTTTTGTTGGAATAGCATGCATTATCATCACGTTATAATTTTATTTGTTAACAGAAAGAACTACAAACTTAACTGACATCGTATTATGCTGTCTAGTAAACACATTGTTATGATAAAAGAAAAAAGAAAAAAACAAAAACAAAAAACGGACAACTAAAATTAGACGCTTGTCAAAATTCTACAATTATGCCATTGAATTTTGATTATATTCGCTTAAAATAAATGTGTAAAATGTATAACATTTACGTAGTACCTAGTACTATAGTAATTAAAAACGGAATAAATACCAGTAAATAATATATCCTAAAATCGTGTAATTTTTATTTCTATAAGGTTTTGTAATATAAAGTGCATATAGACAAATATAGATCTTTAAATAAATGAGTTGGTTTACGTTCGAAATGAAAAGGAAAATTTGTTTTCAAATTCAAAGGAAAACAATTATGGATTATATTATACAGAATAAGATCATTTTTGTTTTAATATAAAAAACCGGTTCTTCTAGTTGACAATATAATATGTACGCGCGAGGTTAAAGAATGATCTTTGGTAAAAGATTACACAACGACAATCGTCGTCCTCATTCTCATTTAGTATTCACGAATCATGGTTACAGCATTGTTGTTGTTGCTGTTGTGTTTATTTTGTTAGTAAACAATTATTTGTATATAGAATATATATGGATATGGACAATGGGTAATAATAATAGTAATAAAATAATAATAATAATAATAATTTAAATAATAATTTTTTTTGTATGATTTTAGGACACTTTCTCCAGGTACAACAACAAATATTAATTACGAGTATTTAATATGTTTTTTGAAAAATTATGTTTAAAGCCATTCTTTCTTTTTTATATAACAAGACTACAAGAGTGTATTTTAAATTATTTTAATTATATTGCGAAATTATTTATTTATTTATTATGAACGTATTAATATTTATATATGCATAAAAAAGTATAATAATTATAATATAATAATAATTTCGTAATTGTCGATAATACATATATTAACGTTTAACCTACCAATTTCTAAAAAAATTGACAAAACATACGACGTGCGCAATGTTGTTTTCGAACATTTTTTTTTTTTTTTAAACGGAGAAATCATGAGAAAACTGAAAAATTACGTTTTGAAAATATCTTATAATCGTGTACTGCGTTGCTGGGAACTTTTTGAACATTTTGGATCGAAAAATCGTTATCCACGAAAGTCTATTTAAATTATAAATTATTCAATCAAATATATATTCTCTTCAATGACCTCTTCGATTGTCACTGCTGAGAATTAATGGTACAGAGCAAAACACATTTCATTGTGTTACATATAACGTGAAGATGTGATATACTATGATATATACACATGTCGATCGCACGGCGTCAAGAACGTCCTTTGACGACTCGATTGATAAAAACGCAGAAGAATCCAATGGACGATACATTATTTACGATTTACATTCGATCAGTATAATAATAGTTTTTATACCTGTCGTTTAAACCGTACTATTATTTTAACTGGTTGGACATTTCACGTACTTGGATGTTTCGGTGGAGATTTGTTTTGAAATTACACACCGCGATTCAATCAACCGAGGCTTATAAATTCGCTACAAAATACAAATTACTAATTCCCAAACATATATATATATATATATATATATATATAACCGCCTCGGTTGATTGAATCGCGGTGTGTAATTTCAAAACAAATCTCCACCGAAACATCCAAGTACGTGAAATGTCCAACCAGTTAAAATAATAGTACGGTTTAAACGACAGGTATAAAAACTATTATTATACTGATCGAATGTAAATCGTAAATAATGTATCGTCCATTGGATTCTTCTGCATATATATCTGTATATATAACGTTTTTCGATTTTCTCAGTAATTTTCTCGTGCGTAATTCAAAACAACCCGAAAACTGGCAAGAAAAACTATTTTTTCAATAGTTTTTCAGAACGCGGCACAAAAATACTCTCGAAAAATCGTGTTGAAAACGTCAAAAACGCGATTTTGTCAAAATTCATTATTGTATATTTATAATAAATAACATTATATCGAAGCTCCGCTCAGAATCGTTTTATCGAAAGCTTTTTATTTCAATGGTTTTAGAAACGAAAGTAACCAGAAAAAAATATATCTGTAATCAGTTTGATCGCCAGGCGAAATCGATGAGATAATATTATTGTATTAAATATAAAATATTATAAAGCAGAGGTTCCTAAATTGTGGGTAGCAATAAAATGTTTGATGGGTCGCGAAAAATGTTCGCATGAAGAACAAGAGTTGAAAAAAATTATTATTAATTAATTTATTATCGAAACTTTGAAGACAATTCAATCAGAATGGAGTTTCATCGTAAATATTTAATGGAGTTTTAGTGTTTTCTATTCAAAATACCTAACGCTTTCTGCTAAACGCTGCTCATATATAATGTTGTAAAGTTGGATTTTCCGATATTTTTTTATATTTGTTTGCCGAATAAATCATACTTCACACAACGTTATTACTTTATATAAATTATTTTTATTTTCATTAAAATCGTATAATGTTAATATTCTAATTATCCAGATTTCATACTACAGAAAAAAAAGTAATTTGGCTCTAATTAGGGTAAATCGATTTTCACCTAAGTTTGAAAATCTTCAGAAGTGGGTCACACCTACAAAAGTTTGGGAACCTTCGTTACAGAGGATTAGTATCTCGAATAAAACAAAATATACATTCGTACGAGTTGAACACCCAAACCCAATGAAATTTTTCCGACTGAGATAACGAATACTTATGGTTAATACATAGATCGAACAAGATCGTATACAGGGCCGTCTTAAGTTTTGCAGGGGCCCATGGGCACCCAGAGCTTAAGGGGTCTTTTTAGTAGGCCTACACAAGTTGAATAAAATTGTAATTTCGATTATTCGGGGCCCCCATTTGACTGGGGGTCCTGGGCACGTGCCCCACGTGCCCATAGGGTAAAGACGGAACTGATCGTATAGATTCCTTTCGCCGGAATCCTCCGAGCCATTTTCCGACACATACACAGAGAAGACACGATATATTTTTTATATTATATATAGTAGGTATATGTTTAAAATGCGCGTTTTGCACGGTATTTGTTCGATTTACCTTGTACGCGTCCGGTATGTTGACCGACTCTCCGCTCTCGGCCACGTAGCCGACAATGCCCGTGCCCCACGGTATGTGTATCTCTTTCTTCTTCTCCATCTCCTGCAACGTAGAACGCGAGCACACGTCGAACAGTTTGGACACCAGACACCTGGACTGGCATCCCTGATAATGGTGCGGGGTCACCGGGCTCTTCGGCGACATTGAACCGACGTTGGTGGAACCGACCTGCGATCCGACGATCAGTCTGCCGACGACCTCTTCTTCGACCGGCGGCACCGCGGCGGTGGTGGCGGCCACGGCAGGGACGACGACCTGTGGCTGCTGGACTACGTTGCCGTAGTTGACGATAGGAACAACGGGGCGCAGGTCGTCGCACGACTGACGGCTGTGACCGTGCAGCCGGTGGTTTTGATGGTGGTTGTGATTGTGGTGGTGGTGGAGGTGGTGGTGATGGTGGTGATTGTAGTGGTTGTTGTTGTTGTTGTTGTTGTTGTGGTTGAGGTGATTGTTGTGCGGCGGATTGTGTTGCTGCTCGCATTCGGCAGCGGCCGCGGAATGGTGGTGATCGTCTTTGCTGCTCAGGCACCCGACCGTTATGCTGGCGTGAGGTGACCTGCGTGGGCTGCACACGCGCTTCATCGCAGGCCTGTGGTGATCGTGCTGGCACGCCGACAGACCGCCGCCCTGCACCAGAAACAGCGAGCCCCTGTCCGCGTTCAACAGCGTACTCACGTTCTGCAGGATCTTGTGGCACAGCGATCGCACGTCCAGCTCGTTGCATATGTCTTTCACCTGTCGTACACACACACACATACGCGGTACACATTAATAATAATAATAATAATAATAATAATTGTTATCGTTATCACAACATAATAAAGCCCTTAAGTGGATTGGAAACGAGTATTTTTTTCTCTTTGTCTTGTACTTTCACCTTTTGAAGAGAAGGATTCTGAAAACGCATTTGAATTTGTCGTAAGTAAATTTTACTATAAACCGACTTTCCTCCTTTTTTCATTTTTTTTTTTTATCTTAAGATTTTCAAAAATGTATTGTTAGCGCATTTTTTTTATTTTAAATTTGTTCGAGTAATTTCTTAAGGATTTATGAAAAAAAAAAAAAAATGTGAAAAAGTGGCCAAGTCATTCTGTAGTAAAATTCACGACCAATTAAAATCTGTTATCAGAATCTATATCGCATCACTAAGTCGATCAGTATGTCAGAAGTACGAAATGTTTTTTTTTTTTGTTACTACGATTCGTGTGTACAAGACGAAGTGGTAAAATGCTCGCTTCCAGTTTTCTTAAGCGCACGTGGAGCGTAGGAACTCGGGGTAAGGAGGGAGAGTAGTGTAAGGGCAGCATACACCTCAGCGCCAATGGTTTTTAAATCAAAACTTTTTTTCTTTTTTTTAATATTCTATTTTGGGCGAAAAAAAATTAGCGACGTTACAATATAATGCGTGCATCCGAAGGAACTTTTTTTTTCATTCAAATTCATCTTTTATTCGTCACAATTCGACTCGAAACGAAGTTACTTCAATGTCTACACAATTTAGTAAATAAACAAATCGTCTAAACTAGAAAAAAAAAATTAAATTAAAATTTATAGACATAGGCATACTGCACAGTCGACAAACTAGAATAATTATTTTATTCGACAAGGAGTGCTCCGATCTTTACAGTCACGGTCTGTTTTCGGTAGAAAACGGGCATCTACTTGGTACTTTAGAGAGGTCATTTTTTTGATTTGCTCAAAAGCGCCAAAAAAAAAAAAACCTCCCCCGAAAAATTACGTAAAAACGATATAACGCGATTTCGTCAAAATCGTTATTTCTTCGTAATGTTTCAAGTACGGTTATAGAAACTTGAAATATTCACCAAATACACAACTTTATATTATATTAAGTGAAAAAAAATTCCTTTCAATTTTAGACTATTTATACATTAAAGCAATTATAGATTTTGAGGCATTTAATTCGTAAATGAGGTAATTAACGCTTAATACAATGCCAGAAGCGTACGTTATTTTAACTGTACCAAAAAAAAAAAAAAAACCTTGAAAATCGTTTTCCATCAATTTTCCTTAATAACAACATTTCAAATTTTTCGACAAAGTGTATTTTATTTTTTGTGGAAAATTACACGTTTGTTCAAAACCAATGGTCCCCTAGACTCTGGAGTCTAGTTTAGTTTTGAATTTTGAAACGATTTATCGCACCGCTCTCAAATTTAGGTATATAAAGTAATAACAAATCCCTAAAATCCTTATCCAAGTAATTCACTCAAGCGAGATCCACAACTTTCCGCCAGATACATTTTTTTTTTACCATTTCAAATTTTTTCGACAAAGTCGTATATTACTTTTTCGTGGAAAATGACAATAGTGAAATTATTAAACGTTTTTATTTACCTAGGTTTATTTTTTAAGAGAAATTAAAATGATGTGCTGTAAGGTTACCGTATAAATTACGTACACTGTGCATTAGGGGCGGATCGGGCCGCCGGGAATTCGGGAGTTTTCCCGGTGGGCTACATACAACGAAAAAAATCATTTTTTGGGATGCTGTTTTGGCTCCATAAAAAACGTATGCGGTACTCTTTAAAAATATTATTAATATTATTATTATATAGACGCTCGTGATATCACGATACTATGCAGTAATTTTTGTGCCGTATCAGAGTAAAATTTAAAAATAAACGTAAAATGATGAAGATTTATATACTTTGAGGTTATTTCAGCACTGAATACTATAACAAATTTGGATCGCGATTTGTGCATCTGAAGCAAAATTTTAATTTTAATTATTAAAATAATATCTTAAGAAAAAATCATGTTTATGTTATTCAACAATATTAACTGCATTTATATAATATGTTCAAAATATCTTTTTTTTTTAAAAAAAAAAAGGAATTGACTCACTTGAGTGTCGAGAAACGGTTAGTAGATTAATTTGGGATTTAAAACAAATTCGATAGGATCTTAATGGAGTTAAAATAAAAATTTTTTAGATATTCGAAAAATTATAACAATTTTATTTTAACGAAATGTCACATGAGACTGAAATTGAATTTCCCGCTTTAAGATCTCGGAAGCGTAAAATATTAGATGGAGAGAATAAAAGCTGGTGATTATCAAATTACGGATTATGGAACAAAGTTTATTATTGAAGTACATAATTTAATCACGTATGATATTTCTAGCATAGAAAAGAGTTCTTAGGGATTTTTACCTATCACGGATTTCGCACGTTTGTATCCGTAAAAATGTTCTGTATGTTAAATATTAAAAGGATTTTTGCAAATATTCAATATGCGGGCCGCTAATTTTTATTTTCCCGGGCCGAAATCTCCTCCAATCCGCCCCTGCTGTACGTTCACACTATATAATATTGTGTATTATAAAATATGAATATAATAACACTGAAGCCCCGCTCGGTACCGTTTTATCGCCATTATATGCTGCAACGATTCGAATCGCACATTGCTTTCGAACTCATTCGGCAAAAAACAAAACTGCTAAAATGCATTATCCGAGTAATTCACTCAAGTGATATCCACAATTATCCCTTCCCCTCCCCTCGCGGCTAGCTACCTTTTTTATTGTTTTTTTTAAAAATCTATCGGATAAAATGTTATCTTATCCGTGCCATCGGGTCCACTACTCTGTATAGCTAGGACGCGCGCGCCGCCTAGCTATTACTGCACGTAATATTATTTTCGCGTCCTTTTATTTTATTAATTTTCTTTTCTTTTTTTTTTTTTGTTCGCATAAAAAATTCAACGCAGACACGGATCACAAAACGAAACGCGCGCGCAAACAGTTAATTACCATTTTATACGTATTATACACACGCGCGATTCATTGAAATGCAGACGGCGTTACATTCCGGAATATTCCAATTGATTTGTATACATTATAATATATTATGTATCCGATGGCAGCGGGGCATTAATTAGCACCTCTTGTCCAAGGTTTAAATAATATCCAATTAATGGCTGTTTGTGTTTTTGCAGCGTCCCGGCGCCGGTGACGACGAGATTCGCGCGCGTCTCTCGTAACGCGAACACGCACACACACACAAAGTGTGAGGAGAGAGTGCGTCAGGGGCAGTGGCGCACGAACTGTTTTTCACTTGGGATGGGGGGGGGAGGGGCGGGGAGGAGGGCGAACATTTAAGATATAAAAATTTCTTTTTTTATTATTATTATTATTTATGTAACGCATAAAAATTCTCACCAATATGTTTGAATACGATATTTTTTTAGGAAAAAAAAAAAAAAAAAAGAAACCGAATTCAAAAAAACGCGTTAAAAAAGTATGAAACAATCGATAAACTTTTTTTGAAATCGGCGCCGAGTTTCAGTAACACATTGCATCGCGGAAACGCGTTTGTTTCGAACACACAAAATTTCGTAAGAATCGGTCAAGCCGTTTCGGAGGAGTTTTGTTACAAAAACTCTGCGACATGAGAATTTTATACATATTAGATAAAATGCGTTTTCGCAATATACCTCCTAATGTTGTTTGTTAAATTCGGCGCCGATTTCAAAAAAAAGTTATCGATTATTTCGTACTTTTTAGCGCATTTTTTGAAGTCGGTCTCTTTTTTTTCTAAAAAAAAAAATACTTTAATTTCATCCTTTTTGCTCGTAGCAGTTATAGAAATCATATCGTCATTCCTACGTTTGACTAGGCGTGGTTAGGTACTAGGCCAATCCTTAAGAGATCGGAAAATATGAAAAAAAAAATAAAAATACAAAACACTAAATTACTGGCCGAATACTAGGCCACTGTTTACAAAATCGGTATGGCACCACCGGGAGGTGATACTCTTTCGTCCAAATCGGTTCATATAATATGACGGAGTTATGAGGTAACAAACGGTAAAAAAAAAAAAAAAAATACAACTTAATTGAGAACACGCACCTCCCTTTTTGAAGTCGGTTAATAAAAGGTAACGAGCCGCGGGGGGCGGGGCATTGTTAATGTCGCTTAAGTGAATTACTAGGATAAAGATTTATTGTTATCACTGTATAAATATTTGAAAGCAATGATAAATCATTGCATTCGGTAAAACGATTCTGAGCGGAACTGCGGCGTAATATTTTATGTATATAACAAAAACTAACTATTTTTATGAATTAAATACCACGAGACCTATTAATTGCTATTAACAGTCCAAAATTAAAAGGACGTTTTTGAAAAAAATTTTTCCCTTATAGTATAATATACAATATTACCCATCAGACGAATATTTTAAATTTCTACACCCGTTAGCTTCAAAATTACGAAGAAATGACGATACAAGTAATCGATTTCGACGAAACCGCTGTTTTACCGTTTTCATATAATTTTTTTTAGTTACATTTTCAGGCACTTTTGAGAAAATCGAAAAATTACCCCTCTGAAGTATATCAACTAGAAGCAATTTGCTACCGGAAACAAAGTGTGATTGTAAACATTGGAGCACTCCTTCTGGTAGAATTTTTGGGTACAGATATAAATAGAAAAAAAAACACAGCTTTGTATAAAACCAATAGATTCTTCGATCCGCTCAGAACCTAAAAGTATAATAATTATATAAGATGTCTAAGGAAGTGTGAAACGAGTTAAACGTAAAAATATATCTGAAAAATATAATACATTATTTATAAGTTTATATAGAACCGATATATTCGTCACATATGTAAACAAAAATGTCTATACTTGATGACCGACATGTGTACGAGTTCTAATGATATTAAATATTTTACCACGTATAATACAGAAATATGTATTATTTGATAATTTTTAGTTACAAAATTTAACTAACGATTTACGTTATTTTGTTAAATTTGTATTAACAGAAAAATGTATTTATGTATAAGGAATTTAATAGCATACACACAGGCTTACTGATGATTGTAAATTGTTTACTTTTTTCTTCTACTATAGTTTCAAACGGGTTATCTGGGTGCACCAAAACGCTTAATTTTCGTCTTTTTTTTCCGCTGTGACATTTTAACTCGTGTTTTTCACGACAGTCATCGACGTCATTTGACCCACACGCCAAACACTCTAATTTCACACGTTTTCGGGACTTATTTTTACTCGTTGACATTTTAACTTGTAAAATTGGTTAGAAAAATAAAACGCCGACAACTGCGGCCAGTCACTGTGAACCAGAGCATATATGAACATATTAAATAGGTGGCACTAGTGGTGCCACCTAGTGGAGACCCGGTGAATTAGTGGCATCCAGTGGGGTTGGTGGATATATATTATTACGTTATTTTATACGAATGCGTTTGTATTCAAGTAAATCATAAACTAAAAAGGTACCGGAGGACAGGCACTCGGCTTAGTCCTCCTTAATCATAGTGCCACTCGATACAAATTTCTTAAAATACGCTCTGCTGTGAACTGTCAAATGTGATAGGTTTTAATTTCTACAACGACTGTAGAGTAATGAATTGTCAATTAAAATTAACGATACCGACAAAACGCGGGACGCTAAAGCAGGATTCAAAGGCGGATTAAATAACGTTTCATTATTTGTCGGCTTAGGCCGCGCGTACACTGGACAGCGTCGAGCGTCGAGCGTCAAGATGCAGAGCGTTACTTTTGGGCGGTGTCGTTTATTTAATAAAGAAATGTAAGAATCTAAAAGAATCTAATAAGATGTAAAAATACTCAAGACAATGGAAAAACCAGGTAATCAGTATATCTCATGAGCGTCGAAATCCGAACACGTTTGATTTGTGACACGACGCTCGACGCCATCCAATGTGCGCGCGGCACTAGGGAATCAGGGGCGTAATTAAGGGGGATGAGGGGGATAGACACCCCCCCCAGAGCCTTTTTTTAAATCATGTATAAAAAAAAATAACTGAAAACTGTCATCATCTATTTTGTAGAGTCAAAATTTTTCTTATTTTTTCCTATTTTTATACTTTACTTAAAATTGCTGTTTTATTATAACGTTTAAATATTGTTGCCGCACGTATCTTTCGTCGGTATGGGTACGTGTACGTACTCGCGGGATGGGGTCGCCGCAGCGACGACCGTGTTTTTTTACTGATTTGTTGTAGTATAGTCGGGCGAATGAAAAGTGGCCGCTGATCTTTACGCTCCCGGTGGCGAAAACACTTCAGATTGGGGTAAAATAGTTCAGTTATACGTGCTAATATCGTGATAACATTGATATTATAATCACAGAATGTATTATATGTGCTAATACTCTTACACGATAGGTTATAATTGCTGTATATTACGTGATAACAACAAAATGATAACGCATTTAAGATTTTTAATTTCTTACTGATTTTGAGGACCCCTAGGAAAAAGGTTGCTAACATATTGGCCAGCGGCCACTTTTCATTCACCCGACTATAGTATGTACACAACAAGAAAATTTATATAGTATGAAGGGTGTGTGTGAAGTTTCCCATTGCACTGTAATGAAAAACGAGGGAAAAAGTCATCCTCCCCCCCCCCCACCAGAACAAATTTCTAATTACGCCACTGTATGGAACGCCTCCTTACCAGCTCGAAGATCAGCTGCTTCTCGTCCAGTTGTCGGAGTTCGTGTCTGGACCGTCGCCGAGCTGCCGGCGCCGTAGTCGTTTCGTCCTGATAGTCGTTGGCGAGGAACGTGGGCGTACCGTCCACGGTGGTCACCATGGGCTTGAGGCCGCCACGTTCGAATTCGTGCGCCGAAATTTTACGCACCGGCGTGGTGGTGCCGCTGTTGCCGCCACCACCGGCACCACCGCCACCACCACCGCCGCCGCTGCCACTGCCACCACCGCCGCCACCGCCACTTGCACCACCGCCGCCACCGCCACTGCCGCCGCCGCCGCCGCCGCCGCCGCCACAACTTGACGTGCTCACGGCGAACTGTCGTTCGTTGCCTGTCGGCGTCACCACAGCGTTTCCGCCGCCGCCGCCGCCGCCACCACTGCTTCCTACGCCGCCGCTGCCGCCACAGCTGCTGGCCGAAGCGTGTGAAACGAGCCAGGCGTCAACAATGTTTCGGGTCGCTTTTCTGGAACACGACGAGAATACGGTAAAAGTAATATTTATTAACTAGCTGACCCGGCAAACGTTGTTTTGCCAAAAAAAACAACCATCAAAAAAAATTTTTAAAAAAAAGGGTTTTTCCAAAATTTTTTTCGTAAAAACCTTCTCCTGGCAATTACGAACAATTAAAAAAAATTTGAGCCAAATCGGCCCAGCCGTTCTCAATTGATGAATTGTTATACATTTTTATATATGTAGAAAAAAAAATAATAATAATAATAATAATAAAAACGAAACTGTACAGAAAACGATCAAGATGAAACCGTTCCACGGGATTTAAAACCCTAAATTTAAAAAAAATACTAAATTTTTACACAAAACAAATTACAATATTATCTATACAAAATAACAGAGGTATTTTCTAAATATATTTAATTCTTCAGAAGTTACGTGATTTTTTTTTAAAAATATGGTAAAAACTGTATTATTAAAATACTTATAACATATCATAAATTAAAGATATTTAAAAAAATGGCCATGTAAATGTATAGATAATATTGCAATTTATTTTATACAACAATTCAGTGACTACCACTATCAGAGTTCTTTCCAGCGTAAATCAAATATTTTGATGAAAATCATAGGAGTGTAACGTCCTCCTAACGTTTTGATGAAAAGAATATATATTTATCAAAAAAAAAATTTCAAAACACTGGATCAATACAACGTATAATCTAAGAATCTCGCATCGTTTTTATACTTGAAAGTACTTCAATATCACGTTCACGATTTGAAATTATCATTTTTTTTTTTTTTTTTTTTTAACAGCTATGGAAAATTTGACATTATATTATAATATAAGTACGTACAGAGTTTACTTAAATCTTAAAAATTTATCGAGTTATGAAAGTATCATAGGGATCGGCGACGCCGTTTTTTTTAATATCTTTTTCGGCGTTTTCATAACGAAACTATATGCATTATACGCAATACTGAAACGGTGTTCTTTGACACGATTACTAGAATTCGAATTTTGTAGCTTTATAAAATTCTAAAAAAGCACTTAAAATAAAGCAAAAATTCACCGAAATTCCTAAAAAAAAATACACCTTGATTAGACGTATTAATTTTGTTTTATTTATACAATTTAAGAAAGATTAAAGAAATGCATTTAAAACATTTTATATTTTACAGTGTACAACACATGATTTCTTATCTTGGTTATATCGATAGATCAATGATTACGAGATAAGCCACCTTGGCTCGCATGATATCGAAATAAATAATTACCTTTCAAATACGTAGAACACATTTTGTAAAAATGTTATTAGAAAAAAAGCAACTGAAGTGACAAAAAGAGCACTGGAAAAAAAAATTGTAAAAAGCAAAATAAAATTTCGGGTACTTTATTCTACGCAGTAGAATTTACAACTGACTCGCTTTCGACCAATGGAAAAGAAAGTTCTTAAGCGTTATTTAATGATTACGCATAAAATAAATGCGACTACATCCGAATTGAGTACGCGACTTACCAGTGGTAGGTCCAAGCTGCAAGCGAGATATTTTTTATTGATAAACGACTTAAAATTTCAAAATTATCAACGTACTTTTAACGTGTGTATAGTTTGTCCAGCTTTATACTTTTGTAACCTCTGTGACAAAATGTTTTATTGCCGACGTTTGTACACGTGGATAAGATGTATTACAAGTATACACTATAATGTGTACACATCCAAGAAAATAATAATAATTTTAGAATATTTTTAAAACTCGAGGAATGGTGCAAAATAATATTTTTGATCTCACGGCTAACAAAACCGTATATAATGAAAAATTAAAAAAATTGACTTATTTATTTTGAAAAAAATTATACAAGCAATATCGAGAGAAAATTTTCACCATCAGTATGCATTGAAACTATAAACTATACATTAAAATTAATGTAATTAATATGTGATATAATTAAAAAATGCGCAGCACAAATTTCATAACAAAAAAAACAAACATTTTATAGAAAAAAAACGTTTTATCAATGAAATAGTGTATCAGTAGAAAAACATGAATATTACTCGTAGTATTGAAAATTAAGATGTACAGAACTTCACAACAGTTAAATTCTAATTTTAATTTTGATAATAATGTGACAAATACGTTTGTATATTTGCACGCACTTTGAATTTGCCTAAGAGAAAAAAACAAAAAAAAAAGTGCGTACGCATTACACTTATATATTTATAAATGTATATATGTTATATATAATATACAGTGATATGTATATGTATCGCGTTAAAACATGACAATCAATAATGTTTTTTCCCTTGGCAACTTTTTCCACATAGTCACTTTTTGCATGACGACGACGATTTGTATGAGGTTTTTTTTTTTAATATATGTATTTATTACGATTTGGTATTTATAATTTGTATCTAAAACATGCGCTTTGTTTGGATTTACGAAATAGGGACATTAAAAATTTAAAAAAATTTAAATACGTCATAATATAAAGTCGAGTTAAATCGATAGCGGTGGATCTTAGGCGGTACGGGTTTAATTAGAACTATTTAATTAAACAATTTTTGGGCACGGTGTGATTTGTCTTTTTATTATTATTTGAAATTCACCCGTTTTATATTTTATGTCTCAACTTTCCGTGATTTTTATTTGCAAATTGTATGTGATAAACAATATATTATTTACAACTGCTTCACCTGCATAACTTTGTCGTTTGTTCTAGACCGTGAAGTATTCTGCAGGACGATCCATTTAAAGTTAATAAAATTTCACATACATTCATTAAACGCGCGATGTTAATTAACCAATATTTTATTGAAATAACAGGAAAAAAAAGATAAAATTTTATAATAAAAAAACGAACGACACAACTAATTCGGTAAGTATACTCTTATTCAAAATTAAAGTATTTTATGGGTAATAATTTTCAGAATACTATTTGAAAAAATTAAAAACAAGATATACTGTGGCCTTCGTGCATCTGATTTATGTTTTGCGTATTTTTTATTTTGGATAGGTACCTCCAGGCTCCAATAAAATATTGGCTTACGAGTATTTTTTGTTCTTTTTCTCATTAGTTATTGCTATTGTTTTTATAGATAAGCGATTTAGCCTCGGACTCGAAATTGACTAAATTCGGTTTTTAATAAAACATAATATGTGATGATCGTATGTCTTGCCCGCAATAGTGGACGCCCTTCGACATATTTAAATTAATAACTTTAACAGTAGGTTCCTATATATATATATATATATATTATTATATAATATTATATATATATGTATATGTACTCATATATACTGTCGCTGTCACGAAACACAAATTTGAAAAAAAAAAAAACCATCGACTAAAGATACGAGTGATACTGGCTGTAAGTATGCCTACTCAACGATTTCAATGCATTTGACCGTATGTTATCATCCGACATATATCTATTATACATAAAATATATGAATGTATGTTTGACTGTCCTTCATACGGATTAGCAGTTTTAATGAAATTTCGCATACGTGTTCTTCGCCTTTGACGAGGGGGGGGGGAGGGGGCAGGTTTTTTTAAAGAAATATCCGTCCAATTGGAAGGGAATAATTCTGAAGAATATTTTAAAAATATATTGAAAAAAAAAAACGTAGTGGTCCGTGAGTGTACAGGGATTTTAAAGTTTCATTATTATATGAATTTAAAAACAATGATAATTCGTTGTATTCGGAGTTTCAGCGTCATAATCTTCATGACAATAACTGATATAAATAGTTCAATATCGGAAAAATATTTATTGAAAATGTTGATATTTTAGGACCATTATTTTCGTAATTATAACTTTACTTGTATATGTAATTTTGACGCACCGAAAAATACTACTGGGGAAATAATTGAAAAATGAGCTCGAAAGTACCAGTACTAGACACAACTTTTATCGGATTTGTATTCAGTATGTAACGATCGGAGCACTCCTTTTTATCAAAAAATTGTGCACAGAAAAAAAATAAACATCATTTAAAAACTTTTTCGCTATGCTCAGAATCTAATAAACAAATAAAATACATAAATTACTTTGGTTACATGGTCTGATTAGTTTTTTAATTAATTATAGGTGTCATTTTGTCAATGACATCCGCGAAAGAAAAAACTCAATTTTTGTCCTGTCAACACGAAAACATTGTCGGAAATTTTAAAAGTTAAAATATCGTGTAAAAAGGCAAAAATCGAGATTATGTTTCCCGAGATATTGATAACAGTTGGGAAAATGTTCACTGAAGCGAAACGTAAACAATTGAACAAGGAAAAATTGAGAGAAAGAAGAACGTCTAGCCGGTGCCCGAACGAAGGCCTCCTCCACTCCCAGAGTATTGGTATAATAAAAATAAGTTTTCAATGGAAGTAGTAAATATAATTCAACGTTTACGAATATTAATATTTTTTAAAATGAATTTTCTTAACGTTGTTATTTATGCAATTAAAAGATACAAGACATAGGAAATAAAATGTTGAATAATAAGTTTCATCTTACTTATGATGTGGCAGAGTACAGCAGATTTCAAGCATTTAAAAAAAAAAAATACAATTCAAGCAATCCAACGACATTGTGCGCAAGAAATCGGTTTCAATGTGCAATTTACCATAAATCTGGTTCGAACTGATACGAAAAACACGAACATATTTGCACAACAGATTTTCGAAACAAGAGGAAGCCGGTCACTGTCTTCACGAGAATTCGAAAAACCACTCCCACCACCCATTCCCTATCACCTTCTCCTAAAAACCGGAACCTTATTAAATTACTTATTAAAAAAAGAAAAAATTATACGAATAAGCGAATCAAAATCTAGAATCTAAAAAACCGGGCGAGACCGGCATTTTTCGTACAATACCTGATAAAGTAATCGTAAGCGAATTCCCTGTGCTCGTCGAGCCACGCTTCGATTTTCGCACATTCCGGATCATAGTGTTGTTGGTTTCTGACCGATGGCGGTTGCGGTCCCGGCGAGAGCAGAGTCGTAATCCGATTCAATTCACCTCCACTGCATGATTCTGCAGTCATTCGCTGCAGTTCCTCCCCGCCGTTACCTCTGGTTTGTAACCCTGTTGGAAAAAAAATCATCTGTGAAATCGATACGGCTGACGAACAAGAAGGTTAAGTTACATTAGTACATATATATATATATATATCTGTATATATTTATATAAATAAATGTGTTTGAATTATAGAAGTTATAATTTCACGAAACCAGAGGTGTATTTAGGTGTATTTTCAAAGTGGGGAGGGGATGAGATAATTTTTCAATATTTGGGTCATGTGGGGTAGGTTTACTTCCTCCCAGTCATGATGTGTTTTCGTCTACAGACTGGTATATTCTTATTCTAAATAGAGTATAGAAACGAGTTCTTTATTTACATTTTTCACCGTCCTCTGGCCTACCAGAATATTATGATTTACGATTAAAAATATTTATTATATCTTTACTTAATACAAGGTGACTGGTGATAAAGTGTACAAATTATGGGGGGTTATTTAACACCTCAAATGCAAACCAAATAGTTCCTCTTGACCATGGTCCGATTCTCAAATATAAGGTAGAAATTTCAGTTTTTTTTTTTTTTTTCCGAAAGAACGTAAGTAATTTTTCTCTTTGAACTGGACATATCTCCTGCACTATTGATCCTACAGCAAATTTGAAAACCCCAATTAAAAAGTTCATTGGATTTTTCTTAAAGAAAACATACTAAGCAAGGTTCCAATATTATTTTTACAATTCAAAACTTTAAGCATTTGGAAATTTCTAAATTTAAAAAAAATCGACTTGTCAAAAACTAACGACATGTCACACTGAAGTGTGCATATTCCACAAAACTTTCTTTTCCATTAAGCTTTCCAAAGGTACACTATTTTTTTGAAATATTACGTCTCGGAAAAAAGAAATCGCACTTTAATTATAAAAAAAACGGCATGGTAGTACGGTACACGGCGCTTTCATGAAATAAATCCAGGTAACTACATGTCAGTTACAAATTATGACAACAAGATGACCACCAGAACAGAAGTTAGACGGAGTGTCCAAGTGTGTGTGAGGCCAAATGATCGTTATTTTGAGCAATTTTTTAACTAAAAAACCTGTTCATTTGCATCTCAAGTTTTGTTCTTCTTAACTCGAAAAGAAAATGTTATTTGTTTAAAAAAAAATTTAATTAAATTACAGAGGAAAATTTTCATTACGCCGTTCTTTTTTCACCGTCCTATCTGGGCTGTGTTTTTACGTTTAAAACTTTTCTGCTAGTACCAACAGTTCAGGAGAACTATGGCCAGTTCAAGGAGAACAAATCACGTTTTATTTTTTTAGGAAAAAACAAAACAACTGAAATTTCCACCCTGTACTTGAGAATCGGACCACGGTGAAAAGGAATTTTTTTGTTGAATTCGAGGTGTACAATAACCCGATAACCCCCAGAGAGTTCGTACACTGTATCATCAGTCACACCTGTATAACATAACCAAAAAAAATGACAAAAAAAAAAAAAAAATCAAGCCTGAAACAATAAGTGCGAGTAGCCCATTCAATGTCAAATATAGTTTTACAAACGGCAGAAACGGCCGTTTACAATTTTCTTTTTTTACTTCATGGCCGAGGGGATTTAAACTCTCGGTCGACACCCCTTTCATACATATAACGCCACCGAACGAAACATATTATAATATATTGTCATGTAGGCATATATCATATGTCCAATAGGCATTGGTTAGAGGAAAAAAAAATGTCAATGGACATTTTCATATAACGGTGATCTCTTCCGTCCACCTTCGTGCCAATATACGTATCGACGAATAATAATAACGTCGTCGTATGAAGACAATTTTTTTCGTTTTATCTTTTCGTATTTTTGAAATGATTGCACACGTGGATAGTGAACGACGACGAATATTTTACCAATGTCATCGCGTTATATCACCACAAACGCACACACGCAATAAAATAATCATGCACGTAAAATATGTTTTTAAATAAAATATATGATATTGTATATCTGTTACGAGGATCGCAATGTAATAAAACCGCTCGTAAAATAAAACAAACCAATCGTCGTATATATATATATATATATATATATATAGTATTTACCCGTTTCGGTTTTACAACGAAAACAAAAACAAAAATGAATAAAATAAAAATTGAATACAGCGGCGAGCCGGTACAAAAAAATTCCTAATACACACAATATAATATAGGTATAGATGCTTGAAACGAAAACAAAATCATAATGTATATTATTATCGGGTCGTGATTAATAACCTTCGATCAGTTTTCCACGTAAATTATAATATTATCATATTATTATAATATTTATACTCTACAAATAATATTACATCCCACCGCAGCTGATCCGGACCGAATTACATATTATATTATCGCCCAGTATTCGTATATTATACGCGAGCATATATTATTACATATTACAGAATCGGACGGACGCGTGGATGTAATAATACAAATATATATATATTGTATTTGTCGTTTCCTTTATATCCGATATACTCTCGGAATATGTTATGATATATACAAATATATATTTAATGTATACTGCTGTAACTGTTGAAAATGTGCGCGAACGTTTTAGAACGAGAATTTCGAAAATATTGCGTTGACATCGAAAACCGATTGTAAAACTTACATTTTTATATTAATGTAACGGTTACAAAGTAAATTCGAATCAATTTGTTATTTGATTCTACGACGACAACGACGACCTAAATAAAAAAACATTCAGAGAGGGCTAAAATCCGGTATGACGCTCCCTCGGTCCGTATATAGCGTTTTTTTTAAACCTTAATACGTATAACGTACACGCGAATGTCTCGTATACTATCGTAATACGCGTATGGTCTCAAATTTAAGGCGCGCACTCATTATCAACAATAATTGACTGAAAAATATAATTTTTATCGAATGAAAATTATGTATTAAAGCGCATATTGTTGGTTATTTTACACGGCCGTTGACCGCGGTGTATGCTTTTTTTCCTTTCGTAACTACCATCACCTGCAGTCTGAAAATACTTTCCTTATTATTATTACTATATAGTTTGATACGCATTTCGGTCTAAAGCATATTTTCTCTATGACTTTTTTGACGTTTTTGAAATGAGTTCTCCCTTAATGTCACGTTTTAATGGTCTGCAATAAGGTAAAAATAAGGTGGACTATAAGCTGCAGGATGTCTCAAAACTTCCTTCTATCCATTTTTCTGAAAGCCAAAATCTAAATTTTTTATTTTTTGATTTTTTTTAATGTTATGTTTTTATCGTGTCAGGCGGATTGTCTGGAAGAAGCCGGATTGTTTTGATTCGAAGACGACTTTGATTTTCGCGTTTAATGCGATTTTGAATTTTCCGAATTAATTGTTTTTTTATAACAAAAACTCAACGAGCAATATTCCTTGGCAATTCTAAAAAAAAAAAAAACCGACTTCTTTTCGAGAAATTTCTTCTAAAAAAAAAATGGTCCTCGTTTTTATGGCGAATAAGATCGTCTTTAGAAACGTTTGAACGGACACTGTTTGTGTCGATTTTTTTCCCATCCAACGAGCACAGACCTTATGATAATTAAGCTCTTCCACGCACAATCCCACGAACTATCGATTTACACGAACCCCGGAAATTTCACAGGGCCATTTCACGCGCCTTTTATGTCATCGTCCATCTGCGAGCGTAGCGATTTGTCAAATCTTCCTACGCCGCGTTTCGTCCGTACGGTTACCGCACACACACACACAAATTTCTTCACGCATCCGTGTATCGTCATCAAATCTATTTGATCTTAAAAAGTGTTTAAAAAACCGTATACTATACGCACTTTCGCTTTTGTATTCGAACAGTGATCAAAGTAGCCCCCCCCCTCCACACGTTTACAAGTGTACAGTAAAGACCGAATCGGTTCCAGCTTAAATTTCAGCTAAAGACAACTCGTTTGTATAGGTCGTTAACGAGGAAGAACCTGTAACCCGTTACGTTTTTGTGTCGACAACAATCGTACCTAACTCATTGTTTTGAGACAATAATCCTCGCGTTGTCAACGCGCAGCGATATCGTATAAATATTTCCGTGTTAAAACCAGCGTATTGCGCCCCGTCGGGGGCCGTTCTCCGACACATTGATAAGAATGAGCTGTTAGGTTTCAGACCTAACCTCACATTGCTTTCAATACCAACAGAAATCTTTTAAAAATATGCAGAAAGAAATTTCGTAGTGTGTATTATGAATCCCTGATGTAGTATTCGTCTGTCCGGACTTTTTTTTAATAAACTTTAAAATGTCCTTTTTTCCTATATATTATTGTATCACGATACAAACTACAAATATGTCTGCGATACAAACAGAAGTTCCAGATGATAAGAAGTAGTTAGGTTTATGATTTTTAGTTAGATTTTGAATTATTCGTTGAGAATACTTTTTGTTCTCATTGTTGGTAGCACTAAATGCTTATCTACACTATGTTCTTATCAATGTGTCGGAGAACGGCGCCCATCCCTATTGCCCCCGCGGCACGAGCAAAGTGTGCAGTTATCATACGAAATCGTCTACAATAATATTTGTACGATTACAGTAGAAAAAAAGTCGGAAAAGCAAAAAAAAATAAATACAACAAACGCACACCACCATTGTAGAACGTCACGACGCGTGTTTGTATTTATATATATATATATATAAAAAAAAAGGATTTAAAATTAAAAAAAAAAAAAGAACCGGCTCATCCACGCAACCGACGTACACGACGGAGCCGTGCAATTTTTTTTTTTTATCATTAAAATATATTAAAAAAAAAAAAAAAAATTGTTTTTTTTTTCTTTCTTAAGTCGTTCTCTGAGAATACCTGCATCGTTGTCGTCGTTGTTGTTGTTGATGATGACGTTGTGGTGACGGTATTTGGTTCGACGGTATCGATGGTGACCCATACCGAAAGTCTGGCCCATTGAACAGTGCACCATCACCGCGCGGCGTGCTTATACCGCAACGACAATTTATTATATTAAATTCCGACCGGTCCGGCCGGACGACGACGACGGAGACGGTGACGGAGACGGAGACCACCCCCGGTCATATTTTTGTTACTCCGTTCGCGCGACTTAACGACGCCGGGTCTGCTGTTGCACGCGGCACACGACGACGCCTGGCACTTCTGTACGCGGCAGCAACACGCGGGGCACACAGAGACATTCGTTATTTAATACACAAAATAAATTTCGATATCGGTCGCGATTTTATTTTCGCCAACATTTTATTATTCAATAATATAACGGTGGTCCGCAGTGGCGTATTTTTAGGATTTATTTTTTTTCGATAACGTCATCGAAACTTATCTCATTCTCCCCCAAACGACTCAAAAAAAAAAAAAATTGTATAAACCACGGGTCCGGCAATTAGTTTCGACGGAGGCCCAGATAATTTGAAAACAAAATTTCAAAGGGCCAGAAAAAAAAAACTCGAATAATATATTATAGTATTTAATAAAAACAGATCGAATATCAGCTATATACTATTCTATTACGTGCAAAAACCAGCATTAGAATACAGTAGAACCTCGACAAGTCGAACATCGATAAGTCGAAAACCTCGATAAGTCGTCGAAATAAATGGCCGTTCCGTTGCGAAAACCTCGATTACTCGAAAGGAAGACTATAGATAACTCGAACATTCCGTGTTCCGAATATAGACGATTTATTATTGGTTTTTACGATAATTACATTTTAATTTTATTAAAGAACCAAACTCAAAGTTATATCTTAAATTATTTGTTGTAAAATTGTAACACTACGCACTTACACATTTTATATCATACTTTTGAATAATCATTTAAAAATAATACCCACTGTAATTTATATATAATGTTTGTAATAAAATAAATTTTAAAAACATTTTAAGTCGAATTTTTTTTTCTTAAACCTCGACAATTCGAAAACCTTAGTAAGTCGAAAAAATATCACTTCCCTAGAATTTCGACTTATCGAGGTTCCACTGTATATATATATATATATATTAAACGGTACTGCAGTTTTATTTCCCATCCGCGGGCCGCCTATTGCCGACCCCCGAGGTATAAATAATAAACGTTCACGGCTCATCCCCGAATCTCTTTTCACGAAAACTATTTCGATTGCGCCCCCTCCGATTTTCCGTTTTAGACTACGAGCGGATTACGATCTATTGGTTTTACAAAGCTGTGTTTGTTTTTCTCTATGTCTGTGCACAAAAATTCTACAAGAAGTAGTGCTCCGATCTCTTTACAGTCACAATTTGTTTCCGGAAGAAAATTACGTCTAGTCGCGGCGTACTTTGGAGAGGTGATTTTTCGATTTTTCTCAAAAGTGCCTTGAAAAAAAAAATATATATATATAATAACACAAAAACCACCGAAAAAATTTATTATACACTTTTAGATGCCTATATATAAGTTTGTCGCCAGAAATTATATTAAACGACTATTGTTAATTATATGCTCCACACACACACACACACTCTGTATTATTACATAGTATTGATAATAAATAATATAACACCGAAGCTCCGATCGAAATCGTTTTATCGAATGAAATGATCTATCGTTGCTTTTAAATTCATAGCCGTAACCTTATAAACTCTAAAATCATCGAGTAATTCACTCGAGCGACATTCACAACGTCCCGCGGCTCGTTACCTTTGTAATTTTGTAACTAACGGGTACAGAAATTTGGAATATACTCGTCAAATATGCAGTGCTTGAATTGGGGGGACGCGGGGGGATGGAGTCCCCTTTCTTTTTTCAAAATATTTTAGCGTACCCCTTCTAATTTTTTATACCGGGACGCAGAGAACGGGACGGTCAAGACTAAAATTGTATTGAAATAGTGAAAATTAAAAATTTTATTTATAAGGAGTGGTCGGTAATGTCACAAAATACAAACAATATATTTCTTGAAATGACAATCGTCGATTGCCAATTTTTCTCGGTATTATTTTGTTATTATGAACACAAAATGTAATCTACTTTATTATATATGTTGTTATTTTTATAAAATATGTTTTGTTTTATTTTCATAAGAACATTACTGTTCAACACATCACAGTTTTCTCGTCAAAACAAAATACAAACGATTTATGAAAAATTAACCAGTGCGAAACTAAAGTTAACAAAAAAAAAATATATACCACTTCAAAGTTCAGTAAAAGAAAAAAGCAGACTGTATTTAACAAATTATTAAAAAAATTCAATACAACAAACAATAATTGATCTTAAAAATAAAGGGAATATTAAATATAATGTTTACATAAATTCCATACAAAGTTACTGGATAATATAATTATTAATTATTATAAAACGATAAGTACACCAAAAAGAAAGTAAAAAAAACCTGATCCTTGAATGAATGAGCTTTTCATTGAGTTTCATCCACAAAATACAAGGGATACTCGAACGATAACGTTTTCTTGCGCAAAACATAAATAATAGTTTTTGTAAAAATAATGACGAAATATTATAATTTTGGCAATGACACAACAACAAATTTAAATATCAATACCAATAATAATAATCATAGTATTTGCTTAATTAAACAAGTAAATAAAAGTAATCGTACATTAATAAAAACAAAAAAAAAATAAAAATAATAATAATAAATGCTCCTTTACTATGTGGCGCGAATGTTTACAGTTAAAAAAAAAATGATGCTTATTTAGTTTTGTATAATGAAAAATATAGTGGGAAGTGTGGGGGGCGAAGCCCCCCACGAATTTATAAGACATTACAATCTGTTGCAACGCACATTATTTTTGTACTTTTGCATCCCCCTTCTAATTTTTTTCCAATTCAAGCACTGCAAATATGTAATACGTTTATTGTGTACAAATAATTAAACAGTTGACACACGCGATCAGTAAAACTCGTCGTGTGTATTATGTATTATATACAATCAATGCTAATATACGTATATTATGTAAATATAATCAATGGTGTTACGAAAACAATAAAATACGTAGGTATTTCACGGATAAACAAAAAAAAATGAATGACGTATTATATAATATTTTAGTCCTAATTCGGACTTTTATCAATAATAACACGAAATGAAAATTAATTCGAACAAAAAGTACGGGTAACGAGCCGCGGTGTGTTGCGGATGACGCCGTGTGTGAATTACTTACAGCTAAAGACTTTAGAGTTTTACTATGCGTTCGAAAGCAATACGATAATAGATCGTTGCGTTCTATAAAACGGTTCTGAGCGGAGATTCGGTGTAACACCATACACTTTGTCCGAAAAATCTGAAACGGTTATACAAAGAAATCGTGACTTAAAGATTTTCAAAAAAAAAAAATTTTTTTTTTGTGTATAGTCGAAGTAACAAACGTCCGAAATTGTTAATAAACCACGAATTTATGAATTAAATATCTGGAAAATCTCCAATTGCTTTAAATAGTTTAAAAGACATTTTTTTTTTTTTTTTTGAAAAATTTTGCCTCGTCAATGCGGTACAAGTACATATTTTGTGGAAATTTCAGGTATCTACGACCACCATTAGTTTTGAAAATAACGATAATCGATTTTGACGAAATCGCGTATTTTTACCGTTTTCATGTAATCTTTTTTCCGACGCTATATAAAAGTATTGAGAAAATCGAAAAACGACCTCTCTGAAGCGTCAACTAGATTCAATTATCAACCGGAAAATAGTGATGCACGTAAAGATCGGAGCACTTCTTCCGGGAAAATTTTTGTGTACAGATATATAAAAAAAAAACAGCACATCGTCGCAAAACCAATACCTACATTCCTCGCTCCGCTCAGAATCTAATATATATATATATATATTCACATACAAGATTGAAATATTTACATAATTTAATTTTTTTTTTAAATTTTGTATATTAAATCAATAAATAACACTGATATTTCAAAACGTTTAAATCCGACATGGGCGCCCCTTAACGTGACTTTATATTTGGCGCCCCTGGGGGCAATATTGTCTCCATGCGCCTCCTCTAAATACGCCATTGACGGTAGTCTATTGTTATAATATTATATAGAGGCTAGTGTTAATAATACATAAAGCTAGTGCGCTACAGTATAGCGCGTAATAACGGAACGATAACCAGCTCGGAAAAATACAATACGTATACGAAGTTTGTGAACGCGACTGGCGAGGAGGAAACAAATACAAATTTCTCTTGTTTTCATAATAAATAATAATAATCGATGTTAGAACTGCCGACCCGTTGCAGAAGTGCAAAACGAGTTGTTAATAAGTTTTAAAATTTAATTAGTCTAAGGCACAAGGTTCCCAACCTCTTCTATCCTACGCACCCTTTGTAGATTTTCAAAAATCTCGCGCACCCCCCTCCTCTATAAATTGAAAAAAATGATCGCCTAATTTTTCGTTTTTTTCCTACGTCGTAAGATTAAAATAATTTAATAAATAAAATTTTATTTCGTAATGACTGCTCGCGCGCCTCCCCGGCAATGTTTACACGCCCCCCAGGTTGGGAAACACTGGTCTAAGGTATATAATATCATCCGCGTGAATGACTTTGTTGTCTAAACGTAAATAACACCTGGAAAAATAGTAGAAACTAACGGATTTAGATTTCATGTGAATATTGTTATTTAAAAACTTTGGTATAAATAAATAATTAACTTTTTCGTAGAAAAAAAATCAATATACAGAAAAAAGAAAAAAAAATGAAATTGGCCTAATTGTATTATACGTTAACTGACGCGTTTGAATTTTCAATTGACTCGGTCAGAAAACAAAATTTTTAAAATTTTAGCGACGTGCAGGCTTGCTTAAAAACGCTGTGTTTACGCGAAAACAAAACCGTTTGGATTCGTCGACTGTTCGATTGTTCAAAACCCTATTTAGTTTTCCGTAATTATTAATGTGTGAACGACATTTTACTCGAAGATTTTTTTAAAAATTGTCGACAATTTGGCGTTTGCAATAAGTTTACGAAACCGTATTTGGACGCAGCTTAGAATATGCTAATTGCCCTACAAAACGGTCATACGACTATTAAAATTTACTTCCTTAAATGATTCTCCTTTCCGTACCCTGCACGATGGATCCCTTGTTTGCGCAATTCCACATCAACTGTCCTTTCCTTTCCCGTAAGCGGCTCATTCTTGCAAGTTTATTCGCTTCCAATAACACTGCCTTTTACTCTTCCCCATATCTTTCAAACCTCCAATGTTTTCCTTATTCATTCCGTTTTAAATTTTTTCCTTCCCGAGGGTTTTGTGTTGTAATTTTTTTCTCTGTTTTTTTGTTTTAATTCATTATTTTTGTTTAATTATTTTAAATTATTTTATTTTTCGTATTTAACTGTCGAGGCAAATATTTATAAATTTACGTCTCTTAAAAAAAAAAAAATAAAAAAATAATGTACCACGTTATTATATAGAATACGGTGCGCGCTTTTTCTTCGCGTTTAAAATAACACTGTTTCCCATTCGTATTCGTATGGCGTGTTGTAATTACCTATCGTTTATTGTTGTTTTAATATAAAACTAACAATTAATTAATCGTATATATGTATATAATATAATACAAATTACACGCCAAATAAACATGTGGCCGATAAAGTGGAAATTAAATAATTGTCGATGCGCAAAATAAAGAAGGAAAAACAAAATAATATGTTATATAAGTATGTAAATCCGAGTAATTATAAACAAAACCTGATCATTTCGAAACGTGTTTTTTTTTTATATAAATACAGGTATTATTATTATCGCTTCAAACATTTGTAATAAAATAGAAAAATTAAAAATAAAAAGTATTTACGCGTGTATATTACGTGTACAATATATCTGTATCAATTTTACACAGTTGACTTATTTTTGCGAGCAAAAACTGTTGGATCGACGACGCGAGTATACGTATTACAATCCTAAACGTCTATGGCGTATTTAAATTTTTCTTTGGTCATCATCCCCCCGATGATGACCAAAGAAAAATATAAAATTGTGCTTCGACGACCACTTTTTTCTACGTTATTTCGCACTAAAGTGTGTGACCCATCAAATACGGCTTACGTTTTTACTTCGAACACAGTTCTGCAGATATCAGTTTTACCGAGTATCGAACGCAACAAAAACGTTACAAAACGTATAGAGTTAAAAACAAACGAAGTACTATTAAACGTATATCGGTACGACTACGTATATGTATATGCACATTAACTTTATTAAAATATCAATATATCTTATTATAAGACAATATTTATTCTACGCCAGACATCTCATCCAACACGCCTACAGTCGTTCGGTGAACGCTCAGTGTTCGCAAACCATTTATTACTTATCCTAAATTGCAAACATTTTTTAAAAAAATCTACATAAAACACTTCTGACGTTGAATTTTGTGAATACGATTTTATCCTCTTTGAACATTAAAATGCCTGTTTAGGACAAACGATGGATATACCGGCAGAATGAAAATTATACTAATATTATACAATACTTATATTCCGAAATACATTACTGCTCAGTACGTTTTAGCCACTAATCGAATAGCGTTTTTAAAGTTATTTTTTTAAGATAATTCCCCGATAATTGGTCAATGCCAAAAGGTCCATTATAATATTTCCGGTGTATAAAATTCAACGAGTTCATTGAATTCCACCGCCGTATCTTCGATGTTATAGAACTTCGTCTATTACAAAATTCCTGTCTATTGGAACATTAAAAAAAAAAAGGCTTTATGACGGGAGGGAATGATACCCTGACAACACGCTCTCGTAAATA
This sequence comes from Slavum lentiscoides, assembly GCA_032441835.1. Taxonomy (NCBI): domain Eukaryota; kingdom Metazoa; phylum Arthropoda; class Insecta; order Hemiptera; family Aphididae; genus Slavum; species Slavum lentiscoides. The sequence goes on along the minus strand of CM063712.1, from coordinate 16,646,269 downwards.
CGCATCTGCAGTAAACGATACTGACCGCGCAATAACCCAAGTAATATTAGTAGTCGTTGGACATTTAACTACATTTTACTCTAATACCGATCCGCAATTAACGACTTATTGGACTTCTTCTTCATAATATTTATACAGGCACAAACAATGTACGGTATAAATATGATCGATTATTATAGAACAGACGAGAGTGCGAAACTTGAAAATCCTGTACTCTGTTGTAAAACCCAATTAATTATTTCGTTATACTGTCCAAAACTCGTATAATATGCAAATCACAAATATAATATTACAAAAATATATATATATATATGAAATACGTTGGCGCATTCTTTCTCGTGCATAAGAAAATGTATAATAATAATATGCAGTAGTGCGGCAAACTTGAAAACATACTGAGGCACAAGAATTTTGATCGTCAAACCTATCACCCCCTTAAAAACAAAACAAAATAATAAAACATTTTTTTCGAAGAAAATAATTTATATTTTGTATAAATAATATAGCTATATAATTACAATTATATAACTATAATTTATTATAATTTTTAACTTTTTTTATTTGCATTATTTAAACAACAAGACTTTTGTTTAGCACATCAGAAGATCTTTCAATGCATTATAACTATTCATAATAGATTTTTATATCCCTTTTACAACACAGAAACATTAAACTTTCCAAACGTTCTTGGTCCGTTGCAGAACGTAAACGTGTCTTTTTAAAACTTGACCTAAAAAAAAATACGAAAATATTATTTATTCAACTGTATATTCATTTCATTGTATTTTTGAAAATAATAAAAAGGAAGTGTTTTTAAATAAAAAATACCGCAGATAAAAATAAAACCTACATTCTATCAACAATTTGAAACTATTATTCCAAAAAAGCAGAGTTTTAAAACTCTTAAGACTCCGAGTAAGTAAAAGTGTATGTGTAAAGATTTTAGATTATAGTAGTCAGACATTGAAATCGTGTGAGTAATAAGAATCAACAAGCAAACGTAAATTGGAAAACGAGTTATATGCGTAGAAGCAGTAAATAGAATAGTTCCCAACACTGTACACCAGGGGCCTCCAAACTACGGCCCGCGGGCCGCATCCGGCCCTCGAACAAGTTTTAACCGGCCCCTCAAAGGACGGTAAAAATCTAAAAATATGTGTAATACCCAAAGTCGTTATCGCGCACAATCATAATTTACGAGCTGAACGATTACGTTTAAACAGTGAGAGAGATTAACCACTTCGATGAATTTAATCGAATTCATTTATAATATTATAAGAATTATTTTTTCAATATTTGTAAATTTATATATATTTCTATAAAATCAAAAATCATATTATAATAATTAATAAAATTATAAATTATATGTGTTCATATATTTTGGCCCGCTAAGAGCTTTTTATATTTTATGTGGCCCTCGAATGATAAAGTTTGGAGACCCCTGCTGTACACTATGCTTTATTCAGGTTGGGAAACTCAAGTGACTAACGATACTTAGATAATACGTATATAACATATAGTCTGTTCAATTATGTCGTTTTTTTTTTCTGTATTCTTTATCGTCATTCTACGTCTTTAGCCAATTAAATGTATATGTCGTTTGTCCACTACAACAACGGTATAGCTAAAAAAAACAATGATTTTTCGGGTAAACTTTTAAAAATATTTTGAATATTATTAAACCTTAAGGTATAAAACGACTAGTGCCTGCTAGTGGTGAACATTAAAATTTAACCTGTGTTTGTTTTACCAGTAAACTAATGTTAGAAAAAAAAAATATTAAATTTCTCCAAGCACCTGAAAAAATTACGAATTTCTAAGTTGTGACGTTATTGTGGCGTAAAAGCGATGTACACACAATATTTAATACGAATGAAGTAATAGACCAACGATTTGTTTATTGCGTTTACGTATATCGGATTTACATGAAAGGACCTTCCCGATAGGCACCCATCACCCGTGAAGTTGTGAATTGTGCTTTAAATTGAGTTTTTCGTCACGCCACTGTTAATACGTTTAATTTGTACGGATATTTCAACGAACGCGAAACGCGCTGTTACTACAACAATAATAATCGTTTAAAAATAAATAAAAATCGACGCCATTTAGTCACCGTCGTTCGGACGAGAGTCTGTTACAAACTGAAAATCGACACAACCGGATATTCTGTAATAAAATAAAAAAAAAAAAAACGGATGACAATGGACTCGTTAATGATTCGGTTAAATTTTCTTTAAACAATAAGTAAGAAAAAAAAAATATTTTTCTAGGTCGTCATATTTTGATGTCATCTCGCGCGCTGACGTTCGACTGATGATCTCGTCTTTATGCGAACAGACGGACCGTAACGGAAATCGTCGTTTAGTTAAAAAAAAAAACAGCGTTCGTTGAAAGAATGGCAAAAAAATTATACGAGGAAAACGATTTAAAAAAAATAATAAATAAATAAATCGCCGACACGTCCGTTTCGTATTTAAATCGCTGCAGGGATATTCGCTTCTGTTCTCAAAACGACACGTCGACCAATCCTTTTTTCATTTTTCATTTTCTAACAATCTTTGGGGTTCAATGATCCTCCTTTCTCCGTTTTGACGCGGCTCTCACAAAACTCTTTCACCGATTATCCCGGTGCTGCGCTACTGCAGCCAAGCACGTTTAAGTAAATACGGTAATAGAATACTATTGTGGCGAATGGTTATACGTAAAAAGAAAACATTCACCAGACAATATTGAGAATTTTTTCCCTCCCCTAGGCAATACGCACTCCTCCGATTGCAGTTTTTCGACGATTCGGGAATTCTGTTTCTATTGCGACGAAGGGGAGAGGGATGATGAGATATATTTTCACGAGATAAATACGGATTTATACAAATGTCGGCAATTCGTTTTCCGACCGACTATCCAGTGGCGTAAATAGGGGAGGAATGCAGGGAATGCGGCTGCGTTAGAGCCCTATATCTATGGGAGTCTTTCTGCCTTTTCAGAATACTGTTTTCTTTTTGTCGTTAACAAAAATATTTACGTGTTGAAAATATAACGAGCTATCGATTGAAAAACAGGTTCTTAGGTCTAAAGAAGATTTCAGATTTATTTTTATTTTTAACACCTAAAATAATATTGACTTTAACGTGTACAGAATGGGGTTCTTTGGTTTCCAGGTCACTCAGGCATCTCTGGCAATGACTCTTTAGCTAAATCTACAGCTTCATTCCGAGTTTCATCGGCACATTTATTACTGCCCTGGTCCGACTTCTGCTCATAATGCCCACTTATGACACAATTCTTGGGTTGACTCACGACCTCATTTCGCTACTTGCTACAGGAGTTTAAACCCCTCTATCCCTTCTCACCCTTGGTTCTATAAACTCAAATCATCTCGTAAAACAATCACCTCATTTCTCCGGTCTACGTTTCGGCCATACCCTACTTCCTTCTCATTCTTTTAAAACGTCCCTTAATGTCCCTCCTCTCTGTACTTTTCATAAATTCACTGCCATCTGCGACAATAGTCATATCCTTCTCAATTGTCCCTATTTATCCTTAGAACGTTCACGTTTCCATTCTTTTCTTAAAATTCCTTTTAATACCCTTCACAATCTCCTACTGTCATCCTCGCCGACCTATCCTTTTTTCACAACTACGGGTTGTTTATTTAAATTTTTGTAATTCATATATTAATTATTTATTATTTTGTATTTAAACGTGTAATTTAAAACTAATTATCGAAACTAATTTTTTTTCTATGTACAAAGTTTCAATAATAATAATAATAACGCGTATAGAACTCGGAGACAAAACAATATTATTACAACATCAAAAATATCCAGACCGTTTTTTTCGAATCATTACTGATCCGATTATTATTATTTTGTGTAAAAAAAAAAAAACATTAAGAAGCGAAATTGAAAAACATTTTCTAGGATCAGTAGTTTTCCAGACGTATGTTCATTATCAGTTCGTTTTTAACAATAGTAACGGTAGCTACAGGCGTTACAACAGGTCTTTTCGAAACGAGAACGACTATTATCAAATCCCGGGTTGTTGAACGCAACATGAAGCCGGAGAACTCAAGAACGTTTCGCGACTTATCGACAAATCTGCGGGATTTAATAGCTCGCGAAGAAAAACTTTAAACGTTATTCGTTTATACGCCCGCGTGTGTTTAATTATTTGACAGAATAAAAAAAAATTACAAATAATATACACCTAGTTTTATTCGTTTACACGTAAACCGAACAGGGCCGGGGTTCTCAGAGTTTTTCCGCATTGGGGCTGAATACCTAATAAGCCACTGCTACTATCGCAAAACATACCGTATTTTTGGCCGGGCACCTCCTCCTATTCTCGTGTTCCAAACGACAAATTCTGTCCACGGGTCACCGACCGCACGGCGACGATATCTGCATAATTCACTACAATAACTGCACGTCTCGTCACGAATCAGCGAATTTTTATTTTTTATTTTTGGAAATTTAATCGCTTCGGTGCTCGTGAAAATCTACGACAATCGTACTGTCGTACATAATAACAATAATAATATGCTTGGACGTGCACCGTTTCTTTGCATGTCTGGCGAGACGGATAACAAAACAAATTTTTTTTTTTCAATTACCGACACTGACGTTTGCGAAAAAATTTAGCTAACCTAAGCGCCGAGGTCTTATATATTCGCTTAGTCCAAGAAATCGACAAAAGTCAACGTTCGTTATTATCGAATTATTATAAACGCGCGCATACGCGGTGTATTTGTGCATATTTCATGCCATACAAAAAACCTTGAAATACGCATGCATTTATGCCCTAAAAAAAAAAAAATCACCAAATATGCCCTTAAAATATGTACAGTCACTAGAATATGCTATCAAAACCAAAACATTTAAATGACTGTATTTATTATAGGTACCTATATAATATAATGAAATAATGAAAAAATTATCAATTTAATGATATTTAGAAAAAAAATTCACGAGACGAACTTACACCGACTGATTAAAATATTCCGTTTCGTGTAATTCGCGTGAATAAAAAATAATTTCAGCGGTTCATAATTTCAAATAGAAATTATCGGACAGAAGGTTGAAAATACACGGCTCACTCATTTCATCGAATGCGCTTTCAAACATACATATGTTGACGTTGACATATGTATATATATTTTTTTTTTAACAATTTTAAAGATAAATTAAAGTTGGAACCCGACTGAGCACGGTTGCAATCAAACAACAGGAACCCAAAAAACCCCAAAAAACAACACGATCGAGTACGAAAATAGGTGCGACGTTGCCACTTTGTACCGTAGAATATTATTATAATAATATTTTCCATCACAGAAATTGTAAAATTTGCAAAATACACGCTATTTTTGAAGGAACACGAGCACGAGACAAAAGAACAGACTGACTGTGACCAAGTCTTATTTACAGCGTAGGTACATACAATAACAGTTTAATCACAATTTAGTGCAATCGTTGTAGATAAAATTGTGGTTTCAATCTATCCACAGACGTATAATATATAGACCGCGATTAGAGAAAGAAGTACGGAGCAAAGATACGTGCGAGAGAGAAAGAGCCATTTGAGGTCTTTTCATGGAAGAATAAATAATCATGTATCACCATTCGCTGTGGATCCGGACATCTTGCTGCCACAATTTTGTTTTATCATCCATGAAAAAACCTTTTCTGAGTCTGTTTCTCTCATTAACTATAATTAACAGGTCTACGGTCTCTCTCGCACATATCTTGGCTCTAGTGCATTACATGTGATACACTGGTCGTTCGCGGTCTATACATTGTATGTCTATGATTTATTCCAATTATTTTTAACTTCCGTGGGTAGCAAAATCTTTTTTCGACTAATGTGTTGGTTACCTATCAATAATCTATACAACATACGTACTAGTGAAAATCTGACAACGTTGTACACAATATTTATTTTTTTTATCGTGTTCAATCGGGTGGTCAAAAAGGTCGGCCGATAACGACCGTGCTCAATCGGGTATCACCGTAAATTAAAAATTAATTTTTCTTAATTACTGTTAAATTTAGTAAAATATGTTCTTAAATTTGAAACGTAACAAAATATGCACAAACGCGTGAAAAAAGCCAAAATATGCAGAAAAAATAATTATATAATCTCCTAGTAACTACTGTGAAACGAATTTCTAAATCACTAAGCTACGTTCTGAGCAATTATTAAAAAACATGCAAACTCCTGTGAGTCCCTAGCCTTAATAATAATAGTGCAGCAACCATAGCCGTCCCAAGGGGAGGGGGCAAATGGGGCAAGTGCCCTAGGGCGTCGAAAGTATTATGAATGTAGGGGGCGTCAAAAAAATGAATGACAAAAAGAAAATATTTGTTGTTTTATTTTAGATATTAATTTCCCTTGTATTTATATGATGATTTCGAGGATGAGTGTATTTACTATTAAAATATATAAAATTATGTAATTAGATATTATGTTAGTTGTAAAAAATTTTTTTTGGGGGGCGTCAAATATTATTGCCCTAGGGCGTTAGTTATTATTTTGTATTTAAACGTGTAATTTAAAACTAATTATCGAAACTAATTTTTTTTCTATGTACAAAGTTTCAATAATAATAATAATAACGCGTATAGAACTCGGAGACAAAACAATATTATTACAACATCAAAAATATCCAGACCGTTTTTTTTCGAATCATTACTGATCCGATTATTATTATTTTGTGTAAAAAAAAAAAAACATTAAGAAGCGAAATTGAAAAACATTTTCTAGGATCAGTAGTTTTCCAGACGTATGTTCATTATCAGTTCGTTTTTTAACAATAGTAACGGTAGCTACAGGCGTTACAACAGGTCTTTTCGAAACGAGAACGACTATTATCAAATCCCGGGTTGTTGAACGCAACATGAAGCCGGAGAACTCAAGAACGTTTCGCGACTTATCGACAAATCTGCGGGATTTAATAGCTCGCGAAGAAAAACTTTAAACGTTATTCGTTTATACGCCCGCGTGTGTTTAATTATTTGACAGAATAAAAAAAAATTACAAATAATATACACCTAGTTTTATTCGTTTACACGTAAACCGAACAGGGGCCGGGGGTTCTCAGAGTTTTTCCGCATTGGGGCTGAATACCTAATAAGCCACTGCTACTATCGCAAAAACATACCGTATTTTTTGGCCGGGCACCTCCTCCTATTCTCGTGTTCCAAACGACAAATTCTGTCCACGGGTCACCGACCGCACGGCGACGATATCTGCATAATTCACTACAATAACTGCACGTCTCGTCACGAATCAGCGAATTTTTATTTTTTATTTTTGGAAATTTAATCGCTTCGGTGCTCGTGAAAATCTACGACAATCGTACTGTCGTACATAATAACAATAATAATATGCTTGGACGTGCACCGTTTCTTTGCATGTCTGGCGAGACGGATAACAAAACAAATTTTTTTTCAATTACCGACACTGACGTTTGCGAAAAAATTTAGCTAACCTAAGCGCCGAGGTCTTATATATTCGCTTAGTCCAAGAAATCGACAAAAGTCAACGTTCGTTATTATCGAATTATTATAAACGCGCGCATACGCGGTGTATTTGTGCATATTTCATGCCATACAAAAAACCTTGAAATACGCATGCATTTATGCCCTAAAAAAAAAAAAATCACCAAATATGCCCTTAAAATATGTACAGTCACTAGAATATGCTATCAAAACCAAAACATTTAAATGACTGTATTTATTATAGGTACCTATATAATATAATGAAATAATGAAAAAATTATCAATTTAATGATATTTAGAAAAAAAATTCACGAGACGAACTTACACCGACTGATTAAAATATTCCGTTTCGTGTAATTCGCGTGAATAAAAAATAATTTCAGCGGTTCATAATTTCAAATAGAAATTATCGGACAGAAGGTTGAAAATACACGGCTCACTCATTTCATCGAATGCGCTTTCAAACATACATATGTTGACGTTGACATATGTATATATATTTTTTTTTTAACAATTTTAAAGATAAATTAAAGTTGGAACCCGACTGAGCACGGTTGCAATCAAACAACAGGAACCCAAAAAACCCCAAAAAACAACACGATCGAGTACGAAAATAGGTGCGACGTTGCCACTTTGTACCGTAGAATATTATTATAATAATATTTTCCATCACAGAAATTGTAAAATTTGCAAAATACACGCTATTTTTGAAGGAACACGAGCACGAGACAAAAGAACAGACTGACTGTGACCAAGTCTTATTTACAGCGTAGGTACATACAATAACAGTTTAATCACAATTTAGTGCAATCGTTGTAGATAAAATTGTGGTTTCCAATCTATCCCACAGACGTATAATATATAGACCGCGATTAGAGAAAGAAGTACGGAGCAAAGATACGTGCGAGAGAGAAAGAGCCATTTGAGGTCTTTTTCATGGAAGAATAAATAATCATGTATCACCATTCGCTGTGGATCCGGACATCTTGCTGCCACAATTTTGTTTTATCATCCATGAAAAAACCTTTTCTGAGTCTGTTTCTCTCATTAACTATAATTAACAGGTCTACGGTCTCTCTCGCACATATCTTGGCTCTAGTGCATTACATGTGATACACTGGTCGTTCGCGGTCTATACATTGTATGTCTATGATTTATTCCAATTATTTTTAACTTCCGTGGGTAGCAAAATCTTTTTTCGACTAATGTGTTGGTTACCTATCAATAATCTATACAACATACGTACTAGTGAAAATCTGACAACGTTGTACACAATATTTATTTTTTTTATCGTGTTCAATCGGGTGGTCAAAAAGGTCGGCCGATAACGACCGTGCTCAATCGGGTATCACCGTAAATTAAAAATTAATTTTTCTTAATTACTGTTAAATTTAGTAAAATATGTTCTTAAATTTGAAACGTAACAAAATATGCACAAACGCGTGAAAAAAGCCAAAATATGCAGAAAAAATAATTATATAATCTCCTAGTAACTACTGTGAAACGAATTTCTAAATCACTAAGCTACGTTCTGAGCAATTATTAAAAAACATGCAAACTCCTGTGAGTCCCTAGCCTTAATAATAATAGTGCAGCAACCATAGCCGTCCCAAGGGGAGGGGGCAAATGGGGCAAGTGCCCTAGGGCGTCGAAAGTATTATGAATGTAGGGGGCGTCAAAAAAATGAATGACAAAAAGAAAATATTTGTTGTTTTATTTTAGATATTAATTTCCCTTGTATTTATATGATGATTTCGAGGATGAGTGTATTTACTATTAAAATATATAAAATTATGTAATTAGATATTATGTTAGTTGTAAAAAATTTTTTTTGGGGGGCGTCAAATATTATTGCCCTAGGGCGTTAGGTGGTGGCAGCAACGGTGTGATTTTTAACTGCGAGGTGTATTCAGAGTTAAGTATTCGGTCGTTCTTGATTAGTCTAGCATCATGGGTATGGAAGTCTGTTGTCAAGTTCATTAACACGGCCAATGTTTTTGCACTACTAAACGGATTCTCACATTTTGAATGTCATCCGCCAATAAACCGCGGAGAAATAGGTGGACTTGGAATGGTTGGCGACTCCGAGGCATTGTTCGAATTTATAATGTTATCACGCATTTATGATTCGAGCAGAACTATTCGAGTACGAAACTATTCGAACGCTGTTTACTACGAGTAGTGGTTTGAATTTACTCTTCGAAAAATAAACTAATTTTTTTTTTTTTAGGCTTCGTCACAGACGAATATAAGTCGATTCACCCGTATGCGAATTGTATGACGTACACGAGACTACATGCAGACTGTAGCGGGGCGGCAACAAAATAGCGCGACGTTTTCTGTTTACAATATCCTGCAGAAGCTTGACGACGCGTATAACGCTTTACAATATTTAAAATTCATTAAAAACGTGTTATTATGTCGAATATATTTAATTATTTATTTAACGCAGAGATATTGATTTAATTTAAATATGAGTTGTCAAATACAAAAAAAAAAACAAAAACATCCTCGCAGTGGCGTACATACGGGGGGGTTTTCGGGTTCAAACCCCCAGGACCAAAAAAAAAAAAAAAAAATTGTGATATTATTATAAGGCCCGTTGCGCGTTATAACATGTTTTAATTTTTACACTCTACAACGGTGCACAGGTATTGTGTGCACTATCGGCTCCTACTCATAAATTCCTTCATGCGCCGTTTAAAGGGATGGTTTTAGTGTTGGTTATTTTTTAAACCCCCCCCCCAGAACAAATTTGAATGTACGCCACTGCATCCTCGACATAAAACATTTACAAAAAATTTATATTATTATAATATGTATTAATTATTTAATTTCATACAAAATATATAATAAAGACTGGAAAACAATTTTGAAAATAAAAATATTAAATATTTCAAGCCGAAGTGTCTTCACTGGAAGATTCTTCTCGCACGCCAAGCAAGCCGTTTATAATTTAGCCATTATTTCTATTGTACTAATAAAAGTACAGATTGTATAATGTTCGAAATAAAAATCAAAAAAAAAAATATTAAAAATAATGTCATTTTTTTATAACTCTAAATCTGTTTAGTAAAATTTTGCGTTTACAAAAACAAAATAAATATTTGTTTTATTTATAGAAAGTTTGGATATTTACCCGAATTATTCTACAATTATCTATTAATCGAGTCCAGCGTTAAGTATTTTAATATAAATCGACATATTTTCTTACGGTTATTTCGGCTCTATTACACTTTCATTATATAAATAAATCTCGACTAAAATAATAACGCAATCAAAATAAAACTTTAACGTATTTATACTCGTAATTCGAATAAAATATTTATTATTTATTACGAATATATATATATTAAATATTTTTATAGTTTTAAAAATAATAATAACACAATAGTGTAATAGACGAGTCCAATACAAATTAATTACGCCGCGATCACACTCGCACTTGATTTAGCATTTGGGTTATACTTTTATAAATATTCTCAAATATTAATCTTTCTTTCTGTTATTAAATTTCGTATTGCTAGGCTACTAAGACGATTTTAACTGCAAGTATATTCCTTAACTAGTTTTTAATTAATTTCAATTTTGAAAAGGAGCTCAACGGCGGATGCAACAGTTGTGGGGACGTGAATATTATACACGCGCCAGGAAAACTACTGCAGGACAGATCACATTAAACTTACGATAAACTGTGCCGAGTCTATTATACAGTCATATAATTTCACAATTGTAATTAAACTGGTTTTAAAGCAATGAGTCGACAAGTACTAATACCGTTTTCATGCATTAGCGTAAAATCGTACGATTGTCGTCGTTAAGTTTTAAACGAGTATAGTCCGCGTGTGCAGAGCACCGAAACTCATCGGCAATTCAATCATTTGAAGTCCCTTCAGATCGTGAAATAAGCCGTGCTTAACGACTGACAGTAAAAAAACAATGTTCACATAAAAACTGTCTTCTGTATAACATTAATCAGATATAATCACCATCTACTAAACCGTTACAATGTTTTTTTTTGAAAAATATTATTATTTTTTTAAGTATATATATATATGTGGGTCGTAATAGTGTTTATTTAGATTCAAACACAAAATTGGAAAACATTCGATATTTATTAAATATAAATTTCGCCGACTGACTGGGGTGGCCTCTTACACATTACATGCAACAATACATCCGGCATCCCCCAAACTATAATACACGAGGTGCTAAGTGCGGAATAGGGAAAAACGAAAATTTTAGGCTCTGCTTTGTAATACGCACACGGTTATTATCTAATACGTGTATTATATTAGTATAAATGAGTGTCTTTCTTATAAAGGCTACCCCAAACGGGTTGCACTAAATATTCTCGATAAATATTACACCGATGGATTCGCCGGGGAGCGTCACGGGGACCGTAACGATTAACCACCCAATTTCTAAAGATTCTTCCGTCGGCTTCCAGGTGCCGTATTCACTGGTTTCTTACCAATCTCGGCTATTAGAATCGTTGATTTTATAATAAATCTAAATAAATCTATCCCCTTCAGCCTACATTCCGAACCGACGTTTCTCTCGTTTGTTTCAAAATACATGAACGCGCAGACTCGTGCTCGGCGTTTGCGGTTCGGCGCACGTTTTCGTTCACTTTCTTGTTCATATTTTTTTTTTTTTTTGCAGGATTTTGGCGGTACGCGACCGATTCGACTGACGTTTTTCACGAACGAGTGCCACGGACAGTCGATTTACTGCTGTGGTGTCTTTTCACTTGGCGCACCACCACCAAGACCTTTGCAATATTAAATATAACGGTTTATGCGCGATAAATGTATAATAAAAGCGCGCGTTTTTCAAATTATTATTATTTGTCAATTCTTCGAGCGTCTCCAGACGTATCTACGTACAGACGGGCATCGCACGAATTTCGTTCACAACAATTCCCACACACGGTAAAATTCCGTTCGGAACCGTGCACGCCGCATAAATTCGGCCATTATACATAAATAAATACATTTCACACCTTGTTCTGCACGCGTGCTTGTAGGCACGTAGCGTTGTAATGTGCCAGTACAGTGTATTATTGTGTGAAAGGGGATGGGAGGGGAATGACGAATATCATAATAACGTCGTCTCGTATACAGTCGGTTAGAAGCCCGTGTCTGCGCGTATCGCTCGCTCGTTGTGTATTTTATTTACATCGTTTTACGCCAATATAAATATATTATTATTATTATTATTATTATTATTATTATTATTATTATTAATACCATAGGCGTGCGCAGGAATTTTGTATGGGGTGTGCCATGAAGAAAATTGGGCCGCTTTCCCTTATATGAGCCTAAGCAAATCTAACCTAACTCTCAACCTAAAACAAGGATAAATTTAATGCAAAATATCAATTCATAAAAACTTATTGAGATTAAATGTTGTGCTTCACAACATTTAGATATATTTTTACAATATAGTATATGCCTATGTACCTAGTGGTTAGTAACCTACATTAGAATATTAAAAAAATTTTCTAGAGCGCCTAATTTATTTTCTCTAATTTTTATTATTTATAGCTTAAAATTCAAACAAAGTCCCCGAATGAACGAAAGCTGTACAAAAAGCCACGGGCCACGGGGTGTGCCACGACACACCCGGCACACCCTGTGCGCACGCCTATGATTAATACGCGTATATTGTAATTATCGGAAGTTTTGCGCACGTGTAATAGTCAGTTAAATGTTTTGGTTAGTAAAGATGGTACAAAGTGGAATGATACACCATTTCCTCAAGCTCAAACTATAAGTCGTAATATTTTACGCCAAAAATCTGGAGCATCAAATTTCAGTAAATTGTTTACAGCAAAAGAGATATTCAAATCCATCATGACGAATGAAATGTGTGATATCATCTTAAGAGAAACCAAAAGAAAAGGTCAACAAGTAACAGAAAATTATAACAAAAACCTCATGGAAACATTTTCTGTTTCTACTCGACCTCCAACAAAAGTATTCAAACCATTTACTGAACAAGAATTTGATGCATTCTTGGGAATTCTTCTCATATCTGGTGTACATAGATCTAATAAAGAACATATATCAGAAATGTGGAAATTAGACTCGTTACCTCTTATTCGAGCTGCTTTACCTCGAGATCGATTCAAAATGTTGCTAAGATTTATTCGGTTTGATAATGTAAATACACGAGCTATACGTATTACAACGGACAATTAACAACGAATGACGCGCGACGGCTGGCCGCGTTATCACAACCCGGAATCGTTGGCGTTATAAGCGCTCTCGCGTGTATAACTATAGCCGCGATTTACCGCCGGTTTCGTCAGCGAACAGTAAAAAAAAAAAAACCGTTTGATTGAAAAGTTGTTTAGACTGTCCTCGGCAGCTCGAATTTCGAATAATTCATTATCATTTTTTTTTTTCGTGTTTAAAACGTTTTTTTTTTTTTAAATTTAGAATAGTCGTATATACGCAGGCCCGTACTTACGAAAATTGCAGCCCCTACGGCTCCCCTCCCCTCCGAAAAAAAGTCGTTTTCTGACAGCGCGCAATTGTTTCTTTTGTTTTTTTCATACTTCATACAAAGAACAGGGTATTCGGGAAAATATGTGGGCCTATCATTGATGGAGATACAGGAAGTTGGCGAAGGAGATAATATAATAAAGAGTTGTACGATATGCCGAATCTCGCACCAGTAACAAGCTTCATTAAGGGCCAAAGGATTCAATGGCTAGGCCATGTAATGAGAAAAGGTGAGAATGAAACTGCTAGAGTAGCATTGGAGTGGAAACCACAAGGAAGAAGACCTAGAGGAAGACCTAGGAAAAGACGGATCGACGTGGTTGAGGAGGACCTAAAAACCCTAGGAGTTGAGGACTGGAGAGAGATAGTTCAGGATAGAGACAGGTGGCGAGGTGTAGTAATGGCGGCAAAAACTCTTAGAGAGTACAATTGCTAGAAGAAGAAGAATACTACATACGAGGCTAAAATTGATCATATGACGTCAGCTCGAACAACACGGCACACAAACAATACGCACTATTTTCGGTCACTCAAATCGTTTCTAACGTTTTGACGCGTACAGGAAAACTATAAGTTGTCCGATTCGAAGAACACTGCTGAAAACTTCTTCTTTTCCGTCTGCCCTACTCGCATTAAAAATTGAAGAAGTGACGAAAAATTGATGAAGTTCAAATAGCACTTTGTAACAGGCGTAGCTTGTATTTAGTTTAGGAAAGAGGCTCACAGAAGATTTCCATAGAAGTTAATTGAATATATGCAAAAACAACATGAACATTTTTTTTTTATACGTGATTAAAAATTAATATCACTAAAAATCAAACTTTGTAAGTTACATGTGTACATTCTATTTATTTCCATTCTTAATCGTAACAAAACTAATAGTGAATTTTTAAAAATAAAATAAACGCTTTTTAATTTTTTTTTTTTTATATACTTTACTTATTTCTTAAACTTCTTCATTCATTTTGACGATGACTGTTCTGATTGTATATCTTCACTTTTTAATTTTTCATATTTTCCACAAGAACTTAATAAATTTAATAATTTGGGGTTCTCTAAAAAAAAAAAAGGTATGAAATTCTGTACACGAAACCTTTTTGAAATGTTACTGTTTTGCGATTATTATTGATCTGAGTGTGTCCACGAGAAATCGATTTTTTTTTTTTTCAGTCCTTAAAACGTTAGTAACGGAAAAAAAAACTTTCTACCGATGCATCAGTCCCGGGGGGAATAGCCATTGAATATTCTAAATGAATCGTAAAATGTTTTTAAAAAAAAACAGGACAAAAAGCGTCCTGCGAAAGAAGTTCGTCAGGACACAAAGCCGGAAAAAAGGACAATCGTGCATAAAACAAAAAGTATATTTTCATCCTAAACTACGCCTAAAACGATCCGCATATAGATTACTCTACAAATACAAATCATCGCACCTCGATATTTTCCACAGTTTTTGCACGGACACGATTTTATTTATATATATATAAATATTAATATTATATACAATATATAATATTCAAAATTATTATTACAGCTGTGTATAACGCGTGTAGGCGGGTGTTGCAGAACGTGGCGCGACGTCATCATAAGAGCAACCGCGTCGTCACTGAATATATTGCGCCGCGTGTTTCACGGTCCTGACCTTATGCGGTTTAAACGTAACCGAAAAGTCGAAAAAAAATAAAAATCGAGAGAAAATAAACTAAAAATACAATCATTTACGTTTGAAAATAACTTATTATAAATATAGGACGGCGGCGAAATATTAATATAACGCGCGTGTAGGTAGGTTGTACATAACACACATTACGCGCGTAACCACCTGCTGCTGCTGTTGCTGCAGTAAATATTAAGCAGTCCGCGCAAACGTTCGACTTTTATTTTCATTAAAACTTTTACTTTTGTTTTGTTCCCCTTCAGTCGTCGTTTAACAGGTTGACCGCCATGAGAGACCCTATTTGGAGTCTCGTTCATCTATCCCCTGACGCCATACAGTTTTTTTGGGCTACTACTCAAATTTGATTTAAAATAAAAAAATTATTGGATCTAGCTTAAAATTCAAATATAGTGATTTTGAACAAATTCTAGCTGAGACCCTTAATGAAATCTCATGGCAGTGGTGAACAGTTCACAAAAAAATTAATGAATGTTCCTAACAAAATGAGATCCTTAATATAGGTTCTCAAAATAATAATTACAATTGAAATTATTGTCATTCCGCTAAATATAGTTAGAATTGAATTTAGGACATTAGATTCGTGTGAAGGATTTTTATTTATGAACTTGCGGTAAATTATATTGGGTTAAGAATATACCATACAATTTTTCACAAAAATCTTACCTGTCTCAAAATTATTTTTTCTTATAAACAAACTTTAATTAAATTAAATGTAATACTATTGTATCGTATCACAATAAAGTTGAATTATTATCAAATCTTCACAAACGTGGTTAAAAATTTCGTACAATAGCGACCTTAAAACTACATTGGTATCATAACGTCGTTGTAAATCAACGAATAAAGAAGAAGATAAACGTTCGCTAAAAAAAAACGATATTAAAGTGATCACACTGTGGAAACCGATTCTGCGATAAAAACCACGAAAAGTGAAATCCTATTCGAAGTATCAGCGTATTAATCTAACTAGACGCGAGATCCCCAAAAGAGTATCTCAATAACAATTTTAAGTAATATAGTTGGGACCCCAAAAAGAATCTCAAAACAGATTTAAGCAACACGAAAAAAACCCGTGGCGATCAACCTGTTAATAATAATAAGGCGATCGGTTATACAAAAACAGGCGTTTTCCAATCTTACGGCTCTAAAACGGACGAATAACGTATTGAAATTCTTTTATCATATTTTTTACCGATTGTATTTAATTATTAACAATGTTTGGATCGCGTACAACGTATTAAATACGGCTAATTTTATATTTAATAATAGGGGAAAATACATTTTGGGCACGATCAATGCGAATGCACAACGGGATTGTTCATTCGGACGAAAAACGGCGGAATAATCGTGCGCTTCGCACAAATACACCGAGTACTTTCTAGGGTAGTTTTGTCACAGATCCCATGACGTTCGTCACTAGTAGGCAGTGTTGTATAATATTATCTAGATAATTTTTTTTTTATTTTTCATCTTATATAGATGAATTCAAAATAAGCTATCTGAGTCATTATCTTAGATTCATTTATAAGTCATCTAGATAAAATAAATCTAATAAGTGCTTATTATTTATCCAATACCTACAAAAATTCGAGATTCTCAGTTAATTTAATTTTTTTTCGATTTTCTATCCCGAATAAATTTATTTACAGAAATCCCAAATAATCTTTTTTTTTTTTCTGTGTCACAATGTTAGAGATTTGTTAAATGTCTATTTAGTCGTTTTATTTGAAAACGTTCCGACAACTAAATAATAATATAAAATATAATAAATAAACTTGTCACATTAAGTGCCTCCAATGTACTATTGCAAAGTGCGTTTAGAGTGTTTAGACACTAGCTAGGTTATTTTAGTTTTATTCTTTTATATTTTTTGACTTATAACATTTCTGTTTACAGTAACCACCGATTGATTTATAAAAACTATTAATTCAATTGTTAAAAAATATACTACAAATAATTATACTAGTAGAAATGTTTAACATTAATTTCCCAGTCATTATAAGACGTAAAGGCCAAGTTTTATCATTATCAATTATAAAGTTTTTTTTTTTCAATCCTATTGATAATTATCATTGAAACATTAGAAATGTTATGAAATTTTATAATAGTATAAAAAAATTATCTTTTTTTTTTATCTAGATAATTACATTTTTATTTATCTTTTTCAGATTCGCAGTAGACACACCGAAGAGTAACCAAAATTTATCGCAATACAATATTATTTACATCTATCTAGAGATTTATACGTACCAAACGCATTTTCGTAAAACTGTATCACAAAAAAATATTCATCTTTAGTCTACAATATTAAGAATATTTTTTTTTTTTTGAAAAATGTTTAACAGAAAAGTCCTTTTTGTACTCTAGTAATACACCTACCTGCATCAACATTTAAAAAAATTATTTTTATTTATTAACTAATTGGTATTTTTGAAATGGTGGGGGATTTGAATCCCCAAACCCCCCTTTACTTAGACTCTTGTGCGTTGGTAACTATTCACCGGGATAGTTATTATAATACAATATACACTATTGAACATTTAAATATATTACCACAGACAAGATAAAACCAGATGGTTAACTCTTTAAAATTTCCTATTCAGCCCATGTAATTCTCAAAAATGTAAACAAACTAAAACCCTCCTGAGATCAGTGTCATCACTGAGAGGGAAAAAAAAATTTTTATGAGTTCCTTAAATGTACAGCACTGATTATTACTGTTTACTATGCGTCCCGCTATTGTACCACAGATTAGGTGAATACAGATGGATCACTCGCGATGTAAACAAAAAAAATTACGTCATTCGAATCCCCCCCCCACCATATCAGTGTTACCGCACGACGGCACAATATATTTACCTAAAATTTAAACATTACTCCCGTGAGGTAATTTATTCGTGTTGTTTACATAGTGATTCTGGTTTGACGATCGTGTCGTATAATGTCTCGTGTTAAATATACTCGTTTCATACACACAGTTGAAAAAAAATCGGTGCTTAATCTG
Source organism: Slavum lentiscoides (assembly GCA_032441835.1). Taxonomy (NCBI): domain Eukaryota; kingdom Metazoa; phylum Arthropoda; class Insecta; order Hemiptera; family Aphididae; genus Slavum; species Slavum lentiscoides. The sequence continues at coordinate 16,627,582 of CM063712.1, read as the reverse complement.
CGTTAGATTTTTACCGGCACGTGATAACCATTATTATAATAACATTATTTGAGAAGTTGTACTATAATATTGTAAAATACCAACACAATAAATTATATCGTCGTATGCGCCTACATTGATATGCGGGGGACCAATCAGAAGAGCGTATTTGCAATTCTTTTGTTCTCGGGCCGAGTGATCCATCTGTATTCACCTAATCTGTGATTGTACTAACGCCCGCCGCCTATACTCGTTCAGTCGTTCACTTGTAATTTATGTTTTTTCCGACCTACACGTGTAAAACGCATTACAGCAAGTACAGCAAGCATTTTAAATTTTTTAACATCAATATTTTAACACATATACTAAAGTTATTGGATACAATAATAATATTATTGTAGAAAAATATGTACAGTAATTAAATTTATCGTGTGTGCACATACTGATCTCAGGAGGGTCGAATTATCAGTAAATCAAAGAGTGAACCGTCTGCTTTTATCTTATCTGTGATATTACGTTCGTTCCGGCGCGTCATTCTCGAGGGATAACCACCTAACGACGGCACAGTTTATAGGAACCGCCGTCATATACAATTTAATATTCAGACGATAACTTTGAACTTGTAAAATGCAATAATATTGTAATCAAAGTGCAAATAATAAACGCAGAGATAAACGACACCTGCTGGTATAAAAATATTACGTAGTTTTATTATTATTATTATTATTATTTTTTTATGTAAACGACGACGTTTGAATTGCGTATTTAAAAAAAAAAAATAAAAATTTTTTATCGCGTTTAATTATTGTACATACAATAGATACCGGCACGAGGAACGCGGTGAGAAATATTCCACAAACGAAATACACTGCACAGAGCGTTAAAAACCACAGGAATGCAGACTTTCTCAAATCCGCGCCGAGTTAATTGGCCGAATATGATTTCCATTCGTCGCCCGACAGTTCGACGCGAGCGTGGTCTGAATAATACGTTGTCTTATGCGTTTTACGTTATAAACGTGTAATTACTCTATTAATATACCGTGTCTATAAATAACAATGAACATGGCTTGGACTTTACGTAGCGCTGAAAATTATTGAAATATGCGGTACACAATAAGACGGGAAAAAAATCCTTAAAATATGCACAAAAAACCTTTGTACCTTAAAAGAGATAAAAAACAAAAACAAAACCTAGTTGTTTTATTTATGAATAAATATAGTATAAGTTACGCACTGTCGAGATGTCGCGATAATTCAATAAAAAAAAAAAAAATAATGTGAAATGTCTTTTGAAATGGTAATGCGGGGATGATTTGTCTCGTCTTCTTGTGGTTACGATAGATTTATTAAAAAATATAAAAATAATTAAAATTCAATGCGTATTAGTTAAAAAAAATTATAACACCAAAACCGAGAAAATAGCGTTAAAAATTTACAACGCTTAAAATATACAATATAAAATTTTATACTTGAAATCATTCATGCATCAAATAAATTTATAGCAGACTCCGATATTTTTATCTGTATTGAATAATAATAATTAGCGAACGCTATAGAATCCGAGCTGTGGTGCAGACCGGATGATTATTTATAGTACATAATATATTTTATAGCTTTATACTGTATTTCGACATGTGCAACATCCAAATTCGCCGCATTTTTTTTATTTGAAAACACGTTAAAAAAAAATAATGATTCCGCCCTAAAGGCAACACGCCTTATTTTTCTCTTAAGCCAGTTAACGAATGCCAATCGCAAGCGACGTACTCGATTATAACAAAAACTTGCGAGATGTTTTCTGAAGAAATTCACGCGTAAAAACTATTCAGAAACCACTCATATATTGTTAACCACTTATATTATTTACCGAGACTAGGCAAATTAACCGATTTGCTTAACTTGTCACGTTTTATTAATATAAACAAATACGAGTTAAGTTAAAAGTTACTTATATATATATATTTTTTTTTTGTTACCTTCAAAAGTTAAAATTGTCTAAATAGCAATTATAAAAAATGAGAGTCATTATAATTATATATAGATATAGGACTCCGATTTTAATGTTTTAAAACTTTTTTTAAAAATGCATTTAAAACAATTTCAATTATTCATGATAATTAATTTCGTTAGACGAATAAAATCAATAATTTGACAAACAAAAGCGTTTATGATTTGAAATTTTGAAAATACTCTGAAAAAATTCACAATATAAAACAATTATTATTTACTAATAGTAATTAATTTAAGAAAATTATTTTTATTTTTAAATTTATATAATCGTGTTCTTGGTAAATTTGGGTTGAAAATTATCTAAAAAATTTTAAATTCCATACAAAACCAAGAAAAATGCAAAAATGATCAAAAAATAAATATATGTATATCCTGGCCATAATCATATAAACAATACCGTTAATATATATTTGTCGCAGATATTGTCTATGCGCCATTGCTTATATTAAACTTGATTGGATTACAAAATATATGTGACGTCTACACGTTAATTCTAAGACAAGTAAATTTATAAATTTGATTTGAAAAATAGTAACGAACGCCATTTAAATCGAACATTATAATATAATTATCAAGTTTAATATACCGTATATTATACTTTATTCAAATACATATCGTATTATCTTTCAACGAAATACGTAATGTGCAATCGTAGAATAAACTAGAACGAATTTTATCTTTTTTTTTACTTTAAAAAATTTTTTTTTATAATTCGAAACGTTTTAATAGTATACGTTTTTTTTTTTTGAGGTGCTGATTTATGACCACGTTAACAGCGTGTAAAAAAAAACGTAGTTTTATATATTTTCTTAATTCTGCCCGAGTATTAACATTAACGTAAATTGCGATAAAACAAAAGTTTTATGGATTAACGCGTTAATTTCAAATTAAATATGAAATCGCGGATGATAAAATTCCGGAATTATCGTCAGACCATGTACGTAAATGCATGTACATTTACAACAACATAGGTAAGGCTTAATATTTAATCATATTATTATTATTTATTACAATGATCTATATAATACCTCTCAGTTTAATACACATAATAAGAATTTTTGTTCGACATATAATAATATCTTACTTCGCGGGATTACAAATTACTACGAAAATACTATTTAAAGAGAAAAATAAAACTAATAAAAAAATAAAACAAGTAAGTATATCAATACTGTTCTCGTACTGAATATATTTTAAATACCACAACTTATTTTTATGAATTATTATCTTTCAATTGTAATTAATGTATTCGTTAATTTTTATCGATCCAACGAAATATGCATAAACCGCATAAACCTTTGTTTTAAGTTACTAAATATACATTTAATATCGCACTAACGTTTTTTTAATACCTAACACATGTTTTTCTCTAAAGCTACGCCTGAATGTTAAGATGTATGGTCATTGAGCTGTGCGTTATACTGAATGAACTTTGAGCAAAGTTAAACCGGCAAATATGTTACGTATAAATAATATATTAAAAAAATAAAAACGCAGTTGATGACGTCCAATAACAAATTATACGAGAATAATATTACAGTTTACTCTATCAAAAATACTTATTCATATTTTAATATAATTTTATTTTTTTATTTTTTTAACGTACAATAGACGTTTCAATGGCATATTTTACAAAACATTAGTTACGTGCCAACTACTATGTACTATTTATATATATATATATATATATATATATATATTATGAATATACAATCAGGCCAAAGATTATTATGAAAAATAAAGAAATATATATACAGGAGTTGTTGTATTGAATTTGTTTCTAATTACTACTGCAGTTTCGATTAAAAGTCATCATATGCAGGTATTAAGCGGAAAAGAAAATTACAACTACGGAATAAAAAATAAAAATGAATAAAATCACAAAGAGAAAATTATGAAATAAGAAATCAACAATGGCATGCAATTAGTATTACTTTATATCATATATATATATATATATATTTTTTTTAATCTGTTTAAAATATTTTTAAATTTATTACGTTGAATATATATATATATGAATTTCTTTTAAAACTAAATTTATAGTATAAACACTATGTTGTAGGAATATTTAAAATGTCATTACCCGTATTAAAAGTAAATATGCATATTTAAAGGCCTTGGAAAATTTAAATTCGGATTAGCATTTTTTTTTTTTAATTTTATTTCAGAAACGTGTTTTTTATATCTCGTTTTAAGATTTCTAATCGTTTTATCGACACAAAACTCATTACAACTACGTATTTGAAGTTTGTAAATCCTTAAATAATTGAATTTGTTAAAAATATCATTCGGAAATCGTTTTATAGTGAAATTTTGTATTAGTCTCGAACGCGATTTCAATATAATTTAATATTTTGGCGTATATTTTCGGTATTATAGCATATGAAATGCTACAACGATTAATCATTACGTTATTTATTTCGTTTGGGTTTAAAACTAAATACAATTATTTTTCACTATAATATATATTATTCTCTCTATACGAGATGTGTTTGAATTAAATACGACGTTTTCGTATTACGTATTACAATAAGAGTCCTACAATAAAACATCAGTCGCACACAACAGATAGGTACCTATTATAATATTAATTATTATATTATAATATTATCACGTATAATTATTATGAGCCAGACGTGAGAAACGTTATAGCGCTGCTTTCGCGTACCGCGTTTATGTTATATTTCGAGGTACTGGCGTTGACCGATCGCCGCCGAATAATGGCGTTTCCCCCATCGGTCACGGGCGACGTTTTGTGAGCAATTCCAGCGGAATCCTCCGATATATATATATATATATACAGACCACCCCGAATGATTCATCGGACACGGCCACAGCATTGTAGCAACGTTCACGGAGAGAGACAGAGTGAGAGACAGTGTTCGAAAATAGCTGATCTCCATCGTTATAGCAGTTATATTCATTGTTATATATATATATATATATATATATAATATATATAATATACATATTTATAGGTTAGATTAGGTGTACCTCGTAATATTTCTCACACGAACAAAACGGATTTGACGGTTAATATACTCGTCGTCGTGGAGCAGGCGCACATGCCTATATATATATATATAGGCCCCGCCCCAGTTTTGAATTTTTTTTAATACTCGTTGACTGTCAACAATTGATTTAAAAAAAAAAAAAAATGGTACTTTTTGATTAAAGTGTAATAAATTTTCTACTATAAATGAACGGAAACCGTAAAATATATTTTTTATATGTAAAAATAACTCAATAATTGAGATCAGCGGACTTGCCTCGTGTATATTATCCATTATATGTTCGAAATACGGAAAATAAATAAACATACGACCTTTCATAACAGAAAAAAAAAAAATTTTTTTTTTAATCAGAATATAAGAATATAAAATTTGAAAAAACGTAAACAATATATAATATGAAAAAAGTTTGTTTTAAATTGTAAAATAATTATATATATATAATATATACATGTTTTGAAATATTTAAATATATTCAAGTGGGACGTTAGATAAAATAATGTATTTGGTTTAAAGTTCGTATTTAATTGTAACTGAATAATAATAATAATAATAAATAATGGTGTACGTTTTTTTTTTTTTTTTTTTATTTATTTCACTTTCAGTTGAAATATTACATCATCGATTTATCCGTTGCATTTTATACTATACGTAATATTACTACTATACGCGCGCGTTAATCAATAGTATACATTAACAGTCGTTTAATCGTATAATTACTATCAATAATTTAAATTATTATACGGATTATTAGTTATAAAATGATCAGTCGTTATATTGTTGTTTTTGTTGTTGTTGTTGTAATTTTGCGAGTTTAACGCGCGTCGCAAATCGCATCATACTCGTAAAAAATAATACTATACAGTCTGTTTTTTTTATATAAATCATCCAATGTTAGGTGAGGTCGCCTGATCTAATCGCCTGACCTGTCCTAACCCAATGCGCGGTAAAAGTTGTTAATTATCTTCAGGCGACGATTATTCGAAAAATCGCACGGTGAAATAGAAATAGAAGTCTGCAGCCATTGACTGCAGAATGGGCTGTACACCAAACCTTTTGGAATCTTCAATCGGTTTTAGTTTCTTCTCCTTTTAAATATACATTTTCAGTTATTATATCATTCAATACTCGAGCGTTTGTTTTTAATAATAATGAGGAACGATCGTGAAACACTTATAGTGTTGACTCTGAGAAAGTTTTTTGCTTTCTTCTGTGAAAATCCTTAAACGACGCGAACTGCAGATGGGTGAATACACGTAGAAATGGCGTGACTGGGCGTCAATAAATGTTAGTCCTAACGTTTAAATGGATTGAATTACGTTTGAAAACGAAATAATAAGCGAACAATTTTTTTTTTAAAGACATAGTTAATTTTTTATACACATAAATAATGCGATATTGTATATTGTGTTGTTTTTGTGTTATTTTATGCGCAAGAAAAAAATTAATAAAAATGCGCGAGAACTTAGTTCAACGAGAAAAGATTTGACGTGGTTTTTGTGCGCACATAATGATGTAAAATGTGCACATTTTATCCGCTCTACACCGACAGGGTGACTCACGAGCATAAGCCAATGTGCTATATACATTATAATATATTGGCTCGTAAACGAATGCATAATGAATCACCCAGTATTTTAAAGTCATTTCTATTTTTTACCACGAGTTTTAGTTAGTCACTCAAAAATCATGTCAAAAGTCATAGTTATCTACGTTTAAATAATAAATGTACCAATAATATAAAAAATCCTATTATACGAGTCAAATCGTATTGTCCCTCGTAATATCGGCAACAGTCGTTAATTTTTGGTAAACTCTAACGCGCATATTATGTAACAGTATATAGAAACACTGAAGACAGGGACGGGGATGAGACAAATTAAAAAAATTAAAATCAATGTTTATTGAATACAATTTTTGAACGTTAAAAATATAACTGTTTTGTAATCCTCATTCAAATACTAAGTTCAAAAGAAATATTATTAAAATCAAGTATACAAATTTATCAACTTAAAAGAGAAAGTAAAGCTTATTTTTGTTTTGTTTTTGATACGTTAACAAAAATACGGTGCGTGAATTTGTCGGTAGTTTTTCACCCGTAATATTTTTTAAACGATCACAATAAAAATTATTTTTTTTCACAATTTTTTTCAAATATATGGGTAATTTTAAATTAAATTTAGAACTTCACAATAGGCAAATCTATTTTCACGCAAAATTCCGCATTAACTGTGAACTCGAGTAAGACAATCGGCTGTTTTTTTTTTACTAATCTAAAATTTAACGTGCTCAAAATTACCAGTGTCTGTCTCTTTTAGATTCTGAGCGGAGCGATGAATCTATTGTTTTTACAATGACGTGTTTTTTTTTTATGTCTGTACCCAAAAATTCTACCAGAAGGAATGCTCCGATCTCTTCGGTCACAGTTTGTTTCGAAAATAATCATTCAATTGTCTTGAAATTTTCAAAAAATTTGTATCTGTGTAATATTTAACTTTAAGACAATTTTAGGCTATTTTTAGATTTTGAGATTTTTTTCATTTATATAAAATACAGTTCATTTTGAGTTTTTTGACTTGAAATTCGGACACAAAGTCAGACATATATTACTTAAATTTTATACAAAAAACAGACAAAGTGTGTACTACACCAGTGTACACCTGCAGTACTACACAAGTGTAGGTATTGCACCGAAACTCCGCTCAGAATCGTTTCATCGAATGCAATGATTTATGTATTGCTTTCAAATTTATAATAAAAACAAAACTCTAAAATTTTTATCCAAATAATTAACTTAGGCGATATCCACAACACCCCGCTACATTTTTATTTTTTTTTATTACTTTTCACGGCTATAAAAAATAAAATAAAAATGCACCAATTATTTTATGCGAGTAATTTTTTTTTTTTTTGTCTACAATAATAGACAAAAAAATATATACGAGTATAATTGCGGCCAATATAAGTTTATTTGGAAGATATTTGTACTATAAATAAAAAAAAGTAAAATCATTAAATTTGATGATTTTATACGTGTAAAACATGTTAGCAGCCCTCATAAAAACAAAAAAATCTTAGATACGTCCTTCCAACCATAACGATAATTTATTTCGCTTTTTATCGGTCATAATATTAAGCGACAGAAAGATTATTCTCAAATATAATTGCGTTTCATAGAATCCTATAATTGCAATGAATTTTTTTTTTTTAAATTTCATCTATTCGCCTGGCGATAATACTACTACAGTAGGTCATATAACAGATGGCTACCATTGTTTTTCATAACGATTTGGCCGAATTACGATATTTGTATACCTATATATTAATAATAATCACATCAATGATCTATAACCACACGATTATATATTGTTGAAAACATATTATTATATTGTCAAAAATAAATGAGCGAAAGAATAAAAAGCTTCTCGGGAGGGGGAGGGAGGGCAAATGTCCTTGTTGTCCCATCCCTCTGAAGTACGCCACTGATTTCATGTCGGTTATATTGTGGTGATACTTGCCCGTATAGCGGTTCGTCGGTGTGGTTATAATTTATTGTTTTGTCGATAACGTAAAAGAAAAAAAGAAAAACAGCGTATTATTATGAATGCAAAGAGAAAATAAAAAGTATGTACACACGCCGAAATTTATCAATACAAAAATTGTAATATCATGGCCTTGGACTATGCAGAAAAAAAAACACGAACAACAACAGAGTGTTAAATATGCGTACGTCCATTCATTCACACTGCACCGTCAACGTCAAATCGAAACGTCATTGTGGAATTATCCGGATTTCGAAACGGATATGGCGATATTTCTACGGTCGACACAGCTCATGTTTGTATCGGTGCAATTGAATTGGCTCCCCAATACAGTTAGTCAATATTTTACCCTTAATAAGTACCTTTGAATTGGCTCCCAAGAATTTACTGATGAATTGGCTCCTTACCGTTTTTTTTCAAAAATGTATTGGTTACCAAAATGTTAATAATTTAAAGTACGTAATTCGTATATTTTACATCGTTACACAAAATTAAATTAAAAAATTACAAAAAACAGACAATATTTTACCAAAGTTACATCGTTACACAAAATTAAATTAAAAAATTACAAAAAACAGACAATATTTTACCAAAGTGCGTCATTATAAAATTTATATACATTCAATAAATTTGTAATATAAATAGTATAGGTATATCCAGCGGTAGATTGTATTATTTGAGTGCAAACTGCCAGGCTATATTAGGTTGACGTCGTAAAAGTAAACACCTATTGTATGAGAACCCCTGGTTACAAAATAATATTTAACAATTTAAGGAGCCAATTCAAATATACATTTTTCAGGAGCCAATTCATAGATCGAATCTATATTTACCCGAAATTGGGAGCCAATTCAATGGTAGCCGTTATTGTATACGCTTAAAAATTTTTATTGGTCGAAAAAAACCATTCAATTTCATACGAAGTTAATGACTCTTATACGTATCAGATACAGGGGCGTGATTACGGGGGGATATGGGGGATGGATCCCCTCTCATGGATATTACTTTTTTACATAACATATTATTTAATGTAAAAAAAAAAAAAAGTATATTAATAACGAGAAATTATAATATTTAAAAACAATAAAAATTTATATTTTGTTTTGTCAACAAAATTTGTTATTATTTATCACGATATCCGTAATTCTTTTTCTTCGTATCTTATCGGCCTTCAACACTATATACTGGCGCACACATAATATGCTATGCTATCATTCTCTGTCCAAAGTTAAGACTCGTCAATCCGCGTCCGGTTCAACTCGCTCCACGTTTTCTATAAACTAGTCTTCCCGCCTTATAACCTCGGCCGTCCAACTGGTCTTACACCGTCTGTGGTACCACATTGTACCACGTGTACAAGGACTGCCTTATTTTCGCCACGCGTGGTCAGCCCAAAAGAGCCGCCTATTTCTTATCACCTCGACTATATTAGGATTTTGATACGGATCCCAAATACAGGAACATTCGTAATTGTTCGTCAGTTTATTGGCCGGTACCTAACTATCGACCGGTATGGTGCGGTTAGCATAGGCGTGCGCAGGAATTTTGTATGGGGTGTGCCACGAAGAAAATTGGGCCGCTTTCCCTTATATGAGCCTAAGCAAATCCAACCTAACTCTCAACCTAAAAAAAGGATAAATTTAATGTAAAATATCAATTCATAAAAACTTATTGATTAAATGTTGTGCTTCCTATACCTATACCAAATATATAGGTATATACTATATTGTAAAAATAGGTATACCTAGTGGTTAGTAACCTACATTAGAATATTAAAAAATTTTGCTAGAGCGCCTAATTTATTTTCTCTAATTTTTATTATTTATTGCTTAAAATTCAAACAAAGTCCCTGAATGAATGAAAGTTGTACAAAAAGCCACGGGCCACGGGGTGTGCCACGACACACCCGGCACACCCTGTGCGCACGCCTATGGCGGTTAGGTCAGGTCACCGGAAAAAAAAGACGAAAAGACGAAGAAAATTAGAAATTCTGTTATAAAATATGTCGCTTTTATTAAAGAAAATAATAAAACCGTAAAATACGAGTGTCAATCGCTAACCTAACTTTGATGTTAGTGTTGGAAGGATTATGGGTTATAATAATATATTACGGGTTATACAACGACAAATTATTATATATCCCCTCGCATATAACATTTTACGCCACTGAATTCAGATAACTCTGCAGTCGTCCGAGTCAGGACTTGTGGTGGTAGCAATTTTATACAGTCAGTGGATTGGTACGTACGTCTTCGGTCGGTGCTATTTCATCGTGTAAATGTAAATGAACAAACAACAAATATAATATGATAATTGATTATTCATAAATAAATAATTATTATATTTGTAGTGATAAAACGAACTGACGCGCACAGATTATGTGTTGGCTTCGGGTACATACTGTGAATGTTAGAAAAACGTCTACGAAGTAGAGTTTTGTTACGTATAAATATGTTAATACAATTTTACATTAGCGCAGCGGTTCTTATACTTTTTTTTTATAGCGCTCCGACCCCAGACGAAGAACTTTTTAAACCCTTCGGAATTACACATTTTTTTTTTTTCTAAAATATCACATGTTATTACGACCAACAATTTAATATTATACATCATATAAGTAAGCGGTGCGTTTTTTTCATTATACACACGATTTTATGCAGAAACTTTCTAGAGCGTTGAATGCTTTTTCGCCGCATAAATGAGTCGTGCGGACAATCGAATTCGGGCTTTCGGAACTTCACTCGATATTCCAGGATAATCTTTTGATAATACTCGTGCGATGAGCGGAAATTTTCTAACGAATTCCCCGTTTAATTGTATTTCTTAAAATAGAAATTTCTATAAGACTGCAGCAGTCTTCTATCGACGCGATGATGACAGTCCGAATATCGATGAGCAAAAGGACGCGCGTGTCTAATTCGGTTTTTACTCGGTATCTCTGGAACAGGAGAGTACAGAAAGTCCTGTTTAGGAACCGGTGACATAACGCGTATTGTGCGACTTCACATAAGTGTACGCAGAAACTACAAAAAATTAAAATTCATTCGGCGACTATTTAACCGATTTCAAAAAAGTATACATATTTTTTTTAAATGTTTGTTACCTCATAACTACCCGTGATTTATGAACGCGCGATTTGGATGAATCTTTTTTTATGTACCGCCTCCCTGTGGTCCTATACCAATTTTGTAAATACTAACCCTAGTATTCGGCCAGTAATTTTTTTTTTTTATATTTTCCGAATTCATAAGGATATTGGCCTAGCATTCTACCCAATCACCCAGTCAAATGTAGCAACAGGAACGACGAAATGACTACTACAGCCGCTACGACTAAAAATGATGAAATAAAAATATTTTTTAGAGAAAAGAAAAGAAACCGACTTGGAAAAATGCACTAAAATTTATGAAATAATCAATATAACCTTTTTGAAATCGGCGCCGAATGTAACAAACGCACATTACATTGCAGAAACGCGTTTTATTAATATATTAATTTATTGCAATATCATCGGTGTTGGATTGATAAAACGCGTTTCTGCAATGTGATGTTGTTCGAAATTCGGCGCCGATTTCAAAAAGTTCACTGATTATTTCATACTTTTTAGTGCGTTTTTTCAAAGTCTGTTTCATTTTTTTTTTTTTTTCTAAAAAATATTTTTATTTCTTCTTCTAACTTTTGTTTTTGAATTTTCCGTACTTTTTCAGAGTTCATCCAAATAACGAATAAAAGTTTTTCTGAAAATATCCTAATAATTTTTTTTTTTTACGTATTTATAGCTGACCGACGCGTTTAACGCACAGCAGACGGACGTTATTTTTCTGCGCAATGTGCTTTCTCTCTTTTCAAACAAAAAAAAAATAAAATAAAAATGTATTAATTCGCGCCCGATTATTATATTGTTCTGCATGATACTAGACTACTGCGCACCTCCCTGGCAGTAATTATCCTAGCGGCGGCGCCTATGGTTAGCGACGCGGTAACGAGCGGTTACAGCGTCATAATATTATAAATACGCGCGTTATGAATGAGCCAATATTGTATTCACGGTATCAAGGCCGCGAGAGAACGACCGAAAACGAGAGAGATAACACAACGCAGACACCGTGTGTTTGTGTGTGTGTGTGTGTTGTGTGCGTATTAACGAAGCCGTTGCTGGGTCATTACACACACACACACACACACACGGCCAGCCTACGTGTACTGCGTGGGCCCAAAACCTTATCTATCACACACACACACAAGAAGCTTATCAGGCTTATTATTATTCAGTGTGTGTGTGTGTGTGCTCATCACTATGTGACGTTGTGGTGTACAGTGTGTGTATTTACACAGGAAACCAATAAATATACGCGCAGTTCAGGGGCGTATACAAGGGGGGGATGTGGGGGTCAGATCCCACCCATGATTTTTTTTTTTATAAAGGGTTTTTATAAGGTTCCTTATTAAGGCCCATAGGCCACCACATACCTAAATCCGGCCCTGATTCCCCCATTGAAAAATCATGTATACGCCACTGGCGCAGTTTTGCGCTGAAGTAAAAGAAAAAAAATGGTAACGAGCCGAGGGGTGTCGTGGATATCGTTTAAGTGAATTACTTGGATAGAGATTTTAGAGTTTTGTTTTTATTTCAGATTTGAAAACAATGACGAGTCATTGCATTCGATAAAACGATTCTGAGCTGAGCTCACTCTTCTCGAGTCTTCTTCTTGAAGCCCCGAACAATTGTATTTAAGACACCAAGTGTTATCGTTTTTTTTTTTTTACTCTCCCTTTGGAAAATTTATTGAAAACCTCAAGTGTCGTATATTATGTGTGTGTGTGTGTGTGTGTGTGAATAATTTATCGGTAGACACAATATTATAGTTTTGATACCTATCGCGCGCGCCACTGAAAATCATAAGAATCAGAAAAAAGTTGATGATTAATACCGGAGACGATCGTAATGACAGAGAGTGAAAAAAAAAAAAATGTCAAGTAACCCACGCGCGAAATATCGGCAAACCGTCGATCGAGAGAAAAACGACGAGCCGCTCTGTATTTTGAAAAAAAAAAAACAAAGACAAATGACGATTCTTACAAAAACGAGAACTGAAGCAAATATATTGGAAAAACAAAAAAATAAACGCCCACTATTCATTAAATAATACCAATAATTCTCGAGTAGATCGGTGGCGCGTATTTATGAGTGAGTTCGATCCGTCCGTGACCTTAAAAGAGAAAAAAAAGTAATCAAATTTTTTGCTGTTTGAACTACGAGTAATATACAATGATGAGCCATTCATCGTTTCGATGGAACCGAACTGATTGAAATATCTAAAAGTTGCAAGAAACTGAATTTCGTTATATTAAAATAATGAATTACGTTTTTTTTATTTTCACGAATTTCGTAATAATATATATATATATATATTTAAACGTAAAATATTTATTACAATATACGATTCTGTTAAATCACTAGGTGAGTCACTCGGTTTCGCGCCGCGTTTAACAGTCAAGACGTTTAAATAACAGCTGCTGTTCCAGATTAACGCGCTTGTGATACGAACAATATCCTAAATAGGCACCGAATTGTTGTCGTGTTCGTGTTTACAACGTTTTTGGACTATATACGGCACAGACATAGCAGAAAATACGAATCTACGACGAAATTCTCGCGACCAAGATTGCCGGTGACCACGAAAATACGGGAACCGACGAAGAAACTTAAAAGTCAGGTTATTGGCGTCTTTACTCGACCACCATCGATTTCGGAATAATCTCGTTATAGCAGCTATTTCGGAAACAAAATCAGACAGCTCAATTCTCCGCTGCCAAGACACGGAGATTTTCTCCTCGTAATATTGTAGGTACTCGCACACAGTTTTCTCGAGATACGTTTCGCGCATACGTTAACGCTTTGAAAACGGTCAAAAATCGTTGTAACCACCGCGTGGGCGATTACCGTAAAATCCTAAAAAACCGTATTTTCTCTTGTGAAAGATGGTTTTTAAGAATTCTCGTCACTGCGTCACACCACAGCAAGGACATTTTTCAAACTATACGCGCCTAAAACGAACCGCGTAAATTACGAATACAAAACAAAAATCGTTAGGTTTACATAAAAAAAAAAATGTTTGTTTGATGTTTTTTGATAAAATTTTTTTTGACGTGTATATGTCTTATGGCTGGGGTCATTCTATAAATTTGTGCGACACCGACAGCGTTACCATGACGTCATGAACCCGGCTCTACTCACCACCCGTCCAAGTCCCATCACTTCTATATACCGTCGTTGCCAGTCACATTGGAACGGCGATGGCAGCGCGATCTATAGATATATAATATATACTCGTATATAGATATAGATATGTCTATATGGGTACGAGAACACGAGGACTAAGCTATAGGTAACTTTTTGTTTGAAAAATAAATAAGATAAATACAAGACATATACATGTACCGATGTAGATACTCCTTCAGGCAGATGCATGCAGTGTATTTGCACATACCTTTGATTTCGCTGAAATTTTGGCTATGCATTCTTTTTTTTTTTTATCATTATTATTGTCTGATGAGGGAGGGTGTGGTGTAAAGCCAAAAGACTCAAAGCTTCACGACCCAGAGGATACCGGAAAAACTATCTGATCACCTCAGTTAATGTTTAGTACTTGCTTACTGCAGTCAAACGTTATTGTGTACGACGTAAATATTATAATGTATATTACCGTTGTAAGATATATATTAACGATAGCGCGTTGTATGCATACGTACGAACATAAAGTGTACCACGCGAAATACGATGCAAACACGACTAGAAAATAATATGCAAAACCACGTTCGGTAAAACGCGGCACAGAAAATTTGCCCGAGCTCGATTTTACGACCAGCGCAGCAGTCATAAATATACGGTATAATTAACATACTAACGTAATACGCACACCATACAGGGATGATGTGCAGTATTTGAAACACATTTTCTTTTTTCGTCCATTTTATACACAACTTTTTTTTAAAACACATTATTATTATTATACGCGCGTATTTCGAATGTATATTAAAAAAAAAAAAAAACGATATTTTTTATTCTACAACGCAATACGCGCGCGTAAATAAATAAATAAAAAATATATATATACGGTTTGAGTGATTTAAGATAATTTTAATCCCCAAACGTATATAGTACAGAAATCGTGATGCGGTAAGACTTTTTTTTTAACAATAATTCGTTAAACGTAATCGTATTACAGTATACAATACGTTTCTTTAAAAAATAATAATATTAATCGATACTTAAATATTACTACAGTAGTCCGTATAATCGCTTGATAAAAAAAACGACCAATATATATATATATATATGTATCGTATTATATATATTCGAAATGTACGTTTTTTTTCTTCTTTTAATTAACATTATATTACGTATTTATTTTTAAATGAATATACGTAATGATTACTTTAATGTATTCGCGGCAATAAAATATAAATTATGTAAAAAAAAAATTTTTTTTGTTTTTATACGTCGTGTTTTTTACTTTATATTTCAAATACCCCAGTCCCTAAGTCATAGGTTCCCAAACTGTGAGTCGCGACCCAAAAATGGGCCGCAATAAAACGTCTGCTGGGTCGCGAAAAATGTTCACAATATATGTAGACCATCGAACGATCTGAAAAAAGAAGTAGTATTAATCTGTTTGAGACTTTGAAGACAATTCAATTAAAAAAATGAGTTTCAACTGTAAATATTTAACGGAATTCCGGTTTTCCATTCAAAATACCCAACACTTTTTACTAAAGCTATAAACGTTGCTTCCCTTCTAATTCTTCACATAATCTTGTGAAGTTGGATTTTCGGTAATTTTTTTTTTTGAATTTGTTTACCAAATGAATCATGCGTTATTATATATATATATATATATACAAATTATTTTTATTTTTATTAAAATGTATTCATAAAATATTCTAATTATTCGTATTTCATTTAAAAAAAAAAATAATTCGTTTGGGTCGGCTAAATTTGAAATTGCGTCAGCAGTGGGTCGTAAAAAGTCTGGGAACCTCTGCCGTAAGTGATGTATTTTCTCTGTAATAATAAGTCTCACAACGTTTTCGCGATACTATATATATATATATGTTAAATAAATTAAAATATTTATCTACAACAAACGCAGTTTGCATATGTATTCGCGCATTGTATTGTACATCTGTTGTTTGATATTTTTTTTCTACGTTTTATATCAGCTGTATATGCGTGTACGCGACAGACAGCTGATAAATAATCGATTCAATAACACTGAGATTGCTTTGCGGGAGGATCACGGTTTTTTTTCTTGAACAGCGGAGAAACGGAAACCGTCTATTGCTCGTCGCGTGGGTGTTAATTTTTAACGTTATATACGTCTAGAATTGATAAAAATCTACACATCCTTCGATAATAATAAATAATCGTCGAGTATTTTTTATTTTTTTTTGCACTTTAATATAAGAAAATATTAGAGATTGAATACAATTGATTGATATATATATATTTTTTTAATTATAATTAAATAATAGGCGCTATTCATAATAATCGTCGAAAAGTAGAGTTCTAATCAAAACTCTTGCCGTGTGAAAATTTATGTTTGTATATTATGTGACGATACGACGTGTGTATAATATTGAAATTAATACGTGTCCGTGCCGAAGAGAAACAGATTACGATGACAGGAATAATAATAATAGCACAGCGGAGCCCGAACGTTTTTGTGTTTCACACCGTTATATTGATTAACAGACTTGGAGAATTTCGAAAAAAAAAAAAATTGTAAGATTTTTCGAGAAAAAAAATCGACTCTGTGAAGTTTATAATAATAAGTTAGTATCATTAAAAACGAAAAACAAATGTAATATCCATTTAGGAAGGGACTGAAAGTGGTTAATATCATCTTCTCTCTTTGTCTTGTACACACGAAACATATTATTTAAAAATAACTAAACAGACGTTTCCTATACCATTCCGAAATATCGATGGATCGATCTAGCGATGATGCGCGATAAGGATTCTGGAAAAACAGATTTGATTTGGTCGTGACTTTTACTCTGTATATGTCGACTTTCCCACGTTTTAAAAAAAAAAAAATGTTTTAATCTTAAGATCTTATTATAAGAATTGAGTAGGTATTAACGATTTTTTTAACCGAACTCTGTTCAATTAATTTTGGAGGGATTTATGGAAAAAAATAAAATTGAATTGTAGGAATGTCGATCTTAAATGCGTTTTCAAATTTCTTACTGCACCACTAGACTGATCATCGGTACTTTATGAAAATGTAGGAAATGTCTCTTTTACTATATTGTTTTGCGTGTTCAATACAAAGAGAGAAAATACCCGTTTTCCGATCCACTTAAAATCGATGAACTTTTCCTCGGATTTTCAAAAGCGACCGATCGCGCTGCAGTGATCACCGAAAATAATGAAATCATAAAGAAAAATAATCGAATGTACTCTACATGTAGGTACATTGTAAAGCACGTAATCCCAATACATGAGACCGTTATTACGATGCCTGAACCGTAAGTGTTCAGTTGGAGTACTATCGTTTTTAACAAATTTGAAAAGTGTTTTAAACATTTTATTTTTATTTTTTTTGAAAACAACAACAGATGGGATCTATTATGAAAATTCTTAGCGCAATCTACCGTCACGCTAAAATGATTAAGCCCTACAAGTTACAGGACGCTAAATGATATACGCTATACTGAGAAGAAAAATTAAAAAAAAATTTTTTTTTTGACGAAATTGAAATTGCATAGGTATGGAAATTAATAGAATTAGGTAATATAGAAACAAGTTTGACTAATGATTTATATTATTACGAAAGTACCTACATAAAATTATATTGTTAATTATTCTTTTTTTTATATATATAATATATATTATATATTTATATTGGTTTGATAATTGGTAAATGGTCGAATGCGTGAAGTGGCCACCAGATGCCAAAAATTCATAGGCTCAAAAACTTATGTATAATTATATCATACATGAATGGAGAATACGCGAATGACATATATAAATGTTTAATAATATTATTTATATGAATGAACATTTTTCCGCGAATGAGATCGGATTGTATAATATACGAGTATATATATTAATAATAATATATATTATAGACGTTTTATTACGTACATAATATGTACGTGCAATAGAATTTAATTTATTTTCAAACAGAACTTCCCATTCTTATCAATTTCATTATTTATTTTAAGAATCAAATACATTTTCTAAGTTAAAAATGACTATACATTATTATTATTATTATTATTATTATTATTATTATTATTATTATTATTATTATTATTATTAAGTATTTAAATAATAATTGAAGAATTAAGTGAAGAAGATAGCTTGGATGAGTGTACAAAAGGTTGGAGATTACATTATTATATCGGTTACATCAATTTGGTTTTTTCATTGTTAAGAAAAATATTTTATAGTTTTATTTAAAAATAATTCATGAGCATTAAAAAAAAAAAAGGCCACCTTAAGGGGTGTTGAGGGGAGAGAGAAGAAAACCCTCTAACCGCCAGTACTGACTACTACTTTCATTCTAATATTAACTTCATTTAATATGTATATCATGTATGGTCCAGCATATAATATGAAACTTTAATAAATTTCTGTGAATCGGGAATATAATAAACAGATAACATTAAGCGTGATTTAATAATATACATCGGTTCTATAAACATCGGTATGATAAAAAGTAATAAATGAATGAAAAACGACGAATGGCTTTTTACTCGTGCATTAATATTCAATATTTATTATATTACGTATTAGATTTCAATAATTTTGAAATAACGATTCATTAATATTTCATCGGCGTCGAATGTTAATATTTTATAATTGTTGTACTCATACAATATATCGATTAATTATTAATATACATTTAATAATTAAATATAATTAGTTTTACTTATATTTATTTAAAATTTTAAATATATTTAATCAAATGTAAAACACATTTATTCAATCGCTTTCGTTGAATAATAATTGCGTGGAACATTCGCTGCACAATACGTATTTATTCGTTTTTATTTAGGAACCACTATTTTCGAAGTGTTTTCCACAAGTATATAAAATGGTATGAGAATTTTTCACGTCCCGTTGGCACGAGACGCGATGGTCTATTTTCGATACTCGGACTCCCCTCCCCGTGGCAGCAGCTGCTGCAGCGGCCGACGTTATAATAAGGTTGACGACGTCCCACGAAGAAATAATGTTTTGTATTATAATTCGCTGTACAGCCGACGTCAGTCGGGTTGAAGACCTAAAGATTTAAAAATGCGATAACACATGTATAAAATGTGCTATGCGGTCAATATAATTTTATTTTTTTTTATCAAGACCGTCTAGGCAGTACTAGTGCCAATTCTTTTTCTTTTTTCTCCTCTCCGATCATTACAAAAAAAAAAAAAAAAAAGAAAGAATTAATTTTATTCGTATTTATACGAAACGATAATAAAAATAATGATACGTAAGGCCTCCGTGGCAGAATTGAAGCGACACGCGCAGCAATCGACTTCTTTCGTATTGTATTATTGCGAGATTTGTTGGATATTAATATTTATGGAAAATGAAATAAAACAGTTGAATTTAACGATTCATTATTTTATTTTATATTACGAATCCCGAATGCAAATCAAAAACGACGCGGCATTAATAATTTTATTGTAGATAACAAGTGGAAAAAAAATATACTACACGAATATATAACAATTCATAACGATCGTATTTTTTATCGTTTTTAAAACGAAAACGCTCTCCTAAACTGCAGTCGAAACTAAAATATATATATATATACATTATATTGATAGCGAATTGTTATTAACGAACCATTGATATTTATATAACGAACACTGCGATTCGTTTTAATGATCGTCAAGAGGTTATTCAGCAGTACACAATATTTCTTCTATGTTGCCGCGAGAGAATATTCCTCGCTTTTTTTTTTTTTTTTTTTAATTCGATTTTGAATCGTTTACAAACTATATACGAGTGCACAATAATACTCGGGCCATCGCCCGTGCATATTACTCGTACACATTATTCATTGTAAACGAAGCTGTTGTGTATTATATATACGCGTTACATTATACTTATACGAGTTTCGACAAAATTCTCAACGAACGAACCGTAATCGGACGCGGGCAGATGTACAAACGGAAAGAGAGATAAACTCCAATATTATATAGTACGATGATAATAACGTGGACGCGATTTCATCAACATCGGCGCACTGTACAGCGGGTAATATTCGAGAGCGTGAATTCACTGGGAAACGACTAGTTGGAGGAGACATTCATAATATATTATTTTATATTTTTTTATTAATTACAGAATTACCGGCTGACTAACGAATACAACTCGACGATTAGACGTGATTAATACCGATACAAACATAAGCTACGTCGTGAGGAGTAAATACAGAAGCCAACCTCTAAAACAAAATCTACGATAAGAATATTAATAATTGTAATGCAGTTGGAGTCGAGAACGGATGCAAGACGACGGGACATTAAGAATGGAAAGTAGTTTGACGCGGATTGCATATGAGAAAGATGCTTTTTTTCCATTAGGCGAACGCGACAGGGCGGAGAATCGTTATGGGAAAACTCGAAAGCACAGTATTTTATAGTGAGGAAGAAGTGAATGGCCTACACGGAGACGGTCGATACGAATAATGAAACGACGTGATAAATTCAGATTGTTAAACCAGACCCGTTTAATTATATATTGGGGGCGACGTTTTATGTCTAAAAGCAAGGTTTGTCTCCGGAAGACTATGCTGATAGGATGACCAGAGATTGAAGACATAGCGTCTTAAAACACGGAGAAATATCTGACCAAGGGAGTTCGGAAAAGGGAGGAAAATTTAAATTACAGGTGGATTTGGCTAAGGGGTCGCGGCTATTTCATTGCCGTGTATTCCGGCGAACGACCGAGGATCCAAAGAATACGAACGATAGCGTTTTCCAGGTGAATGGAATATAACGCACGTTTTTAACGTTAAGTATGAGAGGGGAGAGGAGTGAATTAAAAGAATTAGAATTTAAAGACAAAAAAAAAACGATGAGGAATCGAAAGCTATAACGGAGTAATTAATAAGAGGGATGAAAGAAATAAGAATGAACACGTTAAGGACGGCATAGAATTCTGAGGTAAATGAAGAAGATGACGGAGGACGTAATTAAGGATGAATGTAAATTAGAAAAGTATAATTAATTATAATTAATATTTATTTCACTTGTACGCGGCAATTCGAAAAAAAATATATACCTAATAAGTATACGATTGTTAACCAAATATTTTCGTTAAATTGTGAAAAAAAAAAAACAGAGATCTTGTCTGAAATCGATATTACCTAATCGGATACGTGTGATGTGTTAATATATTTCGCCAGTATCGCGATGTCGGAACAACAGATGGTGTTGTCATGCGTCGCGTAACGATAATATCGAGTTTCTCACTATGGAGGATGTAAAACCATCTGAAATTCTGCGAAAACTTCTCAAGCGCGGTTTGTAGACGATGCACTGTTAAAAAAAAACTCAGACGTACAAACGACGGCATAAACAATTTTTGGAAGGATACAATTTTTGGCAGTTGGAAACAATAAGCGCTCGCCTACGCCTGCACAGGACGCGACCGTAAAGAAAACCCGCAATGACTTTTTTATTTTATGTCACTGCGTTCTATGACTTCAAAGGAGTTTGTCCGTCGATTTTCTCCACGAACGTTGAAATGTGAACGCCTGCACCCACGTACTACAGTCAACATGTTGACGAATCGAACCTGGCATATCGTCGAAAAAAACGCAATCCGATCGGTTATAACCCCTTTCACGACAACGTATTATATTATTACACGGCTTCTTTAACTGGACTACACCGGAACGTTCTCGCCGCCCTATACGTTCCGGACTTATCACTCTGCGACTGTCGTTCGTTCGACATAAACAGAACGCTAGGACGATGAAAATGCCACGGTGAGTTCGTGATTGCGGGTCGGAAACTATCGCCTTCATTTTAGATTCTGAGCGAAGCTATAGGGAGCTATCGGTTTTTACATTTTTTTTCTACGTATGACTTTTCGATTGGACGGAGTGTTTTGTACACACGCACCGATTTTCCAGTAGCAAATCAAATCGAATTTTGATTTTTTTTTTTTTAACGTTATGACGCCAGCGTGAATAAATTACGAAAAATTCCCGTTTATATATATATATATATATATATATAATTTATAGCAGGGCTCGCAAACGTTATAATAACGTTTTGATTATAACGTTATAATTGCAAAATATCAATTGAAATGAATATCAAAAAACGTAACGGAAAACAATAAATACTAATTTTAAATTATCACAAATTAAAATATTATATAATAAAACGAAATAAGGTATTAACGTTATATATCAAAATATCGAAAACGAAAATAGAATTAACGTTATTTTAATATTTGTATCCAATTTACTACGGAAAATATAAGCTTATGGTGTAGGTTTATTATAGTTCTATAATAAGGCTGGGTTCACACGGACGCGTAAAAATTATTCAAAGTACGTGTCTGAGAAGATGTCAGCTAGTCAGAAAAGTTTCTATTGGTAATATAATAAACATTTTAAGAAAAATATTCTGCATTGGAATATAATGCCAAAAATAAACCAAGGTTCTCAATGAAAAAATGTATAAAATCAAAAAATTAAGAATAAAAATTAGGACTTTTATAATCAATGAAGTTTAATGAAGTACATTACGTTTATGAGATTTTAAAACGTGCTACAGTCTATGGAATATGAATGGATTTATTTATTTGGAAAAAAAATCGATATTAAACCAAATAACGTTAAAACACCGATAAACGTAAAACGTAAATATTATATAACGATAAAACATTCTTTAACGTTAAACACAAATAATCCATAACGCTAAAATATACCATAACGATAAACACTAAAGGTAAATAACGATAAAAAACGTTAAACATTTTTTTTTTTTCAAATGAGAGCCCTGATTTATAGTAATATTATCGATCGACGCCCGAAATGAGACGACCTACAACAGCGGCTTTCCACTTGCACGCGCAGACATACAACGTATATATATATATATATATATACAATTAAATACAATACTGTTATAAGACACAAAAAAGAAAAAAACCGCGTGGTAAAAAAATAATAATAATAATAAAAAAAAAATAGAGAAAAAAAAAATCCAACCGACAATAACGACGCGCCATACGCGGCGATTTGTATGGAAGTCACGGGACTTCCGAAATGAGTTTGAAAAAATTTTTTCGACTCCGCAGACCTACCGCGTAGCAACAATGCAAATGTTATAAAACCACCGCGTTCATGATGGGACGCAGTAATGGCCAATAATGTCGTGGAAAAATACTATTTCGCTCCGTGACTCGATTCAATTAATAACAATAATAATACGCGTCGTACACAATACAAAATAATACGCGTAATATTTTTATATAATATAATATAATCGCGCCATATTAATATACGCGGCGGCCACTAAGGCGTGCAACATTCACGGTATATTGAGTACATAATATTATGTTTTAACTTTTTACCATTTCAATGATTTTTAATTTATAAAATATATTATATTATTTTTCCCCGGTCTCGTATGTCGTACGGATCGTCGTCGAATAATATAGCGGTGTTCGTTTTTTTTTTTTTTATTCTAAGACGCAGAGCGTGTTTTAAGGAATTTATATACTGGGTGGCACTACTATATGTCTAAGGGGACTAAGCCAAGTACCTATGTTTAAAAAAAAAAAAATCGCCCGTGCTCGTGTCTAGTTCCTCTCGGCTAATATTTGCAACGTACTATATATAGTAATTATTTAAAATAGTGATGGGTTATTCCGAAAAAAAAATGTCAAATTTTAAAACAAAACCCTGAAATTATAATTTTTTTTATTTTAATTCTATAAAAAAATAATAACAAGTCGGTATCGTTTGGGGAAAAAATTTTTTTTTACTCATTCGTATAAAAATTAATATTTTATATACATTTTTTAAATATATATATATATATAAAAATGGTCATTCGTATAAAATAATATAATAATATTCGTGGCGCGTCCACCAACCACTGGGTGGCGCACTAATCCTTCACTAGGTGGCACTAGTGCCACCTATTTTATACGTTAAAATACGCTCTGCTACTACGACGTACCTCTAACACAACGGCGTTCTCCGCCCGTTTCTCTTCACCGGACTGAAATTATTGAGTTACGTGTATATACTTTCGGTATAAAAACGTTAAAAAAGAAAAAAAACGATTTCGTTTTATGTACCGTGGCTCGCACGTTTACACAGCCGATCCTCACTGTTTCGGTCGGTACTATATTTTTTGTTTTTTTTTTATTTTTGATTCGGGAGATCTGCTGACCCGAGCCCGTCAACACCGGTGACAATATCGAGACGGCGATAAATTATTATTATTATTATTATTGTTATACAATTAAAAATTCTCTTCACTCGCCGACGAAGAAGCCTGCAGCAGGGCACGTGCGACGTGCGACGAATTACAGAACAGATGATAAATAAAACAATGCGCCTGCAAAACACACGTGTAACGTATTAACGCGCAGGAAATATACCTACTTCGGGCTACGGTATAGAATTTGATAAGAAAAAAAAACTGAATTTTTGAACACATTTCGTATAGAGGGAGTTTAAGAAGATTTCCGGTGATTTACCCGTAAGCTCTTAAAATTGGTTAAATACACTTAATTACATATAGCGATCGGGCAGCAGCAAGAAACGGTTCTGAAATTAAACCCCGGGGACACTGAGAAGAAAATGACTTTGGCCAAGAAATCTATCGGTTTCACGAAAGAATAATAGTAATAATAATAATAATACGGTTTCGTATAAAATTTAATTCGTTATTATTACACCGTATATAATAATACACGTGTTTTTTTTAATAATTGTTAAACGTTGTTAAAATAATAATAGTAACAGTAATATAAGTCAAGCGCAAACTAGTTTTCATATTAAAATACGGTGTTCAAAAATCGAAATATTTCGTCGTATTCCTTTGGCGGTTTGACCAGAAATCTGTTCTTCCACGTGCCCTCGACATCGTATAGCCTGTGCGTTAAAACTACGTAAAAATCAACGAAGAAATCCATTTTTATTGTAATTTTTGGTAGTTTTCCTGACTTTTGAAAAAAGTATTGAGAAAATCGAAAAACGACATGTTTAAAGTACAAACTAGATGGCAATTTGCAATCAGAAAAGGTGCTACACAAAAAGATCGGAGCACTGCTTCTAGTAGAATTTTCGGGTACAGACATCATTGTAAAACCAATACATTCCTCGCTCCGCTCAGAATCTAAAAGAAAAAAGCAGAAAGACGTTTTTGTTGTGTATTGCCGCCATCAAGCCGATTAATTAATAATATTTTTTTTTTTTTTTGTAACCACAACAACGATGATCGTTATACAATAAACGTTGTTATCTTTACTGCTTGAACTGGGATGACGGAGTACCTATTTTTTTTTTTCGAATGTCTCTCTTTTAATTCCGAAACATTGATTACAGACTAAATAATTTTTATAATTTTATCGCACACACAAAAAAAAAAAAAAAACTTCTCAAAGAATTATTTCGCACGTCGTTATCAGAGCGAAAATGATAGCTGCTCTAACTTCTAAAAGTAATTTTGTTGTATTTAACTTATGCCAAACGACCAATATACGATTTGTCGGACGCGTAAAGATAATCAAGAAACGGACAGACGAAATGAACTGTCTGCTGCAAATATTATACACTAAAACAATTATACGAGTATTTGCGAGCGTGTCTAAATCAAGATTAACAAAACCATCATATTCGCGTACACATAATTATTTACGGACATATTCAGGGCAGCAGCTACGCGTTTTGCCACGGATGGCAAGCTCTAATATTGCCGTCCCTTCCTACTTCCACCACTCAACACACTAGCGATTAGTAAATAACTGTTGGTCCTATGCCTAATCATGCTAAATATTATGCTTCTTGTGAAAAATCCTGAAATATTTAAGAAGTAATATATTTTGGAACGTCGCATATACCATTACGATGGAACTACGACATAACACAATGTACGCTATACGGTTCACTAGTATTTGAAAATTAGAACGAAACGACGATTAATGTAAAATATTTTTATTATACCGCAAGTAAATATTATACACATAAAACAACTTCTCCGAAAATACTAGAAGTTAATTTTAAAGATTAATGTAAATACTAAATTTGGATTTTCTTAATTTTTTGGCCGAAAACGTCTTGATGATTATTTCGTCAAATGTTATTGATGACGCTCTGAGACTTAAACTGATGGACTTCTGTTGTTTCACAATGCTTTTATTATAGTGATTAACTAAAAATCAATATTTCCTTCTGCACCCTGGTAAATATCTAACAATTTTTCGTAGTGATTTAAAAATCGGAGCATTAGGCACAACAACAATTAGTTACCAAAACCACTATTCGAGACTTCACTCAAAATTATTAACACATCCAAACCCTCTAATTTCCTCGCTCTCGTATTATACTCTCCATGAAAATCCGTGAAAAAATTATACTGTGCGGTACCGGTCGGTGGAACCACCTTCACAAGTGTTTATAAGACATTAAAATTATTATTATTATTATCCTTTTTTTTTAACGCAAATTTTTCAATACACTTCCGCGTTCATATACTACACTAATTTTTTCCCAGTTCGAGCATTGTCGTAAAACCGGACATATATATGTGCGCAAAAATAATTTATTTTTAATTTATTAAAATTTAATTAATTCAATTAATTAACTAATTAAATTTTTAATTTATAAATCATCAATTCGATCGTTCGAACTTATCCGAACCTTGTTTTCACAGTGGTTTTTCTACGAACCTATGTGACCGATTTCATCGGATGGAAAAATGTATCGGTTACTATTATATTGTCGTGCGATCATATACAGTGTATATCATATCGAAACGATATATCATTATGCAAATTGATCGCGTATACGAATACAATTTTCGAAAAACAAATTTTCGTCATCAAATGCTCGTTACGGGACGAACGTTATATGGTTCTTCTCGGAGCAGTTTTATTTGAAAAGGCCCGCAACAAACGTGTATTCAATATAGACACGCGCACATACCAATATTATAGACGATACTGAACGGATTGTTACTATAATAAAAATATTATATACACACTATGAGCGTGAAAAGATAATCAAATGAAATTCGCTTATTGCAAAGTCGAAAGTATAAAAATCGAAAAATATACGGATAATGTATATAATAAAATTATAAGAAAAAAAAAAGGTTAACAAAAAAACTCTATACACCTACTATATTAATACGAACAACTTTAATCTTCAACGTTTCATCCGTATTATATTCAATACCGAGCGTTTTTTTTTAACTCGCCAAAATTAGGTTTGCCGTTTTTTTTTTTTTTTTAAACCGAGTTAAAAGTCAATTATAATATAATACTATTTACTCTAATAGCACGTTTTTTTTTTTTTAATCGTCCGTTTGATTATTATTTTTGTATGAAAATGTACGTTTTTCAACGATTATTTATACACGAAATCCGTATACAGTTGTTTGTCGCTGCTACACTCGTTCTAGGCGTTACTATTACGTATTCGTCTCGAACGCGTTCAGATAAAATACGTTTACAGAGATAATCGCGTTCGGGCAATAAAAATTCAAAATTAATCTCGTACAGCAAACGAGGAGAGAAGAAAAAAACCGTCGAACTGATGTTAACGCGACGGAAAATAAGCTAAACTCGAGTTATAAAATATATATTAAACCAAGGCTGGGCAAATTAACAATTTTTTTTAACTCGTTAAGTTAAGTTAATTAAAAATAATTAAGTTAAGTTAAAAGTTAACCAATATTTTTTTGTTAAGTTAAAAGTTAAAAGTTAACTTTGAAAAAAAAAGTAACTTAACTTAGTTAAGTTAAATTAATTTTGTGATTATGACAATAAGAAATTTTTTTCTGTTGAACAAAAAAATGAGAAAGCTGTCAAAATTTTAGGGTAGATAACTAGGGCCGTAGGAACTGAATATTGCGCCCAGGTAAAACTAAAAATCACGTCCTTTTATTATATTTTATATTATTATAATTACATTAATTTTTAATTTCTTAAATTTTGAGCCCTTGCTACGGCTCTAGTAGCACACTTTCAATTTACTTGTTGACACTTCTACGGTTCCTAAAAATGATAAATAATAATAATATAGTCTAATACTCTAATACATAATTTAAATATAAAAATATTATCGATATTATAAATAAATTAATTTTTATAAATAAAAACTTGGAATATAATCAAAATCAGTTAGAAATTTACATTGTTCTTCGCATAAAATTTAACTTAACTTGGATAATTTTGTAAAAAGTTAAGTTAACACGTTAAGTTAACAAAAAATAGTAACTTATTAAGTTAAAAGTCAACTAGAAATAAATGTAACGCGTTAATTAACTTAATTAAAATTAACTTAACGTTTTAACTTAATTTTAACTTTTAACTCGTTAATGCCCAGCCTTGTATTAAACCATAACAGAGTTTGTTAATTTTAACTACGTTTAATCGTCAATGCTCGGCCTTGTTTATACACATATATTTATGTACACTGTACGTAACTGCGTTTATAATGCCGATAAAAATTTTACATAATTTGCATATGTTTTGTACGAGCCGTGTGAATGACAACAGTTGAAGACTAGGTACATTCTGTATAGACTTCGAAACGCGTCAATTATTTTTCGTGGAAAATAATAGATTCGCGAAAAATATTGTAAGCACATTTTTTATAGACAAGATCGAGTTCTACAACTGAGGTTATGTTATTAAACAAAGTACTATGTATGGATTTTTTAATATAAATTCGAAAAATTACAAAACCTATACTTTCTTTAGCGATTTTTCGACCATAGCACGGGAAAGATCGAATTTAAACCAATTTTTTTTTAAATATAGTAATGAAAAAATTGGGTGGGGAAGTCCTTAAAAATTCGGAAGTTAAAAAATAAGGATCAGCCTTGCGTGAAGGATGCACGATTCGCGCAGGAAATAACGTCCGAGGACCGCTTACACGTCATGTTATTATTGTTTAGAAGGTAAACAGAGGGGATGTTGCAGATTTAATATATATCTGATTTATTATCGAAAATTATAAGAAACTATTTAACCGATTTTACGCCGCACACTTACTGCGTACATAATATTATTATAAGGTACCCAGTGGTCGAAGTGGGGGGGAGGGGAATGAGGAGATGCTATCCCTTCACTTTTTTAGTTGGCATATTCCATCCATCAATTATTTATCCCCTTTGAATTAAAAAAAAAATTTTTTTTTTATAATTTGTAGCTGTTTTGTTGCCTAATTTTTATTTTTTTTTTTGAAAAATGTCAACCAATCATTTATTTTTTTTTGTAATAACTATTTCGTTTTCTAAAAAGTCAACATTCTAGTAGATCTAAATATCACTTAATCACGATCAAAAAAGAAAAAAAAAATACAGTTTACCATCACCAAGTTTAACAGAACCGGTGTTAGAGCCGTTGGTTAAAAAAATACTTTCTTTTTTTTTTTGCTTATTTTTCAACAATATGGACAGTTTACAAAATGTAACCCTTTTCAAAACTTGAAATGACGACACTGCTTTACGAAAAATAAATAAATAACGAGTTAATGCTTATCACGTTTTGTTCTACGATATCACAAATACCGAGATTCAAAATCTAAAATCGTAACAAATCGGCGGCAGGCTACATTTTAATCAATTACGTGTCGGACGTACCTGCAAATAATTATTACACTGCAAATCGATATAATTAATTCAATTCGGACGCCATTAGAACACTATAACTGTTAATGAATCCCAATAATGTTATTACATGCGAGCCGTACAAGAAAATGTTTAATATTATAACGACGAATATATCATGCAAAAAATCTTAATAAACGCAGCGTTTTGAACACGATTTGAAATGAAAATATTAAATATGTAAATATTAAAAATATATTATTAAATTATATTTAATGGTAATATTATTATTATTATTATTATTATTATTATTATTATTATTTATTATTATTATTATTATTATTATTATAAATAAGTAAATACAAATTAAAAATAAAAAGGATATGTAAAAATAAATAAATAAAATAAAAATTATAAATTATATATATATATATATATATATATATATATAAATTAAACACGCACACACACACACACACATATATATATATATACAGATATAATAAACGATACGAATATGCCGTTAAATAATAATTATTATGCCGACTGCAGTTTATTAATGAAAATTTCTGTGTCGCGAATAACAGATTCTGTTCACGCAACGTCGAATGATTTTCAAGTAAATTTTTTTTTTTACAAAAATATAATTGAAAACTGAACAGAAACAATTATTGCGGTTTCCATTAATGCGATTGTATTATGTTTGTTCGCGAACACCGCGGGTAAATAATTTAAAACGAAATTAAAATATATACGCTGCGTCGATTACGACGGTTAGGTATAATAAATAGCGTTTAAAACATTTTTTTTTTGTCAAAAATAAATATATTTCGCGGTACAAAAATTTCGATTTTACTGTTGTAAAGGTTTGCTAGTATGTGTGTGTTTGTGGGGGAACTATAGTTAGTAATTCTTGTCAAAAACAAATGTATTGGCACAGGTGTACAAAAATACGTACGTACGTACTTCCAAGCGCGGAATTTATATAAAACTTATTTTTATATTATATTAATTCAGGTCGGTATATATATTATTGCAAAGCGTATATCTATTATTTCTAAACGATTATTATTATTCATTTAGGCAGACGGAAATTTTTCGCGTTTATATAATTGTCGATTCGCAGACTCGGGTAATATTCCGAATACAGTATTCATAATATTTTTTTCTGAATCGTTTAATCAAATATTTTAAATAATTTTTTCTAAAGTATTCTGAATACGGTATTCCGGATACTTTTCAAAGCTCAATCGCGTTTTAAATGATACACCTATATAAAAAAATAATAACTTGTTACTTAAATGTAAATAGTAATTATTTCGGGGATGAGTAGCGACCTGCGGTAGGCATTCAAAACGACATCAATTATTTTAGCCATATAAATCATCTTTACTGTATTCGCTGTTTGAATCCAGTCTTATTGAAATAATCAAATATATTTCATTACACCGTATTATATTTCTTATAACCAATCGTTATTATTATTTTTAAAAAAATCGTTATTATTAATTTACTTATTGGTTATTGTGTTAATTTATAAACACAGAATTTACCCAAATACGCATATTGACGATTGTTTATATTCAATTAAATAATAATATAATAATTACTATACGTCATATATTTTTTGATATTCTTATTACAGAAAACTAGAAGAAAAAAGTATTCAAAAAGTATTTGGATTACTTTTCGGGAAGTATTACTTAGAGCAACGGTTCCCGACCTTTTTATCATCGACTACGACCTTTGTACTAAAACTAAATTATAAGAGTCAATCATTTTTTTTTAAATATGTCTTTTATTATTAATCCATTTATCAACATTTTTTTATTGTATGATATTCATAGAAGTGAAAAAAAATCTTAATTTTTAGACAAACCTTAATATTATTTAAATTACAATTTTTAAATTTAACGCGCAATTCGTTGTTGTTTATTTTGTACAAAAACACCGAGGCTGAATGGAACTTATTTCCAATCGTAAATCATTAATCGAATATCCAGTGTACTTCTGCACTTATTTTTTCTAATACATTGCAGTTTAAGCCGGGTTTACACGAGGTTAGGGCTCGGCCGAGTCACTAGAACAAATTTAATAATTTACAATAATTTAGTAGAGAGTTCGTGTTCACACGTAAAAGGAGAAACACGAGCCAGTGAATGAGCAGAGTTAATAAGTGAACTATATTTACCTAATATTATAGTTATTTTTTTATTTTTTGTTAGTTTTCGAAAACCCTTTTTTGAAAGTTATTTTCATTCCATTTATTTGGAATTTTAACAAAACAGTTATATAAAATAAGTAGTTTGATTTATTCAAATGTAACTAGTAAAGTAGTAAACAAAAAGTTTAAATTGAAAACACGATAGAATATAAATTGATAATATAACTCCAAATATTGTTATCACCCGTGGATTTGACTAAAGACAGTTTTGTCTACACTAGGCCACTAAAAAGCGAGGACAGCTATACTCGGCCCAGTGAACAGAATCGGTTTTTATTCACTCGACTAAAATGTCTACTAAATCTAGTATTGGATTTAGTAGCTAATCTAGTGGACACATCGTTCAAGTCAAAACGGTTTAGTGGCTCGCTTTAGTAACCCGGCCGAGCACTAAACCTCGCGTAAACCCGGCTTTAGAGAATCCACTCCGACACAAATAAGTAGCGACAAACGGAATGGAACATTGTTAAATGCTTGCTCGAAAACAGACGGTCGTTCGATTTTTGTTGACATCCAAAACGGAGCCAATGTTTTGTTGTCATTAAAACGCGTTTTTCATCGAACCGTGTCACTAATCATATCAACGAACGATTTCACAAGTCAACACAATGAAAATTATATAAAAAAAAAAATGTCTTCGCGTACCACAGGCTGGGAGGAACCGCCGAGTCTTAGAGGACACTGTTGTCACGAAGTATTCGACACTCGTATTTTTTCGACGTATTCCAAATGCTCGTTAAAAGCGTTTTAAGTCTGTGACGAACGGTATAAAGACTCGGGCCGATTTTTGTGAGCCCCGCAACAACAGCACCTTCGTTTTCTCCAAATTTTCCAAATTACACGTACACAGATATCAAATAATGCAATTTTAAATCCTATAAATACACGACGTCCCTCGAATAAAATCCCATGTCCAATAATACGTGTAATATATATTAATATTCCGTCCGGTTGGCGATATAAGAAACCCTAGACGCCACAGAGCGGGCGTCTAATGCAACACTCTTATTGGTCGGCTGATTGTTATCAATTATGCCAAACCGTTATCGCTCATCGGTTATCATTTTTATTGTTACGAACGAACGGTTTTTTTGTAAATATATAAATCTAATTTTATTACAAATACCGAAGACGATGTTACCACCATATTCTTTGCTCTAGTCAAAGAAAAAAAAAGTTTCACTAATTGATTGCTATAATCATTTTATTCTTTATGTTATACTCGAAAATATCTAGTACTGTAAAATTAGAAATTCGGAAAAGAAAACGAAAATATATTTAGAATTTTTTATTATAATTTATTGAATCCTTCAATTTAATAATTATAAGTTATAACGTAATAATTACAAACACATTTTTTAATTGTCCCTGAACAATCCAATTAGTGGCACATTTTTCTTTGAATAGAACAAAGAATGTGTTAACGTCGTCTTCTGTACGGAAATTACAACGTATCACTTCGACGTTACTCTTAATATCTACCGATTCGCAACGCAGATTGCTATTACAAATATTTATTTCATCTATGATATTGATATTTTTAACATACATATTTAGTGTGTTTGTGTTAATAAAATGATAAAATTAGATTTATATATTTACAACAACAACAACAAAAAAAAACCTTTCGTACATAATAATAAAAATGATAACTAACGAGTGATAACAGTTTGCCATAATTGATAACAATAAGCCGACCAATAACGAACGGATCATTGTAGGAACGATTGAAATGATCCATGACGTCATTATTTGTTGTTATCAAATTTACTTATTTGTGCGCATGCGTGTACAAAATGACGTCATTAAATTTGCTTGTTTATGCACATGTACGTACAAAAAAAACCCATGTTTATATTATAGGCATTTATAAATTTATATTTTTATGTGTATTTGCGGGTTTTGTGATTTAACTTATGCTTATACGTACTTGTGGATTCAATAAACAAGCGTACGAAACATAGTCCTATGCGTATATATTTTTATGTTTTTTTTTATCATGATTAATAATTGGCTCTTTGTCGTGTGAAAATTTTGGATTTCAAAGTGGTCCTCCTATTTAATTAAATCAAAATCCTAGTAGTACGTTCGTATTAATAACTAGTTCTTTTTTTTTTGTTATAAATCCGTAGATTTGTTTGTTGCAGCTCTCCATGCTTCTCTATCGTAGCACAATTCTTTCAGGTCCTTGTAACTTCCCTTATTCGTATCCTGCATTATCTGTGTCATGTATTCTGTTCTTGGTCTTTCTCTTGCAATGTGTCTTGCAATAACTAGTTCACTCTGTTCAAACTGATTTAAAAACGGTTACCAATAAGAAACAAATCGTGGCGATTTATAAAATATTAAATGAAATGTCAATTTTTCGGCGATTATGTGATGATTTCAAGCGAGTTATATATTCAGCCATTCGAATGCGAATTAAATAAGAACGGTTGATAACAACCGCGTTTTTTGATAACGACCAAATTCGGTAACAACAATTAATAATGACGTCATGGATCATTTCAATCGTTCCTACAATGATCCATTCGTGACCAATAAGGATGTCGCATTAGACGCCCGCTCTGTGGCGTCTAGGGTTTCTCATATCGCGTCCGGTTGCTGTCGCGAGTCCTGCGACCGGACGAATCGAACCGATGACGGTCGGTCGCGTAACCGGACGAGACTCGTCTATACGCGTCGTCTACGAAAGTTCCGCGATTCGGACAAAATTATACAATTTCTCGCGTTCGAAATAATACGTAGAAAAAAAAAACCTGCCAGTTTACAGCGTATAATAATTCAGAGTACAGCGAATGTGTATTTATTATTATTATTATTTTATCGTGGAACACGGGCAGACACAATCTCGCGGGCAATAATATGTTAGAAAAACAAAAACAGAAAAAAAAACGCGGTTAAAAGGTGAAACGCAGCCGACGTACGCGTAATATACACGATTATTTCGCTGATACGCGTCGATTGTTTATCGAACGTTTTTATTGACAACTGCGATAACACACATTTCCAAGTACTCTGCACAGTACACCGCTGACGAAAACAACGTATTATTATTATTATTATTTTGGGTAATATAATATATTATCGTTTCCTGCAGGCGAGATCAAAAACACGTTGTCACGCGTTGGAACGCTATCGACACGATTTCGTTCGGTAGGTAATCGGAATTATTTACCAAAAAAAATTTTTTTTCACCGAGTTAACGACTTCGACAAAATTCTAATCGGGTCGCGTGTTAAGGAAATTAACCGTTTATATATATTAAAAAAATACGTATTTTGACGACCAGTTTATTTGGACGCGCCGTGTTGTACGAAAATTATTGTTGTCTCGCGCGCCACTAACGTGCTATAATAATTATACGCGATTAAATGTGATTTTTTTTTTCCGTAGAAAACGTGTTGGCCGACGTGAAATTCGAAATTAAGGAGATTGAAAGCGGGTATTTTCTCTCTTTGTCTTACACACATGAAACATAGCAAAATAGACGTTTCGTACTTCCACAACGTACCGATCGATCTGTTGGTGCGATAAGAAATTCGAAAACGGATTTCGAATTCCTCGTGAATTTTACTACAAAACGACTTTTCCGCTTTTTTCATTTTTTTTTCATAAGCCCTTAAAAAAATTAACCGAACAAATTTAAAAAAAATTGTTAATAATTCATTTTTGAAGGTCTTAAAAGTTGAGCCTTAAAAGTTTGTCCCCCTCCAAGTGAAAAATAGTTTCCGCGCCACTGATTTTTGAAACGTCAAAAGTACAGCTGTTTTAATTCGTTTTGATTACCGATTATTATTAACGGGCTGCTTCAAGAGGATGCTATACTGAAAGTAAAACACGTGCAATTCACCGTAACTTTGTGTAAAAACTAGTTTGCGCGAACATAAAACACCGCGGCTACAATCAAAATAAAAACACTAAATTTTGGAACTGCATAGAAGAGAACTTAATCTATGTCGTAGGGTTTTTATTTTTTTTTTTTGATAACTTGTTTCAATTTTGTATTATACGTGTAAAAAAAAATAAAGACACAAATCATACAAGTTTAACACTTAATTACTTAATTTAAAATGACTTTATAAAAAAAAAAAAATAATAAAAACGCTACGACACAGATTTGGTTCTCTTCTGTGTGGTACCGAAATCTGATCATTTTATTTTGATTGTACCCCGGTGTTTTATGTTCGCGTAAACCAGTTTTTAGTCTCTTATTTGAGATGTGTCCTCTTAAAGCCTCATTTATACGACGATAGTAAACGTGATAGCTGCTGTCATGAAAGTCACACTATCGTCGTGTAGACGGCATGACAGTCACTGTCGCACTATTGTGACAGTACTGTCAGTGATTGGACACTTCTAATATAATCAAGAAACGGTCGCCATTTTATTTCAGGTGAAATATTATCATTTTTTGTTGTTGTGATAACAATTATTGCCGGTTGAGTCATAGAACAGATAATTATAAGTCTTAGTATACAGACATTAATTTAATAATTACAATGGTCTATTTGTGTATTGTGAAAAAAAAATTGTTTTTTTTTTACATTATGTTTAATTTATTATTATTATTAAATCGTTTATACAGCGTAGTGGTCACACTGATTCACCAGACATAAAATGGCCGACTGATTTCAATCCCCGGCCTATGCTGCCCCGTGTACATTTTTATCAGTGTCCATTCTGATTAATCTATTCTGTGGTATACTCAGAGCCCCCACAAAGGGGGGGTCAGTGATTACTGTGGTCCCGGGGCCCGGGGAAAAAAAACATAATATACCTATACTTATTATTAATTTAAATTAGAAAAATAAAATGAGACATATGAGTCATGCCACCCTAGTCACCATATCTTTATATACAATATTGGTATACAAATAATTTGATTTCTTACTAAATCATTTTTTGTAACAAAATGTGTAGGCGGGTGGTGCGTGCGGCGCGAGCATTTCTTGGAAAAAATAATAGGGAAATAAATCCTGGAAGATAAGAGCAATTAGTCTGCCGCTATAGAAATATTAATGTTGTGCCGCCTGTCCTTTTAGTACTATTTTTGCTGGTCGAAAACGTGATAATTATGGGTTTTTATAATACATTTAATTTTGTCAATAGGTATTCGGGTATTCGGGTATTCCCACAAAATGTACATGTACAAAATATGTACAATACAATTTTATTTTTGTATGTACAAACGCTATTTTTAATTTTGAATAATTTACATTGTATTTCATTATACATAAATACTTTTTAAAAAATGTTGCTTTTTATATTAAACTGTAGTGAATTAATGCACTTGTGTTTTAAACTAAAATAACTGATATTTTATAGAGGTGTATATAACAGCAAAAGAAGCCGTGCGACCGATATATTTAGGTAATTTTTGTAAAAATAAAAAATTATATGTTAGAATAATTTATAATAATTATTAGATGATTGTAAATATTAATATACATTGAGGGCCCGGATTTATTTACAGTACCGTAGTTGAAAAATTCATGTGGGGGGGGCCTGGTTACACTATCACACGCTATCGCGTACGACGCGATAAGTTGATATTATAGTACTCTCACGATAGTAATAAATTCAACAATGTAACAATTAAACGCCTACTACCATCGTGTACTACGTGTACCACTTGCGACGGTGACACTGATAGTATTTTTGCACCAAACATATATAAATAGATGTTTTTCTGATTTTGTTTTAAACGAATCGATCACCTGCAATAATCATCTGTGCGCGTGACGTCGCACTGATAGTATATACTATCGCCGACCAGTGGCGTGCCCAGGAATTTTCAATGGGGGGATGTTATAAGTAAATAGTAATAATACATTTTAAATTTTAATGAATTGTCACGGTAATACCAAAAACTCAAATGTTTATGTTTCGAGCTCTCCAAAATCGTTTCTAGCTTATAATTATGTACATTTGTAAATTGTTCTATAATTTAAATTATAACACACTTATACCAACAATTGTTCAATTAATATAACATATTCTATGTATTACAGTGAATGTTTATTGTCATAAGTAATAACTTTTTGCTAATAACTAATGAAAAGTATTAAGTAATGACCAGGGGCGCATTAAGTGGGGGGCAAAGGGTGCGTTTGCCCGGGCGGCAATTTTTAGAGGGCGGCACACTGATCATGGACATTTGGAGAATTATATGTTTTAGTATGTTGGAATCTGTAATCTGTACTGTAAATTTAGGGGCGGCAAATTATATTTGCCCCCCCCCCTCCCATCCCTAAATATTGATTTTTAATGCGCCCCTGGTAATGACTCTATAAAACTGCAGCTCTTATAACTAATAAGTTGTTTTCTGTAAGTCGGCAAAAAAGACAATGGGGGGGAGGGGGATATAACCCCTAACCTCCCTGAGCACGCCACTGATCACGACAATATACTATCGAGAGAGAGAGAGAGAGAGCAATAATCGCGATAGAACTTTCGTGCGAGAGTGCCTATACACTATCATCGTGTAAACGAGGCTCGAGCGCATTATGCCGCGGTGCCGCCGCTATATAGAACAGCTGAAGTCCGCCCCCCGGGGAATTATCGGCGGTATTCGAGCGCTGCTCGCCCTAATCGCTGCGGTATTTTTGTATAACATCACAAAAAAACGCGTATAATTGTATCGCGGTAAAAACAAAGTAGCCGAGCTTCGCCGTCGTCGCAAATAAATTAAATACAATATAAAATCGACCTTAATATAAAAATAATGAAAAATACGTATATACCGTCGGAAACGCGCTGCTACACACACACATATATATATATTTTTATTTTTTTTAAATAATAATAAAAATAAATATTATGTGTGTGTGTTATACGCGTGTTATCGTCCTTGAAACTCATATTATCGTACACAAACGCGCGGCGTACATTATTATTATTATTATTTATGCGAGCACACACACACACACACACGCCGTAGCCGTAGCCGACGGACGGACGGACGGACGGAATTCGAACGCGGTCGTATTAAAATATTGTCCGCCTTGTAGTGGGTATATTATAACGTGTTGTGTTGTACCATCATCGCAGTGCCGGTGCTAGGTTTTGCGGGGCCCGGGGCAAATCATAATAGAAGGTGCCCCAATTTACAAAATAATAAGGAAAAAAATTATACGTTTCTAAAGTTAATTTTTTTAACACGACTTTAAAAATAATAATAATAACAATAAAATATGTACTAGAGGTCTATGAGTATCTAATACTTACAATTTACAAGGAAATATAGCACGGGTTTTCGTTTGATTACCGAATTTCAATTATTTCGATATAAAAAAAATCACTTTTTATACAACTGATTTGTTATAAGAACTTCAAGGACAGAACCTTGTCACCAAAGTGTATGTAAAAGACAAAAGTAACATTTTTATACCGACCTACACTAAGATTTTTCAAACATTACGGGTAGTTCATCAGTACCTACATAATCTGTTACAAATATTATATTGTATATAATTATCAATTATTATTAAAATGTGTATCATAAACTATAAAATAGTAAGTCTAAATTTTTAATTCACGACCCCAGAAGAGGCTTTTAAATATTGTTTCATTGTAACATAATTATTTATACCGGGCGCGGGGCCCTGAAAGCGCGGGGCCCGGGGCGCTTGCCCCGCTCGCCCCGCCCTTGCGCCGGCCCTGCATCATCGTCGGTACAGCGCTCAAACGCGTACCACTTCTGCGGTAATATCGTGCTGCGCGCGTGTTTACACGCGGTCCTGCAGACTCTCTCGGGGCCGGTACATTCGCATCGTCGCGTTCGCAAATCGCCCCGGGCGTAAACACACACACACACACAGAACTGGAAAAGAATTTTTTTTGTTGAAAATTTCGAATTCACAGTTCCAAAGGTAACGACGACGAGCCGCGGGGTGTCGCGGACAGTGTTGTGTATAAAGATAAATATTAATTTATCTGGATAAAGATACAAAAAAAAAGGGATGTTATAGACAATAAAATTTTAAAAACGGATTGAAAACGGGTATTTTCTCTCTTTGTGTCTTATCACACGCGAAACGCGGCTAAACCAGACGTTTCGTACTTCCAACGTATACCTACCGCGGACCGATCCTATATTGACGCGATAAGAAATTCGAAAACGGATTTGAATTCCTCGTGAATTTTACTACAAAACGACTTTCCCACTTTTTTCGTTCTTTTTTTTTTTTCATGAACCCTTAAAAAAATTAACCGAACGAATTAAAAAAAAAAAATTGTTAATAATTCATTTTTGACGGTCTTAAAAAAAAAAAAAACGGGAAAGTCGTTTTGCAGTAAAATTCAAGAGGAATTCAAATCCGTTTTCAAATTTCTTATCATCGCACCAACAGATCGTTCGGTACGTTGGAAATACGAAACGTCTATTTCGCTATGTTTCGTGTGTGGTAAGACAAAGAGAGAAAATACCCGCTTTCAATCCCTTTAAGATAAAAGATAATTTATCTAGATAAAGATAAATAATTAATAACGATTTGTCTAAAAAAAAAAAAAAAAAGATAATTTTTGTATACTATTATAGAATTTCATAAAATTTCTAATGTATCGATGATAATCATCATTAGGATTGAAAAAAAGTACTTTATAATTGATAATGATAAAATAATACATCCAGGCACTTGTTAACGTGACAAGTTTATTTATTATATTTTATATTTATTGTTATTAGTTAACGGAACGTTTTCAAATAAACCGATTAAATAGAAATTTGATAAAGCCAACATTGTGACGCAGAAAAAAAAAGATTATTTGGGACAGAAAATTAAAAAAAAAAAATTTAACTGAGAAACTCGAATTTTTGTAGGTACCTGTATTGGCTAAATAAAAAGCACTTATTAAATTTATTTTATCTAGATGACTTACATTATTAATCTAAGATACAATGACTCAGATAGCTCATTTTGAATCCATCTATATAAGATAAAAGATTAAAAAAATTATCTAGATAATATACAACACTGGTTGTGGATGACGCTTAAGAGGATGCTACACGTCTCAAAATAGAAACTAAAAACTGGTTTACGCGAACATAAAACACCGGGGCTACAATCAAAATGAAATGATCGAATTCTGGTACCACACAGAAGAGAACCCAATCTATGTCGTAGCGTTTTTATTATTTTTTTTTTTTTTATAAAGTCATTTGAAATTAATTAATTAACTGTTAATGATTTTTATGATTTGTGATTTTTTTTTTACACATATAATACAAAATTGAAACAAGTTATCAAAAAAAAAAAGAAAAACGCTACGACACAGATTAAGTTCTCTTCTGTGTAGTTTCGAAATTTGGTTTTCTTATTTTGACTGTAGCCCCGGTGTTTTACGTTCGCGTAAACTAGTTTTTACACAAAGTTACGGTAAATTGCATGTGTTTTATACTTTCAATATAGCATCCTCTTAAGTGAATTACTCGGATAATGATTTGTTGAGTTTTGTTGAATTTTAGAGTTTTAAAATTTGACAGCGACCGAGACAGATTCCGAGCCATAAGACTGCCAACTAATAAAATGTAAAATGTAGGAGTACAGGGCCCCGGCGTTACTTTTTGCCGAAGCTCTGACTCCTGGGATGCAAAAAAAAAAAAATC
The DNA here is from genome assembly GCA_032441835.1 of Slavum lentiscoides. NCBI lineage: Eukaryota > Metazoa > Arthropoda > Insecta > Hemiptera > Aphididae > Slavum > Slavum lentiscoides. The sequence continues at coordinate 16,585,367 of CM063712.1, read as the reverse complement.
AGCAACCCTCTTACTAATTTGCTACTTGAATCCCGGACCTTCCCTCTTCCGCTGTCCATTTCTTTTTTAAAAAGCTATTTTTTCATATGACTTAAACTATACGATTTATGTACTGAAACGTAGGATTGTCCTACGAAAAGTTTAAAGCGTTTTTGTCCGTAGGATTATTCCATACTTTTTAGTACGTTTTTTTTGAGTCGGTTTTTTTTTTTTTTTCTAAAAAATATTTTTATTTCAATTAAAACGTCTGAAATATCCCTATTGTCCGTAATTGATTCGAATCATAAACCAATAACGGGGAGGTGGCGGAGGTCGAAATCCGTGATCTCCGTGAGGATTTGAGTTCGCCCCCTCTAAAGACTTTGACATATATAACCACCACTGTTCCGAGCGGAGCAATACTACACTACACTGCTGAGAAAAATTTTGAAATGGTCATAAAAAGAAATCGCAGCAACTCAACGATTTTCAAGATTTTTTTTTTTAAATACGGTTGAAGTAACAAACTATATACTATAATTAAATACTTCGAAATATTCAATTATTGCTATAAGTATGCCAAAATTAAAAGAAATTAATTTCGAAAAATTTGTCCCGTTAATACAGTTCAAATATTATATTCGATGACAATTTCCAGGTTTCTACGAACGTAAATTTTGAAAAAAATAGGAAGAAATAACGATAATAATCGATTTTAACGAAATCGCGTTTTTACCATTTTTTTTTTTACGTAATTTTTCGCTAGTTTATTCCCGACGATCACAATAAAAGTATTGAGAAAATCGAAAAACGACCACTAAAAAAAAGCGCCGACTAGACGCAATTCGATACCGGAAGATACCGTGTTATGCGTAACGATCCGAGCACTCTCCTTCTGGCGTGCAACGCAGAATAAACACATCGGAAAAAAACGCATCATTTTAAAGCCACAATACACTGTTCGCTCCGCTCAGAATCTAATGAACGATACGGAAACGAGCATCGAAGACCCCCTCCTTCAGCGCCGAATTCCCGTACAAGACGATAATCGTTAAGAAATTACCCCGAATCGTTGCAGGAAATGTGAGGAAACAATTTTATTTTTACTGTTGCACTTTTAAACCGTTCGTTTAATAAATTTAAAAAAAATTCGAGTTTATTATTATAACCCGCGCGTACCACCTATATATACGTATAATAATGATAATATTAATAATAATCGTTTATTATTTAAGTGAACTGCCGCCGCCAATTATCATACTATACGTATTGTACAACAGTATACAGTAGTAGCCGGTGCGTATAGGCATCGAAAACGTTATTAATATAATGTATAATAACTCGTACGTCGTCGTCGTCGTTTTTTTTTAATAATTATACGCTTATGTTATTATAAAGGAAGTATACATAGAACACAAATTGTCATGACGACGAGTGCGAATCAGACTTTGTGCTAAGGAATTTTCAAGAATTATAGCCAAAAATATTTTTTTGTGCGAGTGGATAAAAAAAAAAAAAATGCCCAACAACAAACGGTATATTTTTAAAGAGGCCGAAAATCAATGACACGAATACAACGTAATTACGCGTATATATAAAATAATAACGGACGACACTTTAGAATAAAATTCAAAAACTGAAAACGTAAACCTAAAATAATCAATACGTTCGCGTATCTTAAATTTTTAGGTACTGCACCAAGGACTTCTTTTCAAACTAAAAAAAATCTCTTTCCGCGCCTTACTACTACTACTACTATTTTTTACCTCGTGTTTAAATCAGGGCTCGCAAACGTTATAATAACGTTTTGATTATAACGTTATAATTGCAAAATATCAATTGAAATGAATATCAAAAAACGTAACGGAAAACAATAAACAGTGATTTTAAACTATCACAAATTAAAATATATAATTAAACGAAATAATGTATTAATGTTATATATCGAAATATCGAAAAACGAAAAATGGAATTACCGTTATTTTAATATTTGTTTTCAATTTACTACGGAAAATATAAGCCTATGGTGTAGGTTTATTATAGTTCTATAATAAGGCTGGGTTCACACGGACGCGTAAAAATTATTCAAAGATACGTGTCTGGGAATATGTCAGCTAGTCAGAAAAGTTGCAATTGGTAATATAATCAACATTTTATGAAAAATATTCTGCACTGGAATATAAAGTCAAAAATAAACCAAGGTTCTCAATGAAAAATGTATAAAATCAAAAAATTAAGGATAAAAGTTTAGGACTTTTATAATCAATGAAGTTTAATGAAGTACGTTACGTACATTTACGTTTATGAGATTTTAAAACGTGCTATAGTCTATGGAATATGAATGGATTTATTTATTTGAAAAAAAATCGATATTAAACCAAATAACGTTAAAATACCGATAAACGTTAAACGTAATTATTATATAATGATAAAACTTTCTTTAACGTTAAACACAAATAATCCATAACGATAAACGCAAAAGGTAAATAACAATAAAAAACGTTAAACATTTTTTTTTTTTTTTCAAATGAAAGCCCTGGTTTAAATCTCACTCGGAAGACACGACACTTTACAGTGTACGTTCAGGACATCCGAAATATCTCTAACCCGTGCCGGAGTCCATCGACGAGCGGTCGCAGCTCCACTAGTATTCAGATTATATACGTCGGACCGACCCGTAACGGAACACGCGATCGCTGGACACTTTGCGGATGGCGAAACGATCCTAGCCGTTCACTCAGAACGACCGAATCGGCCTAGAATTTATTTCAATCGCGCCTAAACCTAATGCAAACTCGGTATATATAAAGAACGGGGAATCAAAATCGACGAGACCAACAAGTGTCCGTTCGTTGCGCCTTCACACTCGGACCCCAAGGAACTGCAGTCCGTCCGTAAATTCTTAATGATTTAATTGTCCCACTTGCACAAAACGTATACGTTACCCGTAGGACCGTCTCTACTCGCTTCACATCCGTACGCGATAAACAACCGATTCCGACAGTACAAAACCCTGTATAAAACGTCTCGTTTCCAAACCACCAAAAATCCTCTAATCTCCGATCTATTTGTTCCCGACAAGCCTGCACGTGATCCCCGGAAAACGTTTAAAACGTAAACGGGGTCGTGATCGGAAGAAATCACCAAGTTCCATCGATGGACGGACAGGCACGATATTGTAAAAAAAAAAAAAGGTCTTATTTTATTGCGTTTTAAATCGTAAAAATTCAATATTTACAGATTGTTTTCGAGCGCGCGACTTTTTTACCCGCTAAAATTATTACCGTATAAACCTATAGATTATAATTTTATAAGAGTGTAAAAGAGAAAAAGGATTTTATTCGAACGGATAGTGTACGCAAAAATGTAAATACCGAGCTGGGACCGGCCGGACACCGTGGTGGTCGGTTACCACCACTCGTGTCGCACGGGGGTATTTACCTTTTTTGTTCAGATAATTCTTGACGCATTTCAGGAACTCCGGCAACCGGAATGTGTGCATGATCCTATTATATTAAACCGCGATCATTTATATATTTTACAAAATCTCGGAATGATAATAATTTTTTTTTTTTCTCTATATAATAAACGGCGGCGTTTTTGACGAATTTCTTTTGTATTATTTTTTTTACACCGGCCCGCGGGTTTTCGTTACGATATCGGCGGACGCGCACTGTATCCGGAGAGGAACGGCGTGTATCCGCCGGCCGGTGGTGGTGGTAAACGCGATATCAATACGCGGAAACGATAGAAAATATTGAATTGTATTTAAAAAAAAAAAAAAAGTAAATAATAATAATAATGATATTAAAAAAAAAATCGAAAAATCGTATAAAATATATTATATCGCGGCGGCGAATATTAATTTTTTTTTTTCAATAATAATAATAATAATAATAAATCGGTATCGAGTACGGAATATTTTATTTTATTATTTTTTTGAATTTTCTACACGTTCGACGTTCAACGGCGTGCCGTACAACCGCGCGTACAACGACCGACCGTCGGTAACAAACTGAACCGATTCCGAAGTCGAACGCCACGGCCGGCCAGCGGTGGTGGAACGGCGTCGTCGCCGCCGTCGCCGTCGCCGCCGCCGTCGTCGTCGTCGGCGGCGGCGGCGAACGCGCGCTTATAATAATATGATATGCGCGTTTGCAGTAACACACATTAGGTGTGTGTGTGTGTATAACACGAGTATTTACGTACTCGGACCGGACGGACACGGAGGGGAAGTGTGTTGTTACCCCCCCCCCCCGACGATTACTCTCCGCCCCGTCCGATACGGCTACTCGTATATGTATTATAATAATAATATTACGCTCGTTTGTGTCTATAACGCGCCCGCGACTCTGCTCACGCGTGGAACGTAATAATATAGTAACAGTGCTAAAATAATGCGAATAATAATAAATACAAAAATATCAGTTTCATTATTGGATGCAAAAAATGTCCGAACGAAGGAAACGGGGAAAAAAATTGATCTGGAGCCGGAGATAAGTAGAATGTGGTGTACGAGAACGAGACTATACGTAGGAGAGCTCCGGGAACCGTCACGAATGGAATAGAGCAGCGTTTCCCAAATGGCGGGTCGCGACCCACTACCGGGCCACGAAAATATAATACCGCGTCGCAGAATTAATAAAATTCTCATATTAAATTTTGTTGTTTATCATTTCGTTTGATAATTTGAACTTTTTAGCAAAAATAAATTCATCAACACGAATAGGTAACTATTATTTACAACAAAAATAATAATTATTATTGCGATTATCGACTAGACCCGATGAAAAACCCGTATGACGTTCAAATGTGTTTTATTTTGCATTTTTTTTTACGATAAATGTAAAATATTATGGTGGGTCACGAAGGAAAAAAATATTAATTACCGGGCCAGCTCAAACAAGAGTTTGGGAAACGCTGGTAATAGAGCAAACATCTACGGAGGATACCGGGACGAATTTGCACGAAGGAACAGTGCAGAAAATCGTTCTGCTTAGCACCGCCCACATCCGTTGCGTCGGGTTAAGTCGCTGTGAACTCGGGCAGACACATCTGGACTTGACCCACAAATACCTACCGGACGACGAGTTCGTCCTCCGACTCTGTGATCAGAGCGAATAATAATAATAATAAAGGTAGCGAAGGTCGTGGATGTCGCTTTTAAGCGGTAAAAAAATTTATACTGTAGATTTTATAGAGTTTGGTATATATAATATACTACTGTGATAAATTCCAAAGCAATCGTTGCACATTCGACAAAAACGATTCTGGGCTTCGGTGTAGTCTTTTATTCGTATTAAAAATATCCGATATAATAATATTAATTATTATAATAATATAAAACTGTGCTAAAAAACGACTGACTTATTTATTCAATTTTCTCGTTTTGAGACCAACAATTAACACGTAACCAGTGCCTAAAATTCTCGCGTTTTGCTACTGCACAGTATAGGTATACATTTTCTTTATTATTCCCCCCTCAAAAAACTACTATAAATATTAATTGAATTAAATACCTATACTTACCTACATAATATAATAATATACGTCTGCTACTCTGATGTCATACGCATAGAGTGTACAATCAATTTTTACTAAATTTTGTCAAATTATTTAAAAGTGTATAAAAATTAAAAATAATAAATGCTCGGTAGGAACATTACGACATAGTTTACATTCGATTTGTAGATAAAATAAAAATAAATTTAAATTTCTTTTATTTTTAACAATATAATAATTAAAATAATTGGCTAAAAATGTACTGCGCATTCGGTATTTGCTACTGCACACAATTTTAGGCCCTGCATGTAACACGTTGTACCTAACTCGCACACGTGGAACATAGTGACAGTGCTAAAATAATAATAATCTTTTTTTGCGGGCTGCAGTGGCCGGCAATTGTTGAATTATGGGCCTCCGTTTTATTTCACTTCCGTAAAATAAAATATTATATTACCGCGAAATGTGTTGTACGTGTATTGGTTGAAAACGATACTTGTATTTTTATTTTTTTCTTCGGTAAACAATATAACAGTCGCTCACATTATTATCGTCTATAGAATTATTTATTATTAACGCGTGTATAATACGAATGACCAGCCGTCAACAAGTGTAAAAATAGATTGGATTGCTATCCGAAATAACCAGTGCCGTCCTAACCACCAATAATGCCCTAGGGCAATAATATTTGACGCCCCTCCCGGCCTCCCCAAAAAAAAATTTTACAACTAACTTAATATCTAATTACACAATTTTATATATTTTAATAGTAAATACACTCATCCTCGAAATCATCATATAGATACAAGGGAAATTAATATCTAAAATAAAACAACAAATTTTTTCTTTTTGTCATTCATTTTTTTGACGCCCCCTGCATTCATAATACTTTGGACGCCCTAGGGCACTTGCCCCATTCCCCCCCTTGGGACGGTTATGGAAATAACACTTTTGCAACAAATAAAAGATACACCCGCGGTACTCGTTCCGGTTCTGTCTACATATATTTTGATATGTAAATGGCTTGATCGGTTAAGTGAAGAATGCGATCGGTTAAAATATTTTTCATAATTTTTTTTTTTGTGTCTAAAACTGTTCGTTATAATTCCTGTCACAGTATAGTGGTGATCGCGAGAGGAATTCGACGTTGCATCATAAACCAAAATATGAGTGAAGCGAGTTTATTTTAACGGATTATTTATTACCGTAAATATCGCGCTCGAGGAAAAAAAAAATTAATTAGTAAGTGTTGAAAATTGCATATAACGGTTTTAGATTATATCGTATGAGACTAAAATAATTAACGCGCTTATAATATATAGTTCCGCGCGAGTACAGTACGCCATAGTGCAGTACTTCCAAAAACAAAGTGTACGGTTGCAAAAAAAAAAAAAACCGTGTAGCTCAAAAAAATTAATACGAAAATTTGAAGAAGAAAAAATTAACGTTACACGATATAAGCGTATAGTAAATCATAATAACGGATTAAAATTCTAAAATTAAATATTAAACGGATTAATAACAGATAATATTTTTTACGGTAAACATAAAAAAAAAAAAAAACAATTAATTAGTGCATTTTGAAGAAAACTGTTAATATATCGCTTTTGGTTTTTTCCCTCTAAAACCTAAACCTCGTACGAGGCAACATAAAAAACATCTCGCCCCCAATCCACGTCCAGCGCAGCTCTTATTCCGGAAGATCCTTCGCTTTACGTATCCGAGAAACCGAGTCCTCGGAACACCCGTACCTCGAGTCGCGTGCAATGACGTTAATATTATATTTAATATAATTTGTAAATAAATTGTTTACCTAATATTTTTCGGCAATATTCTTTCTGACATACTATAATAATAATAATAATAAAAATTTAATCGATCAATTTATATCGTACGTGCGTACATTTATAATACAAGCAACTGGGGCACAGCTATATGATTGGAATAATTCACGATACGCATGCGGATATGTGTCTATACAAATGAGCAGGCGATTAGAGCACCGCCGCATTATCGTTTTGTCGTTATCGGCCAATATAAACAGCTATATTACGTGTTATTTATTTTTTTTTTTATTACATATTTTAGTATTTACTGTTTACACCGTAAAAAACGATCGTTTATCGTCATATTTACATAATCGAACACTACACGTATATAACATTAAACAGTGACACTCTCAACAACAACAACAACAACAACAACAATAATACGAGAAGAAGAAGAAAAAGGAGTGTGCGTCATGTACCACATATTCGGCGAGGATACTTAAAAAAAAAAAAAAGTGTAATAAATAAGCAGACGATTATAACGGGAAATGTTTTTCCAAGTTCTTATTGAGATTTTCTTTTTTTACAAGATCGTCAGTGCCGAACTATATTGGAATGGGGGACTAGCCGAAGACCCGCGATTCTTTCGGATCGTCGAAAAATTGTTTTTACCGGGTTGCGATAAAGCTAAGAATAATTATCGGCAGCTACAGCGGCTTATTAACTACGGTAATATCACGTAGCGTTACCATACTCTACCGAGTAAAGTCACTTTAAATTCTTCGAGTTAATACTTTAAATAAGACTTCCGCATATCGTATAACGTTTTACAATAACACAGTACCTAGGTATATCCGCCCAGAGTGTACGCGGTGTTATTGTGGAAAAGAAAAAAAACCGATCGTCCGGCCAGTGTTATCGTGTTGTGTTTTGTTGTGACTTATTTTTCCGGCATCTCGTCATTAAAAAAAAAAAAAAAAAACAAACAAATATTTGGTATTTTTATTTATACGAGAGGAAGAAAGAGCCAAAAAAACGATGATCGACGTCGTGTTCGCGCGATGCCAAATACGTGATTACAGTATCTGAATATTGTTTTACGTCGAGTCGACTTCGCCACGAAATCGGTGTAATACACGTGCATCGTTTCAAAAAAAAAAATGCTTAAAAATTTACCGGATTCGCAGGGGCGATAAAGTGGCAAAAAAGCAGGACGGGAGATCGCAGGATATCGAATATACGATATTCAGCGTTCTCCTAAAACAGTCGAAAAAGGAAGGTACAATTTTTTTTTTTTTAAAGGGCTAACGGCCTTTAATATCAGCCCTCCAAGCATATATCCCTCCACCGATTTCCGTCCTCTGCTGCTTCTCTCCGTAGTGTTCCACAGGTTCCACTCCTTTTACAACATCTCTTACAACACAGTCCTCCCATCTTAATCGAGGTCATACCCCAGATGTCGTTTTCCTGCAACCGGACTGTTTTCAACAACGGTCCTCATCGGTTACAGATCCCTGTTTCCTCCATGCATTTTTTTTCGTTACGTCAGGAGTTAGGACGTAGAAATACGTCCTAGTGTTCACGATTTTTTTTTTCTTTTCCTCCACTCCCCATCTCCATCGTCCTTGCTTGGCCAAAAAAATTCTTCTCAGAATTTTTCTTTCGAAAACGTCCGATCTTGTTTCTTCTGTTTTTCTCAGAAACAATGTACACGCCAAAAACGAAACGAAAATTTTAAAAGCGTAACGAATACAATAAAGTCGAATCGATTAATTTATATTCTAAAAGTATATCTACGCGTAAAACATAAAAAAAAACGACAAAACGTATAGTAATATATCTAGTAAAATAAGAGAAATCTGCAGTAGAAACATAAATTTATTTTATGGTGTACACTGTACACCAATTTAACGTTTTAAAAACCCACATACGCGCGTTTCAGTGCCGTAGATAGGATTTTTACATGGGGAGGGGGGGTTCAGTGCTATAGATAGGATTTTTATATGGGGGGGGGGGTTCAGTGCTATAGATAGACATTTAATATGGCCAATGTGAGGTCATCATTAGTTATAATATTGAGGTAAACATCAAGAAAGTGTGAATGATTTCTATTATTTTTATATACTATAATTAATTTATAACAATATATCAATTTTTCTCGGTTTCTTAGATAATTCATCCAGTATCCGATGTTCAAGGGGGGTTTGAACCCTAAACCCCCCGTGTCTACGGCCCTGGCGCGTTTGTTAACAATAAAATATTGGAAAAATAATAAAACATTTAAAAAATTTTTATTTTTAATTTTTTGTTTTTAAATACACGAAATAATTTTTACACAATTTCGAGTCAACCGTCGTGCTCTTTGAAGATAATTTCGAGGGAGACGCACTGTAAGTGCTTGTTCGAGGGCAGAGGAACGGACGAGTGGGTCTTGCGTCTCCTCGCCCCACTTTAATCCTTGCGGATAATAAGATAATATTATATTATTTCGACAATTACAATTAAAACGAACACCTCGGCTACAGCAATGTAACGCGTATATAGTGTCCTCCAATAACAGGAGGTAGAGAGGGGTCGTTATTCATTATTCTATATAGAATATATTGTTTTTGATCTGCCCACGCGCGGCTTAACTATACTTTCCGCCTACACGGGAATGCGACGCGACGTTTGTTTTAAATTCACGAGTATTTATATCATCAGTGGCGTTACGCGAAAATTTCGATCCCTCGCTAAAACAAAACAAGAAACCGAGCCCTTGCGCACGCGTCCGCTCTTTTTACTACATTCAAAACGTTCCACACAAGACCGTTATTATTTGTTTTTTTTTTAATGTCTCCGGGGAAACGTATTTATCATCACTATTATTACGAATTACCGAAAATTTACCGGACATTTCCTGGCGCCCGAAGACGAAAAATATTTTTAAACTATTTTAAAAATGAAATCGAACACGGAATATCCGGCGCCGCCGAGAAAAAAAATAAGCAACAGCGCCAGCGTACCCACGCAGTTATACCGTTTATCAGTTCAAAATGTTGGCAAATTTAAAAGTCGAAATTTACACGCCGTCTTTTAACGTCAACAACAACAACAACAACAACAGTGTTATCGCTTTCAATTCGTTAAACGGTACGCGTATTATATTAGATAGAGAGCCTGGATATATAAGAGAGTATGGCCAACTCGGTGCAAGTTTTCTATTGGCTGGCTGTTATCATTGCTTATGGACGCCATTATCGTCCAAAATAATGTTTTCCACATACACAAATGCTTATTAATTTGTCATTTCCACGTTTGTTTTTACCCGAAATTCGAAAATTAAATTCTGTTTATTCTCTTATACTGTATTATATTCAATAATATAATATAATAAGTATGTATAGGTACCTACCAACCAATTTATTATGCCATCTACCTACGCTATTCTAATGTGTAAATTATAGTAATTTTGTTAATAAAACGTACGTAACATTACTATTTTGTGTTATTTATAAGTTATATTATTTAAATAGATATATGAAAGATATCAAATAATAATGGTTGTGCTTTTATAGCGCACAAAAATATTATCAAATAATTTAATCAAAAACTAATGTTTCTAAAATTTTACCATTTTTTCAATTTTTTCCATCCTTTAATATGCAATCTTGAATCAACCAATTTATACACAATACAATTAAATTCTAAATTTACGAATATAAATATGGTTAGTGTTACATGTAGAATGCCCGGGATTAAAGTGTATTGTTTACATTTTAAAAAACGCGGGAATCGTTTGGACGATTAATGGCTGCTATCACACCCGTTGGCCACTCTCTTATATATCAAGGCTCTCTAATATTAGGTATATATTGAGGCGTACCAAAGTCTTGGAAGAAAAAAAATAAAAATTATTGGATTAAAATTTTAACGCTACCGAAAAACATAACTTATAAAATAAATTTTTAAAAAAGGCGTTTTTTTTTCGCATGTGTTCTTTTTGTTTTTTTGTTTGATATTTTTAAAAAAAAAAAAAAAAAGAAAGTCGTAGTCGAGTGTAGTGATATATGCGTCGCAATCGAGGGTGCTGATCTCCATAAGATGGAGTAATTACGCGCAATATGCTGCAGATACACTCCGTATACACCACGCAGGGAAGACGAAACACATCAACACGACAGACCAGACCAGCTATACATACGGTAGGAGAACAAGTGAACGTATTATTTATTTAATTGGTATCGAAATTGTATAAATTTTCAATAACGTGTAAAAAAATAAAAATAAAATATTTCTTTTGTCTATTAAAAATAAAATTATATAACACGACTCATTGTGTGTGATGATTTCATTGTAAAATGGTGGCGCCCGGACAACTCATTTTAATATCATAATGAAAACAAAAAAAAAAAATTATAAAAAAAATATATATATAAGCTAGTATAGTGAGTGTTGACCGGTAGAAAACAGGTAACGTCTCAATATACGATATATTTTCAATCGTTGATTTGGAAACACTTTTTGACGATTTATCGTGAAAAATAAAGACGAAGACGATTTAAAAATTCGTCCCTGAGTATTTTGTAAATCGTATTCATTTTTTTTTCATTTTTTTTTTACCTTCACTGTCCGCTGTTGAAAAATAAACGCGTAATTTCCCGAAGTTTTTATAATATCATTTCGCTTATTTTCTGACAGCGCAATAAACCGGTTTCGCACCAGTCACCGCCGTACTGGAAACGTCGTTTTTACTTTTAATCTATCGGAATCCGAGAGTTATACACATTTAATCCGAATAATAACGGTTAATCCACGAATACTACTTTACCGAATTACTTTTTCAACTCGGGAGTATTCAGGAGCGAGGGCACTTCAAAAGCTACTCGGGCACCGAGTCACGTTGCCCCGAAATTTTTTTGTTTTCATTACATTTATATAAAAATTGTATTTAAATGTGTACGATATATTCGTATACGCAGGGGCGTATTTATGGGGGGCTGATGGGGCTCCAGCCTCCCCCCCCCCGAAATTTCAGGAACTTTCTTTACTAATTCCTATGCTCTATAGCTATAGGATGTATATATTTAATTAATAAATTCTCCTAATATGTAGTTGTTTTTAAAATGTTGTGAATTTGGTAATTTGTCCTATTTTTAAGACTTAGTCTTGCATTAGAATTTAGAAATAATTCAACAATGATATTTACTCAATGCCTCAGCCCCCCCCCAAAAAAAATTTCTAAATACGCTCCTGCGTATGCGGTACGTCAGTAACGAGAGATAATATTATATTGGTGCGGTTCGTACAGAAGGCAGCAAACACGAAACTAATCCACACGCGTTACAGAAACGACGATAAAAAAAAAAAATTATATATAGATAAAACACAATATCGAAATATTTCAAACATTTCCCGAATACAAAATATATACATCGTTGTTAAAACGTGTGGAATTCCGAAGAAGAATGTTTAAAGAATAAGCCGTCAATACGAGAATTCGGGGGGTCTTTTTTTTTAAATCATTATTATTAATGAGCTAGACGCGCTAAGGCGTGCGAATAATAATCAAACGAGAATACACTGCTTGTTGTTCAGTGATAATAAATAATACGCGAATACTAGTATTTTAATTTTTTTTTTTTCAAATTCCCAGACTGGCAAAAATTCGACATTGAATCTAATATTAATTCGCATAATTTTCATTTTATGGCGACAAAAAAAAAAAAATTAAATAAACGATTGTTATTTAGAAAGCAAGGTTTTGTTTGGTAACGATTTTGCTAAATGCACACATTTTTTTTTTTTTATACTTTTTACAATAATTATTATATTATTGTTTGATTTTTTTACGATAATTAAATGTGTGTCAAAAGCGTTGTATATATTTTTTTTTTTTTAAAGACGATTGCGCGCCTATAATACTATATATATAGATAATTTGAATTTATAAATAAAAAGCGCCCGTTATTTTTGCGAGCTATATACGTAATGTAGTTTTAAGGGTTCGGCAAAAACAATATTATGTTCTACAGCGCAATAGGAATTTTTCTACGCACGTAGCCAGAATGTTATTTAGAGGAGGTCTAAATAAAAATTATCTCCCCCGATCGTCTCTGTCATTGAATTATCACACTTATAAAAAACATTTTCAACACGATTGATTTATTATTTAGAATAAAATAGACACAATAAATAAGCGGAATAAAAATCACATTATTCGATGCGAATAACGTATTAAATAAACACAAGTATTTACGGCACTATTATTAAAAATATATAATATTGTTTTTCTATTCGATTGGACGTATTGCATTACGTTCGATACATCTTCTGCCGGGAGGATACCCGTTGTCCGACAAAATGGAAGTGGAATAGGATTTATCAGTCCGACCTATCGTTGATACCAACACACATTTTATCTAAAATTATTAAAAAGAATTTTTGTGTTCTATAACATGTGTCTCTGAATATTTTGTTCGATGTAGTTAGAATTAGTTATACACTTCGTTAACGACTTAACGTTGTATTCATTTACTTTTTGTGGTTCAGTTGTTTGTGCAAGTGTTTAAATTTTAGCAGTACATTGATAAGCAGTAGTTAAGTATTTAGTTATATTTTCGTCAAATTCATTAGTATATTTTTGGATTTTAGGTTTCTACAGTTGGTTTCTTATCAATTTCTGCCCCCACCAATCGGACAACGGACAACGGGTTTCCTGTGTCTTCTGCCGGGTATAGACGCACACATAGGCGTGCGCACGCGGTGTGGGCCGGGTGGGCCACGGCCCTTCCCGCGAGCCGAGTCGTAGGTACTTTATATTTTATAATCGCGTGATGTGTTCACGATTTCGTCAGAACTCAAATTATCTTATACACAATGATTTCATATTTACATTTCGATTATCCTTAACATGGGTCAAGGAAAGTAATTGCTATTTTTCAAGAAGGTTAAAACGTAAGTCGATCTATGACGTTGAACACGTGTGCATTTCACGTGTAAAACGTCGTTGACGGACGGTTTTCACATTTTCCAAATAACTGTTCTTTTTTTATTAAACTCAAAATTTGCCCTTAACCGCTATCTATACCGGTGCAAGTATATAAATAATATGCGTCTATTTGGAATATTAATTATAATCGTTTTTTTTTTCTCCAAAACACATACCTGCTATTGCGTATATTTAAATTTTATGGTTAGGACTCACGGGAAACTAATAACGCTTTCTTTCCTCCCCCCCCCCACGTGACGCCCTTGATCCTAATTTAAAACTGGCTTGGCCCACCCTGCCACAAAGGTCTGCGCACGCCTATGGACGCGTATATAGCATAATTTCCAAATTAACAGACAGTACAGTATAGTGCTAAGCCATCGGTTGAATTTCCTTCATTTCCACTTTTGAAAGTGTAATGTTTTTAATCGCTTTGATGCAGAAAATGTACTTTCAACTTCTGTGATTGACAGCGGTAAAATTACCGACATTTTCAAAAGAGTCTGGGTAAAATTTCGGATCGCGCGAATCCAAAACCGTTATAATTTCCTGAATTAGTAAGTTTCTTATTTACTTCGCTTTTCCACTTTTACACGCCATAATATGCGTTCAAATTTTATAACACTTTCTGTTACCTGCGTTCGTAAAACATTTTTTTTTAAAAATTTCTTCAATTATTTCGGACACGGGACGGACAATCATTACGAATCGTGCGCAGAATATTATTATCGTTTATATATCCTTTATGTTATGATACTGTCAGTGTGGTCCACCATGCGACCCGGCATTTCGCAGGAGGCCCAGCAATTCACGAGTTCTTCAGCAAACAGAAATTAAACGTAAAAATATGTTTACAAGAAAAACAATGAAACAGAATCGTTTTTAGACGCAGAAGAAGAGAAATATGTGAACTTTATATTGAAAATAAATTTAAAAATTGCGAAAAAATTAAAAAATTTTTCGCATAAAGTACTTTTAATTTTACACGAATAATTCACTTCAAAACACGTCATAATTCGCTTTATTATAGCGCGTATAAATATACAGTTTTCACAGTTACTCGCGCTCAAATTTTACTCGGTCTCATAAGCTGAAGATTTAAAAAACCAAACTTATATATTATTATAGACCGTCAATTAATCGAATACATTTTGAATCCGTCGTCTGTTTGTACGCAAAACGAACACTTAATTCGTATTAAATGAAATAATTGACGAGTTTGGGTATTCGAGTGGAGAATTAAAAAGATTGACATATTTTTTAAAAAATGTCTGTACAATAGTACGTATATTGCGATTTGTATTAACGTACAAGTTTTAAACAAATTATAAATGTTGTTTTTTTTTAACGCAATTCTTATATGTTAGGTAAATAAATCGCCTGAATACGTGAAGAGGTCGTTTTTCTCTGACTCTAATTGTACAAAAAAAAAAAAACGTTTAAACATTTTTAAAAAGCTCTCGGGCGCGGACGACAGTGGAAAAACAATTATTTCACTAACGATTCGCATTATTTTCAATTGAGAATCCCTTTGAAGACTTTTACCCGAAGGGACGGGGGCCCAATCACAGGCCACACCGACAATGGCCCCTACCAAACCGGCCACTTGTATAATATGTGCTCGTCGTGTCTCGGCGGATAAAACATGCGGTATAGTTGTTAAAATACTTTTTCCGTTATATATTATATAGAAATTTAAATTTTTTGCAATACACACACACACACACACACACACACAATTAAATACTGCGTGTCTTTTAATACGTTATTTAATTGAATCGGTCATTTCAAAAACAACATAAGTCATCAAATTGAAATTTTATACAAACCACAAATAACTTCATAACTCCAGAAATTCAACTTTTTTTCTGTACTTTTACCTCTTTACACATTTATTTTTAACGTTTATTACATTCATAATTTGTGGTTTTAAATTGTCTACCTTTGACTGTATTTCACTAAAATAATATAAAACTTGTTTCACTTATGTTTTGTTTTTGAAATGACCGATTCGATTATATATTTGTACAACAGTATTTATTTTATCGTATATTTTTATTGTAATACTGTAGTGTTTTAAAATATAAATAATTTACTCTATAATTCTTTTAATTTTTAAAAAATAACATTATGATGTTATTATATATTTATCAATAGGATTTGTACGCATTTTCACCACTTTTGATTAAATAATAGAGATTTTATTTTAACGTTATTTATATTTAATATTAAAATCAACATTTGTACTGTGAAATATTCAAATGTATAGAAGCTATATATACGGTTTTGCTCAAATGTTACTGGACACAACTAGGTTTGCCCGATTTCGGTTTTCGCCCATAACACACACACACACACACACACACATATACGCGTGTATAATATATAAATGTTTATATTACTAAAAAAAAAAAAAAATTGTGATAAAAAACACACACACACACACACACACACGCTGTATACGTCATATCGTATTATTTCCGATTTCGACCCGAGAACGTTGTGCAAGTATAATACTTCTGTACATGTGTAATAAAAAATATACACGAATCAATGCAATAACCGCGAGCGAGATATCATGATTCGCGCAATATCGAAACGCGCGCACGCCTAAACGTTATATTGTGTAGGTACACACACACACACACACACATATTATAATATTTTATACTCACTCGTATACAATGTAAATTTACGGGCGTGACCAAGGACTATATAACAAACAATTTATTGTTTGAATTTAACAAACAAAATTTATTTTTTCCCCATATAACGACGCACACGCACACAAATTTATAATAATAATTTGCCTAACTTCATTAATTTTTATGTATTTTTTTAAGTTCTACTTTATTATGTTAAATCTGTATTTTATATATTATGTTGTAGCTTCAAGACCTGTACTTACATGTAATATATATATATATATATATATTATGAATTTAATTTGTAATATTTGTAGTGTGTACTTGTAATTAGTATTAGGCAAGGTTAAGGCCATTTAATATGTAATCGTTGAAGCTTAATGTGCACACGCCACTAAACTTCTTTTTATATAATAATAATAATAATAAAATAAATAATACTAATAGTAATAATAATAAAATAAAAAAAAACGAGCCTGCTAGTACTCGAGACATTGATGTATAAACGTCGCGTGAACGGTAAAAATGGAACGGAATATTGTGATTGGGATTTGTGAATATTGGTATCTTTATTCAAAGTAATTTCGATAACAAACATTATTATTAGTTGTCATGACAACAGCTTACACATTACACGCAATTTATAACTGCGTGTAAATTAATTAATATTATTAATATATTAATAAATATTAATATTAGTTGGCTTGACAACAGCTTACACATTTCCGTCCCATTTCCCGAAATTTACCCTCATACCGCCGTAATAGATGTTTACACGTCAATAATAATAGTAATAATAATAATAATAATAATAATAATAATAACAATAATAACAATAATAACAATAATAACAATAATAACAATAATAACAATAATAATAATAATAATAATAATAATAATAATAATAATAAAAACGATAAAACCGAATCGACCGAAATAACGTTATATAATAATATATTGTATTTTTTTTTTTTGTTTTATGAATGAACACCGCGATCGAACGGAAGTACACACACTACGCGTCCCCTCTGTACCGTTCGCGCGCGCGCGCGTTTGTTCGGCGGGACGACTGACTGATGTTGTGTTCCAATACAGTCGGCGGCGAAAGTGGAAAGGCGGCTCGCGAACTGCTTTATTACAATATTACAGTATTGTACACGCGCGCATAATATAACATATCGATTTTTTCTTTTCGATAATAATTAACCGTCTCGTTGGCGGTTACGCGTTGTTCTGTTTGGTTTTTTTTCACTCTCTTTATCACTACTAATACGCGCGCAAGTAAATACATCTCGATAATAATATATATAATAATAATAATAATAATAATAATATATATATATATTCAATGATTTCCTGGGCGTTTGGCATCGCGGCACATGGTCGACCGACACAACCGGACTCGGTTAGTAATTCCGAATGCTTTTTATAAGATCAAATATAGTACGTACAAAAAATAATGACTTTTTATACATAAATGTAAAATGTGTATGGCGTCATTCGGTGGATGGCAGGGTGGGCATTTGCGCCCCTCCATTGTTAACAGTGGGCCGACATGATTCATGCTGATACCTAGGATGTAAATATAAATTATTCTAATCAAATCTATACGGTAATGAGTAATAACAAATCGCGTGGCGAACAGTGGATTAAAATTAACAATAAAATAAAAAATTATGCACGTTATATAACCGCGATGAATTAATTCGTGGTTACAACTTACCGCGGTTCCGGGTTTTTTTTCGATAAACGTGGTTATCGTTGAAAGCAGTGCGTGAATTATTGACGTTACCCCCAATTCGAAGAATACGATGTACGTTTGACGATTGACGCAGGGGCGGATCTGAAGCTCATTTAAGGGGAGGGGGCGGGCGAATTTTGATAATATTATGCGGTTTGGCACCAAGAAATATAAGCGAAAACCGGTAAAAACGCGATTTCGTACAAAAACGATTATCGTCTTCTTCTTCGTAATTTTAAAACTAATTGCCATAAAGACTTGCAATTTTTACCAAATGTCTAACTCTGAACTATGTTAACGAGACAAATTGTTCAAAAAATATTCAAATATAATAATATTTAAATATTTTTGCACCGTCTACATATTCTTTTCGCTTTATTTTCTCCTGTTCAACTATCACGTGAGTACGTGACCGACATTATCAACTCGAATTTCCATGCGAGCAATGCGCTTTTAGACGGTCGTCCGTAGTTTGGATTGGAATGGGAAAGTTTACTTGGTTATTTGGGTGGGTGTCGGAATATCATGGCCTTGAATGTTGTCTTCGGTTGTTGGTTCATTCGTTTTCAAAAGAGCGACCGCTAAGTATAGGACTTAAAATCTATAACCGTGACATTTTTGATTTGTTTGCCGAATCGTATGTTTTCCAGGAATAACACTGCCGATCGAATTCATAAAGACGGGCCACCACTACAATGATTTTGTATAGTTACATATTTCGTTGTCGCATGCAAATCAACACCATCCATATATGTCGATTATACTCGGCTATAACTTTTGGCTGAGGAACTGAAACAGTGCGGTATTTTTTCTTTTCTCTTGTACCTTTTCGCTTTTACTATAGAGGTTCAATAACAGCCAACAACGTCAATTGTTTAATCAATAATCTTTCTACACATGGTGTTTGAACCAAACCATATTCAAATAACCGAGTAGTATATTTAATTACACCGTGTTATTATTATATAATTGTGTTATATTTTATAACTAATTGGTATTATTAATTGTTTTTATAGTAATCGCAAAACTCTAATATCTGTATGTGAAAATTGGACCCCTATAGTGAGCCGCCATATGCATTCCCTTTTTATTTTCCTGTTTTTTTTAACCAACTTCGTTATATAAAAATAACCGATTTTTGCGCTAACATCGACGCTACGAGCACGTCGTTTTGTGTCCGGGTTATCTCAAAGTAAATAATAAAATATGATCGATATCGTGGAAAAAACTATATTTCATCGTATCATCCGCATGACTTTTATATCCCATAGAATGCATATGACGGACTCCCATCTGGGGTCATATTTTGATTAATATACGCATTTCATGCATTGAGTTTAATGTTTAAAGTCTAAACGAACGAAAATTCGACGCGTACGATTTCCACGGTACACACTTGGGTACGAGACGACGCAATAATGTCCTCGTCCTCGAGCAATTATGGATCGCTGAGGATGACATGAAAAACGGTTGAGAAAACTGCAGCTCCGGCAGACGTCGTTCATGTTTTCCCGTGTTATTTTATGAATTGTAAGAAATGTTGCGCATTACGAGATTATTAATTGTATACCTATATGTATATATAAATAACTCGCGTATAAATTGCGATTACAAAACGTTCACAGCATCGTTTTTGTTTCCGGCGAGTTTGCAGGTGTATTAGAGCCAGTGACGTGCTCAGGGGGAGGTTAGGGGTTATATCCCCCTCATTGTCATTTTTGCCGAACTACAGAAAATAACTTATTAGTTATAAGAGCTGTTTTAGAGTCATTACTTGTTTTAGATCACTTTGTAAATGAAACGAGTACAAAAGCTAGGCGGTTGAATAAGTAATCTAGTTCCTAAGTATTTTATATTTTTTGTTTATTTTTAAAAATGCAATACATTTTTTTCAGTTTAATGGTGTTATGTTAATTGAACAACTTGGTGTTATTGTGTTATAATTTAAATTCATTTTAATTATAGAACAATTTACAAATGTACATAAAAAACGTAAACATTTGAGTTTTTGGTATTACCATGACAATTCATTAAAATGTATTATTACTATTTACTTATAACATCCCTCTCCATTGAAAATTCCTGGGCACGCCACTGATTAGAGCAGATATGTGAGTATATTAGAGACCAGCTCGTTCGACGATCCGCCGGTCTAATATTAAAACACGCATTACGTTCGTGTGCATATTTCACGTCATAGAACACGACGACGAGGGGAAAAAGGGTGAACTCCGTCCACAATAAACACACGTTTATATAATACATTTATTACACACACACGCGCGCGCGCGCGTTAAATATTAATACTTTAATACTTTACAAGGAAAAAAAAGTACAAACGACAACACGGCGACGTGTATTACGCGATATTATTATTTTTTTATGTACAATTTTTTTTTTTTTTTTATGAATTCAGACGAGAGATTTCAGAGTACTTACCGTGTTTTCTACTACGGGACAACGTCCATTGGATCGGCGGGGACGGCAGCGAACGGCTTCTGCCCGCCGGAGGGTCCACGATGCAGGTGTCTGGAAACGTGTCCGCGGAAAAGAAGCCGATGTCTATAAATATAAACAAACCAAACGTTTCAATTCGATTAATACTATGATTTTAATGCACGGAAGTACTATTGATCATTTTTTTAAAAAAAATGACCTATTTTAATATTTAAAAAAACTATATAAATATAAAAAAAAACGGTTTATATTTTCCTAATATTAATACACTTATTGATCCTTATACGGTCCTTCTTTATTTATTTAATAAAACAATTTTTAAATTTAAAAAAAAAAAAACGTATAATTTTCTTTCGTTATCGACACATCAATCGACTACACTGTTGTGTAACAGTGAACATATCGGGCACCGAAGCGATTTCGCTTGTTTTTTTAACGTACTTACGTTGACGAGAACAAAACGATGGGGTTTAATTGTAAAAATATTACCATCACCGTGGTATTTTAACAGAACGTAAGAATAAAATAATCAACTCGTTATTTTTCTCTCGACAATACAGCGGGAGGAAATGTCGAAAAAGCTACGAAACGCAAAATAAAAAATCGTCGAGTTAACGATGATACGCGCATTTTTAATTAGTAAATTATCGGCTAAGAAGTTCAAAATATAAAAAAAATGCCATACTTATAATTAAGTCCAACTCGTATCATTATTATTATTACAGTTATCGCGAATGATAAATGTCATAAAAATATGACATTTCACACACACACACACACACACACGCCGTAACAATTATGCATTTATTATAATTTTTTTTGATCAATATACATAATAAATAATATAACACACGAGCATAATATCATTCACACATATTTACGCGTTATATATATATATATATTTTTTTTTTATTTTGTATCGGTTTGTACACAACAGAGAAAAAATAATAATAAAGTAATAAATTATAATAATTTATCGTAATGGTTAAGGACATTTTAAGGTTAATTTTTACTGTCGATATCTAACGAAGAAGATAAATGTAACAAGTCGCCGTCCGTAGTACAATATATATATATATGAAAATAAAAATGTGATTTTTTTAAAATTATATTATTAATACAAAATATCATTTTTATTCGTATACATTGATTTTTTAAAAACAAAATTATATTAAATAAATAAATAAATATATATATATATATATATAATATGTATAAACGCTTGAGAAAAACATTTTTACGCTATATACTCTGTGTACACGCAATATTATTCGAATAAAATATATACGAGTATATACAAGGTCCGTCAGAACAAACGCATGTTTTTCAAAATGATGCAACGCCAAAAGTAATTGCAGTAAAAATAATTTTACTGTACCAAAAAATACAGACACATATGCAGTTTTTTATACGTAACAAAATTTAGGTTTTGAAAATAATGTCAGTCATACGGCGCCCTTGAGCCGCGACGTAGGAATCCAGGCGCTCGCGAAAGGAGCCCATCGCGTCGGTCAGCATCTGTACTGGAACTTCTCTCACCACTCGTGTGATCTCGTCCTTCAATTCATCAAGGGTTCGTGGCTTGTTTTGATAGACCTTTGATTCTAAGTGACCCCACGAGAAAAAATCACATGTTGTCAAGTCAGGGGAGCGGGAGGGCCACGGGATGTTCCCATAGCGCGAAATCAGACGTCCAGGGAATTTTTTGCGAAGAATGTGTGTGATGACGCCCCATCTTGTGGAAACCACACTTTTCCCACACAGACACGATGACGTCGAAGGTCAGGCAAAAAAATTGGGTTAGCGTTTCGGTGTAACGCACTGAATTCACAGTAGTCGTATGCCCGTTGTCCTCGAAAAAATAAGGGCCAATAATTTGCGTTTGGCCCATTGTACATCAAACTGTGACTTTTGGGATATGCATAGGCACCTCATGTAATTTTGTGGGTTCACTGGGGACCAAAAGCGACAATTTCGCTTATTAACGTAACCATTCAAGTGGAAATGAGCCTCGTCACTCATAAGCCGAATCATGTTGTCATTGTTGTCCATTAATTCCATCATGAGCTGTGTAAAATGAACACGCTGTTGGTAATCCCTTGTCAATAATTTTTGGCAAACTTGGGTTTTGTAGGGATGAAAAGCTACATCAATTTTTAAGATCCGACGTACCTACCGTTGATTCGTTGATGTCAAGAGAAATGGCGCGCAAACGAACGGAACGGTTGGGGCTACGCAATGTATCCGACCTTACTCTGTCCACGTTTTCGGGTGTTCTAATCTTTCGATTTCTTCCGTTAGTTCTTCTCGACACCACTGTACCTGTTTTGCTGAATGCTGTGATCCATCTCAAAATAGTATTGCGGTCAGGAATGGTCCCATGACGCGGAATATCGAAGTGAATTCGAAAATCTCGTTGTGTTTGAACGATAGATGTATGTACATACACATATTCGAATAATGAACGAAATTTATTAAAATATATTACAAAATATAATACGACTACATATATGCAGTACGCGATAGCTTTATAAAATAAATGCGATATGATTTATTATATTATAGTATATCGAAATCACAACACGCGTTACTACTTTGACAAGACGAAAAATAACGAATATGCTCTCGATTTATAGCAGAACAAACTAGAAATCGGTTTTATGTACAAAAAAACGAGTTTAAAAAACGATAATTTAAAACACAAATTTTACCAATTTCAATTGTATATTTCTTAATTTTTATGTATTTTATTGGTGCGTATTTAATAGATATATAAAATTTTGTTTTTTGTGAAAAATTATGTTTTTTCTTATACGATTCGGGTTAACGTTATTTATTACAACAATACGCGCTAATATATTATTAGAAAACTTTTACAATGTCTAAACGATTCGATCATTTCTAAATTATAAAAAAAAAGGAATTTCACAAGAGTCCAATTTGAGACACGTGCGAAACAACGTAATATTAATAATAATAATAATAATATTCTCCGTTTTATTAAGACACCTTATTTTTACCACAATATTATATTATGACCAGTTTTGTACGCTACACGTTCAAATATACAGTGTATTATGTATATATAGTTTGATATGTTATTTTATTAAAAAAAATCTCAATATACTGCTGTATTGAGTGGAAACGTTATAATATAATGTTTAATTATATTAATTATTTAAAATATTTCGAAAAAAAAAAATTGTTTTATTGTACACATATTACCTACGCAGTATCCGCGAACTTATTCTCAAGCTCGGTTAGCACAGTTTTATATTCGCGTACTCTAATATTATCGCACGTTATTTTATTAAAATTGTATAAAACTGCAGAGGACTTATTTAGATTAAAATATTATTTTTTTTTTATCGGGAAAACAATAAATAATCACCGCGACTGTTGTCGGCGGTTTATTTTTTCACATACTATAGTCGTAGCTGACGGAGGTTTGGTGCGACTGAGGTGTTTAATAAAACAATTTTTTTTTTTTTATTGTTAAATAACGTTTGAAAATTTATCATCAAAATGGCGCGCGAGACTGTGAAAAATGCGCAGCTCAGAGACGTATCTAGATTAAGTCCTGGAACGGAATATATATATATATGAGTAATATATGTTACAAAATATATTTAATCCGTAACAAATTACTATCATAAGCGACCGACGTGTTTAGGATTACTACGTACCTACGCATACATATACAGTGCACGTTTTAAATTTATGAAAACAGAGTGTGAATTATTTTTTCTGTTTTATATTTACGCACTGTATTTTATGAATGGATTAAAATAATAATAATAATAATAATAATAATAATAATATTATTATCTATAATTGCAATAAATAGCACAAAAATTGAAAGTAGTTTTTATAGCCAATAGTTAGAAAATCACGAAGAAATAACGATAATCGATTTCGACGAAATCGCGTTTTTGCCCGATTTTTCGGGTAGTTTTTTTTTTTTTTCTTAAGCGCTTTTGAGAAAATCGAAAAACGACCTCTTCAAAGGTACCGACTACAGCTGACAATCTAAAATGATAAAATTATGAATATTACAATAAAAATACAAGCGAGTTCAAATAGGAAAACAGCAAAGAAATTGTGTATACACACGCTGAATAATTCAGTTCACTTATCGAAACCGGTAGTAAATAAACGATTTTAATACAACTTATATATATATTTGTTGTTTTTCATACTACACTCGTCGGATACAGGATTGTACATCCACATACAAATTTATTATTTACGACTAGTATTGATTTATAGTTTTTATTTCTATTCCTTTCGCACGTATAATTTTTTATTTATTTAATTTTTTTGTTTTTTTTTTTGCTGTTTTATCGAGTATTATATATTATTATAGTTCGCAACACGCCACGTATATACGCGCGACGCATCAGTGCAGTGGTGCGAGTATTTTTTTATTATTATTTTTCGTACGCTCGTCCAGCGCGGTATACATAAATATAAATATATATAATTTACTGTTGTTTTTCTAAAAAAATTCATCGAGGTCAACTTCGTATATAATTGTAATATTATAATATGTACGCGTTATTATGAAGTCCTTTGCGCGCGGTGTAATACGACGACGCTATAATATTATTATTATAACTGCAGACGGATGATTTTTTTTTTTTTTTTTTTTTACTCGATTCTCGGCAAATTATATTCGTATTCGACATTTCTCGAGCGATAATATAAATTCGTTGTATGAAATCCACTTTAACGAAATCAGACGGTGAGAAGACGAAGACGCAATCGCATCGACATATACGTACACCGCATCAACGTCAGGGACGTATTTAGATAATTTTTTTTTATTTTGGTGGGTATGGGAGCTGAGGCACTGAGTAATATCATCGTTTAGTCCAGGGGTGTCAAACTCAATTCGCTAGAGTGCCATTTTTTTTTTCAAAGCATGCTTAGCGGGCCAATTTAAAAAAAAAAAAATCTAAATTTATAATAATACAGAAAAATTTATTGAAGGACAAAACATAACCAAAGATTTGAAAGTCATGGAGGATACGAAGAATAATAAATATCATGGAGAAATGTAAATTCCATTGTATCCTCCTTGACTTTCAATGTCAGTACCAAAACCGATTATTATTATATTTTTTAATGAATTTGGTTGATGAGGACTCGACTGCCGCATGGGCCGAATCCATGTGTCTTGGGGGCCGGTCATGGCCCGCGGGCCGTATTTTTGACACCCCTGGTTTAGTAATTTCTAAATTCTAATCCAAGACTAAATTTAAAATTAGAAAAAAAATTACCAAATTCATAGGAATACATAAATTTCATAAAATTTCGGGGGGGAGAGGGGCTGGAACTCCATCAGTCCCCCCATAAATACGCCCCTGATCAACGTCCGTCGTCCGAATAATCGTTAAAAAAAAACGACTGAAACAAGTGAAGTCGTGGTAAAAATGGCGAGATCATAAAACTATAATAAGAGTTCCAAACTCATAACTGCTTGTTGATTGGAAAAGCGAATGTACTTGGATATTTAGGCGTGTAAAACAGCAGTCGTTGGCACGCACTAGGAGATTATAACGAACGAATATCGTGTAATATATTACATTATAGTGAGCGGAAACACGTGCAGCAGCGGATGCTGCTATATACTTATATTTAAGAATAATAAAACTCCTCGGGCGAACGTTTTTTTATTGTCTGGAGAGTGAAAGATACTCGCGATATAAGCGGTTTTTAATACGATTTGATAATACGCGACACGAGAGAAGAAGAAGAATACGCGACGCGGAAATATATATTATATAGATAAAAATAAATACATTATTATTATTATTATTATTAATAACAGAAAAAAATGAAGAGGCTTAATAGTGGCAGCGCAGGTCCTCGACGACGGCTGTTTTTGATGATGATACGATGATTATTATGAATATTTATCGATAAAAAACGATAACGGATTCTGGAAATTACGACTGAATTGAAAAGTTCATAAGTTAGTATTATAGTAAACGCGGTTTCGTGCAGTCGGCTTGAAATTTCGTTAATTATACTTTTTATAATAAACTCGACCCGTTGAATTGGATATATATATATATATATATATATATATATAATTATCCGACCGAAAGTGTTTATTAAAACGCGTGTGTAGAATATATAATTATCATAATATATACTTTTGATCCGATTTTTGTTTTCATAATAATTTAATTCTCGTATTAATAACGGCTAATTGTAATGTTGTTGGACATTTTGACCTCAAAACGTAAATTCTAAAATTATTATTAAGGTTATCTATATATATATATATATATATATATATATATATATATATACTATCAAGTACTGAAGTACATATTATATATCTAATATTTTATATAATACATTTAAATTAATATTTTTCATTTGAACGTACAGGTTTTTTTTTCTTTTAATAAAATGTAACTTTTATAGTTTAACTAAATTTATTATTTTCTCGTATCACCTTTAAAAATTATAATTAATATTGTTGAAAATTTTTGATTACGTATTGATCAGCAAACCGTGTCGATTAAGCAAATCATTCGAGTGAATTGCAGTTCGCTTTACTGTAATAATTATTTCAATTAACAAAGTTGTGAATAAACATGTATGTGCGTGTATTTCGGTTTTATCACAATATTAACTTCCTTTCTTCGTTTAAAACGTTAAATTAGTTAAAAGAAAAGTATGACTTGTCCAGCATGTTTTCAGTCGAGAACACTCTTTTTGAGTATAAGAAAATTAAAATAATTTTATTCAAATCAATTATTAAGAGTAAAATTTTAGATAAAAATTTTTTTTGGAAAAAAAGAAACAGACTTCAAAAAATGCACTAAAAAGTATTATACATTCAATAACCTTTTTGAAATAGGCGCCGAATTTTAAACAACATTACATTGCAGATACGCATTTTATTTATCTAATATAGATATTGCAATAAATTAATATATTAATAAAATGCGTTTCTGCAATGTAATGTCGTTTGAAACTCGGAGCCGAAACAAAACTGTATCTTTGTACTATACAACATTAAAATAATTTTCAAAAAGTTTCATTCAATTTTAGGCTATTTACAGCTGTTTTTAGATTTTGAGGTTTTTCATTCATAAAACAGTTGATTTTGAGTTTTTTGACTTGAAATTTGGACGCAACGTCAGACACATATTACTTCAATTTTGTACAAAAAATTGACAAAGTGTATAACACCGAAGCTCCGCTCAGAATCGTTTTATCGAATGCAATGATTTATTTATCATCATAGGCGAACCCAGAGTTTTACGTTTGAGTGTGCCCGGCCTTTTTTGTAGTTATTTTTTTATAATATAGAGGGGAGGCTATAAACAAAATCACCCATTTCATGCGTTTTTTTTAGCTCATAATTTTCTTCCATACACTAAAGTCAAAATATTTTAAGTATCCAACACTTGTTTACTAAACAAACTATATTATACTAATTGTATAATTTTTTTTTTTCTTTAGGGTGTGCCTTGGCACACCCGGCACACCCCGTAGATCCGCCTATGTTTATCATTGCTTTCAAATTTATAATAAAAACAAAACTCTAAATTCTTTATCCAAGTAATTCACTTAAGCGATATCCACAACACTTCGCGGCTCGCTACCTTTTTTTTTTTTTTTGCTTCGTCTAAAAACAAATTGACCATTTCGTATATTACCTACGTGTATAGGAATTTTTTAAATCGCGTATATATAAGTTGTGAATGTCGAAGAAAATGAAATTGATTATATATATATATATATATCATGCGTTTTATTCGCATTGCACAGTTAACAGATAATTTAAACATACGTATTATATTATGATGGTGGACTATACATTATATAATAATACTACTATATAGTGCTATGAGCTGTTGAAAACGAAAATATTTCGTATAAAATATGTATAATATAATAATACGACCTCTTCAAAACATATTAATATTGTGAACTCGTATATATTTTATAATGCACTCTGTGACAAAAAAAATAAAATAAAATAATAATAATAATAAAAAGCGTATATATTATATAATATATAATTTTTTTTTTATATATATGTGTGTGTATAAATGTTCCTAATACGTTCCTGATACGTTATCTTATGAATGCGTGTGTGTAGAAGTCAGAAGCATATGAAAACAGTTTGAAGTTAAAATGTAAAATTGTGTACTTGTGTAACATAATAATACATAACCGCATGCTCGCGAGTGTGCTATACGTACACGTATATGTTTCCTACGAAATATTATATAGAGACATATTATGTCATCATTATTCCGAATCGATTTTCGCTTATTAGCATAATATGCAAAAATATTATCATAAATAATGAAATTATTTTATTATAAAAAAAGAGTAATGAGGGGTGGTGGGGGGAACATAGAACTTTTTCCGTGATATCTAGGAAATGATATTTCGGCATTTTTTTTTTCTTTCCATATTATATAAGTAAGTCACTAACAATACCGAAGAAATGAAACGCAACCAACTGCACTAATTATAGGACAATAACACTCTTATCACACGCCTCGAAAATACTTCTTACCATCATTAAAAATAGGCTAAAAGGGAAAATAGAAGAACAGCTCGGAGAAGATCAATGTGGATTCAGGAGAGAGAGAGAGAGGAACTAGGGAAGCGATCCTGGCTCTGAGACTAATACTAGAAAGAAGGCTGGATGTGAACCTTCCAACATATATAATATTTATAGATTTAGAAAAAGCTTTCGATAAAGTAGATGGGTTCTTGCTGTTTAGTACATTAAAAAGAAGAGCAATCGATCGGAAGGACAGAAGGATTATTCTGACATTATACAAGATCAATCCAATGAAATTTTCACTTATAACTTTTTTCTTAGAAAATTTAATTTAATTTATTTTTCATATAAAACATTTTACCATATCTCAAACCGTTCGTTAAATATACGTATATAGTTAAATAACCGTAAGTAATCAATTTAGCCAAATAAATGAAATATTATTATTTTTCTCAGGAAATAGTAGACTCACAAAGAATTTTATAAATACATTTTTTATTGATATTATTACGTTCTATAGTTTAAAATTTTATACATTTTTCGGCTCAGTGCTATGGTTTTGAACATAATATTGAAAAAATGTATAAAACTACTCTCTTTGGCTATTTTTCTACCCTTTTGAAAAGCGCGTGAAGGGGATGAGCGATCACGACCGAATTTAACCTAAATCATTTTCTTACGGTAATGAACGAAATTATGGGGCGAGAGGTCAAAAGTATTAATATTAACTAAGGACCACCCTTGTATATTTATATATACATAAAAAATTTACCGATAAATTCCACATACTATTAATACTTCTATATCAATAAACACGCCTACGACGCTTATGGGCAGACACACAACTGTGTAATATGTGGTACAACAGTTTCAGACGATACAAAGTAATACTTTTATAATGAGGCACGCTGCACCGTCAATTGACTTCAATTGTCCGGGGTCGCGGCCAGATTCATATATTTTCAATTGGTCTCGTACGGTTCCGCGTTGTATTTACAATATTATCACTATACTATTACGTTATTAATAATAACGCGTTTATTATTTTCTTTCCTACAACAAAAACAAGCCTTCAGAAATTAATTAACAGCAACACAAATACAAAACGTACGTCACCATATGGCCCAGCCCACTAAGAAATTTAAATTTTTTTGCGTTGGTTTTAAAATTATGAATTTTAATTTTTTTTTAAATTTAATTTATTTATTTATATCGGTCACCTTCCGCATGAACACTTTTTCATCGTGAAAAAACTGCTTCGATTACATTATAAAACTGCAGTAACCAAGCGCCAATCGCTTTTTGAAAAGTTTATATATGTATATAGTAAATATTAAACTCAAATAGGTAAGTGATACATTTCGATTTTCTATAGATTTTTTATAAATGCATATGAAAAAAAAAACTGTACAAAAATCCAGTAAACCCGTCGAAAATCGAGTAACGGGAGTTTTTTTTTTTTTTGTCGCATTCAAAAATATAATATAGGTACAAAAGAGTTGAAACTTCCTCCGATCGTGTACAATAAAATTTCAAAATACTTTTATCGGTTTTTGACAAATTTTATATGTTTTTATTGTTTCTAGATTGTTTTATATATATATAGGTTCGTCGATCTTTTTTTAACAAAATATATATATATATATATTAAGCTAAAACTGACCTTTTAGTATAGTAAAAAAATTAATATTTACAAATCCATTCTTGGACTTAGCGTTTTAAATGTCTCAATGATCCCTCCAACATTAACCTTACACACGCCAAATTTCGCTCAATGAACATTACAGAAAATACCCCATCGAAAATGTCTTTGTCATGCACACACTGTTTTGATCACACTTAGTTTTGATCATATAATACGTTTTGATAACGTTCTCTCACAATCATAACTATATTGTTACCGCGGAAATAGAATAATACATACATATACGCGCGATGTGTCCACGGAATTTTTAGAATATTCGCTTGTAAAGATAGCGAAATTAAAAATACATTTTCATTTATTCATAAACGGATATCGAGCCGAGCCGCATTATCTGTAGGGCGTCTTTAAAACGTCTCATCAGATCATCTGAGAATATGAAAGTACATGAGTACATCGCTACTCGGGGACGGTTTTTTTTCTTCGCTCATAACCTCATCAGCGATCATTGATTTCAAAGTGTACTTTTTTACAAGTGTCCGCATGCCACAAAAGGTTAAGAGCCCCGTTAATGTGACCTCCATTAAATCATATACGAGTGTATCAACGATATTTCTTTTTAACAATATTACATAATACATTTTTCTTAAAGCGCATAATATTATGACTGTATATTATACGAGTGTACAGCTACAGCCCGCAAGATAACGGAACATTTTTACAATAATTCCACAATGACTAGAGTCTAATTAATTTTGCGAATAACATTTAACAGCGAATCGTTTTTACAATTCCAATTGTCGAGAGTCTCCGCGATAGTATACATACAATATGTATATATTTAGTATTTAAATATTGTCTTGGTACACTTGTAAGTAAGTACATAATACAATATGTAATACACGGAATCGCGCGTCAATTAAAAAAATAACTCGTCGTTTATTCGTAATCGAAATTAATCTCGGATAGTTTTTTCTTTTACACATGTTTTAATTTTTCTATAGCTCCATGCAAAAAAAAAAGGTTTTTAACGATTGAATTCAGAAAATGTCGACAATTTCTACGTGAGAAAACGCAATGGCATTTGGGACAAAAGTACGTTACCCGCAGACACGTGTGGTGAACGCGGTCTAAAACGGACGATTAATGTTCGCGGTTTGAATATTTTTCTGCTAAGCTGCTGGCTGTTAGGAGCTACGACTGCTAAAAACGGTATATCGCCTACTCTTGCATGAACTAATAATACGGAGGCCGGTCTGAAAATCAGAGCCTCGTGCTAAGAAATTTTCAGAACTACCCAAAATATTTTTGTGTAAAAATAAAAAAAAATGTCTGCCTAACAACCAATATAGGTTAGGTTTTTTTGTTGATAGAACTGAAATTCGAAAACTGAAAACGTATACCTGATAAATATATTCGTGTATTTTAAACGTTTGAAATTTCTTAACTCCAAAACGCTCTCGAGAAGATCCAAAACGAGATTGTATGTGTCAATTATAAGACCCACATTGACGTACGGATGTACAACGACGACAACGGAAAGGAGGTTAAGAACCTTTGAGAACAAGATATGGCGAAGAATATGCGGCCCTGTGTTTGACGCGAATGTGGGAAGTTGGCGAAGAAGATTCAATAGAGAGCTGCAGGAAATGATGAATCTGGCTCCAGTAACTAACTTCATCAAAAGTCAAAGGATCCAATGGCTAGGACGTATCCTAAGAAGAGAAGAAAACGACCCGGTACGGGTTGCTTTCGAGTGGAAACCTACGGGAAAACGGCCAAGGGGACGTCCCAGGAAGAGGTGGATTGATGGAGTGACGGAAGACCTAAAGACAATGGGCATAGAAGATTGGCATGAAGTTGCTCGAGACAGAGAAAAGTGGCGGGATATTGTAGTGACGGCTAAAACTCTTAGAGAGTAGAATGGCCAGGAGAAGAAAGAAAGTATTTTAAACGTTTAGTTATACTGCCCAAATGTGTCCGAACCACTGCCCGTATTATATCGGTTAGTTAGTACGAGCTGTGCTATAAAAAAAAAAAAAATGTGTATTTGCCCGCTATCCAAATATAGCTGAACTATAGCCACTGTGTACTACGATGGCAAATTACATTTTATTCGTCAATATGTATTTCAAATAATAATAATAAATGATAAGGAAAGAAATGCAGGACGTACCACTGGATTCGATCGTGCGAGGCGTATAGATTATAATAAACGCGCGTATCGACACGAAAAAGAAAAGCGAAATATCTGCACGGAACGAGTGACCACCGCGCCACTTAACTGTTCTATATTATACTTGACTATATTACGGAACAGAACGCGTGTGTCACCTGGCCATGCGGGTACCGCCATCTGGTGTTAACGCCGGCGCTCCGTGCGAGAGAGGGCGCGATTAGAACGACGCAATAAGGAACGGCAACCCGTTCAACGGAATTGGACCGACAGGGTCTGAAAACGGGGAAGCATCGGCACGA
Source organism: Slavum lentiscoides (assembly GCA_032441835.1). Taxonomy (NCBI): domain Eukaryota; kingdom Metazoa; phylum Arthropoda; class Insecta; order Hemiptera; family Aphididae; genus Slavum; species Slavum lentiscoides. Next base: position 16,551,639 of record CM063712.1, on the reverse strand, counting down.
CAAATCACGGGACGTCCTAAAGGGGTGATCCACGATCACTAATATCGAAGATGGGTGGTAACGGGATGTCGTCCCATGAGAAGAAATCCACCAACCGCAACGGAATCTTCTGCATGGGTCGAACAGGCGCGAAACATGTCATATATTGGCCGAAATATCATCTCAAATAAATCCCCCGTACCGACTAAAACGAAACTCAACTTACTCAAACTTTACGTATTCCCCATCCTAACCTATGCAGGATCCTCTTGGGCGCCCTTCATTGGCCGCTCACACTGGAAACGCATAGAATCCGTCCAGAACATCGGCATCCGTACGATAACGGGTTTACCTACTATCGTCAGAAATTCGGTCCTTCGTAAATCGACAAACTTTAAATCCATTCAAGAATCAATTCAAAATCAATCCAAAACGATGTTCTACAAAAATTCCTTTTCCGACCACAAACACATCCGCCTTCTTGGAAAAACGCACACCCTACCGACAACAAAACACTTACCAAAACCGTACCCATTAACTTGGGCAGACCGACCAAACAACTAACAGTCCCCCACTTCCATCCCCTTGTAGAGGCGCAAGCCTGGAATAGGAAACGGTTAGCCACTCCTTCAAAGCAAAGCTCAAATAAATCCACCATACTCTGTCCGTCATCTTCGATATCCAAAAAAACACGGACATTGAAGACTCGAAGGAAAGGACGTCTCGGCTGACTATAGCGGATCGACGACTAGGGATTAACGAAGCATTCAAGACCGACCACCCAGGACGGAACAGAACCGGGACGCAGACCAAACATACCAGCTGCAGCCAAAACAATCCTTATCAGGACTAGCCCTCCTATTCAACCACGACACGCCACTTATTTCAGCGGGCCGTCAAAGCTAACATATCTTCCGTGTGGGCACTTCGTCCTCTCTTACATCATCGGCACTCATTTATAAGTGACTTTTACAAATACACCTGTAAACCGTGGGGAGTGTCCGCGGTCGGAATTCGTAGCCTACGGGCAATTTCATATACGATAAAAGTGTTTAACAAAATATACTTCAACTAATACTGAATTAAACTACTTTTCATTCACGAGGCGATGACCCAAACAAGGGGCACCGCTTCAATATATATTATAATAAATAAATAGTTTCGTTTGTAGAAAAAAAAAAAAAAATCGACGATTTTAAAACATCAAAACACGGGCCATTATATCGGAGAGGGACACGTGCTGACGACCGATGAAAATGGAAATGCACGCAACTATTTTATTTTTATTTTTTTCAAACGGTTTCGACAACGCCTTATATAACAATATAATACATTTATATACATGTATTATACTTGATAATTTTCGCTCTCGATAACTCGTTCGATATGCATCCATATAGCAATATGCCACGATAAACCTGCACGTGGGGTTATTATACTCGTACGCGCGAATTCTTAACAGTCGTACAATACAGGTCGCACGCGCTTTATATTATTACATTTAAAAGCGTTCGTACGTGGCACGTGGGGAGTTTTAGAAGGAAGGAAAAAAAACAATTTATTATACATTCGAATACCTGTGTTTCGAATAGGTACTACGTTTTATAATATTATATAACTCGCCTATTCGTGTATATCGAAATTAAAAACGATTAATAGAAATCCGCATATTTTAATATACCTAATCGTTTATTATTATCGACGTTAGTGTTATATTCGTATCGAATCATAAACGTAATGGATTTTTAATTCGATTTGGAAATTATTTATATATATATGATATGTTTAATACGTCACGATTCGCGTATAACTGCAGCTATATCATTAATGTTGGGCAAATGAATAGGATTTCTTTTTTGTTGCTAAAACCAAGACATTCAAATTGTTAAAAGTTAAATTTAATTAAAAAGACAAAAACGTCAGTGGACCGGAGTTAATTTGTTTTTCTTTAATCGTCCGTTTGATTTTTTTTTTTTTTTTTTTTGCATTTCATTTCACGAATTACTTTTTTCTTTTTCAACAATTCACGTAAGCCAGTCTAAGAAAGTCTCGCCATTCTCATTCCGAGTTTAAACGAAAAATATGCTGACCGAGTAAATCCGTTGAAAAATCAAAATTGAACTCAATCGGTGCAAATAAAAGAAAGATTTTTGGAAAAAATCCCGTTAACTCGACGTTATAATGCCGTGGAAAAACGAGTAGAATTGAAATGAAACTGATATCGAACCGAGAATAACACGTCCAGCCCTGTGCAATTGACTACGCAGTAACAACAATATATTATAGAATACCGCAGTGGCGTATTTGAGACTTCAACTCAGGGGGGGGGGCGATGGTAAAAGAACTCCCCCCCTTCCCACCAATAAAAAAAATTATATGTAGGAATATAATTATTGAACAAAACACATTTTATTTATTATCATTTTATTTATTCAGATAATTTCTGTTAACTATAATGTTATCAACATTTTCATAAAAAATACTTGTAACTTATAACACAGAACAATATAATAGAAAATAATATAATTTTTTTAAATTTCTCGGGGGAACGATTGCCTCTATCGCCCCCCCCCTCAAATACGCCACTGGAATACCGAGACTTAACTGCGTTTCATAAATCACAGAAAATCGTTAAGCGCTTTTCACGTGCGCATCAAATCGCGATTCATAACGATGTTTATTGTACAGTTTTTGTTTTTTCTCGAAAATTAAAACAATAAAAATTATAACAATCGGTGCATTTCATATTTTACAGTGTTCGGTGAAACCGAGTCTAGGAACGTATAAACGGAGCAGATTTATTCGCGGACCTACTAATTTTTCGACTCGTTGTATGATATATAGACGGACAAATACAACAAATTTGCAAGTAGTGAACGTGGGTTTAAAAAATGATAGCGGTAACGCAGCGAACAAAACGAGAGAAAAAAAAAGTGTTTACCGAGTAAAATCATAATTATTAATTTAAAAAATAATATTATTAGGTATTATTTTTATGTATAAAATATATATAAACTGTAATATAGTATAAAAGAGCGTATTATTTTATGACGTACCTATTTTTTTTTTTTTAAATACGATTGCGCACAGAAAAACCTGAGCAACGAACACGCGACGCTCACAGTTTTATATATATATATTAGTTTATACATAATATAAATAATATCCGTTGACACAGGAGAGCTATCGGATTACTATATACACATTACATATATATATATAAATATGAAGCTCTCGGGAATAATCAGAACATTCGGAACGATTATTATTATTATTATTAACAACGACGAACGATAACAATTTGCCGATTAATATGGTTTAGATTAAAAATCAAAATAAAAAAAAAAATGTTCACAACGTTTTCTCGTAACGCGTCCATAAAAGTAGTGGTGTACACCAGGGCGGTTCTTATAGTTATGGACGAATAATATTAATACTTTTGATCTCGCGCCCCCTCATTTTGTTCATTACCATAAGGAAGTAATTTGGATTAAATTTGGTCATGATCACTCACCCCCTTCACGTGCCCCAAAAGTGTTAAAAATCGGCAAAGAGGGTAGTTTTACCGTTTTTTTAATCTAAATTTAAAACTAAAGGCACTTAGCTTAAAAATTGTGGTTAAAAAAAAACTGTAAAACTACCCTCTTTGGCTATTTTTTAACCCTTTTGAGGTACGTGAAGGGAGTGAGTGATCATGACCAAATTTCGCCTGAATTACTTTCTTATGGTAATGAACAAAATGAGAGGGTGCGAAATCGAAAATTCGATAGTTCAAAAATAAGGACCACCCAAGAGTGTACACGACGGATTTCGAAAAGATATCGTGAGATGAGGCAGGAGCGTATTCAGAATTTTTTTTTTTAAGGACGGGGAGGGGGGGGGGCGAGGCACCGAGTAACAATATCATCGTTGAGTAATTTCTAAATTCTCATCCAAGACTAAACCATATAAAATATTAGGAAAAAAAATTATCAAATTCTCAATCTATTTTAAAAACAACTGTTAGAGATATAATAGGTAAACACGACAAAAACCTTGCTGTAATAATAATTAGTACGACAAAAATTTAACATCCTACGGGACATAGGAATACATAAAAAACGGAATTTCGGTAGGGGCCCCATCAATCCCCTCCCCCATAAATACTCCACTGTAGAGAGGGGTTCAAACCCAAACACCCCCGTGATTTAAAAAAAATGTTTCATAATATTTGTCGTGTGTGTGTGTGTGTGTGTGCAATGACGTCTGTGTATTAGTAATTATTTTATATTTTTAAAACTCTTATCCGAGTAAACAATTTCAATAACCCGACTACATAAATTATTCTCGATAAGTAATATAATACACAAAATTTTTCTAACCTAAGAAATTAGATTTTAAGAGAAAAAAAATTGTATTAAACAAGTATAACGTATTAATTATTAAGTACATTATATGACGCGAATTTCAAAAAGAAAATTCAATTTTTTTTTTTTTTTTTTTATACGAACAAATTGTATTTACGACGGCCTTCCGAGTCCATTGCAACACGTGTTGCCCCGTCTCGCCACCGACGCGCCACTGATGCGCGTGGTATAAACGTCTGTATACGCGAGTGATTATTACTACCGTAGGCGCAATTTGAGGGGGGCTTGGGTGTGCTTAGCACCCCAGTCTTGAAATTAGCACCCCAAATTTTTTTTCGTATTTATTTAAGTTTTAGTAGTTATTATATGTACACAATACAATTTTGTTCTACGATATTATTTAAACGAATAATCGTGTGATGACTGAAAATATGTTTTCTTAATAAGACTGGTCAAAAAAAAATCAAAGAAAACAATTTAAATTCACATGATTTTATAAATTTATAATATAATAATATATGCTATTGATAAAATACATCAATTTGATCAATTCATAATATGTTACGTTTATCAATGAATGTGTAATTACTGTAATAAAATGATAATACACTTGACAAAGCATAACAGCCATTACTTAAATATATAATTGTTTAATGGTCATTGAAGGGTTGCAGACATCGATAACTCTATAAAACAACATGAAAAATCGAAAGGCTTCAGCACTGCCAGTTTTTTCCACTGAAATTGCGCCCTGATTATTATTATTATTGAAAATATCGTGCTATTCTAAAAACCGACAACACTTTGGAGTTCCCACATAATGTAATAAAACGTAATAAATCGTGTTATATCACGACTGCACCTTCGACACACCACCAACAGCAACTGCGCGCCTATGTCGTTTCGTATATCGCGTGTTCAAGTATACTATAATATGTAAAATATATTACTGCGATTATACTATACTTTTACTGCGACTCCGTACACGACGATAGCGGCGGTCATGGTTTTGAAAATGAAAAAAAGAAAATTACAACGATTTAAAAAAAATAAAACCGCGGTGACCGAAACGAAACGGTTTGTGAACTCGATTATACGTAATAATAATAATAATAATAATACAGTAGTCGCCGCTTATAGTGATCGAGTTGGTCCAAGAATATTTTGATCACTATAAACAGAAATCACTACAAGCGAGCGGCGACTTGAAAAGCAGGTAAAAAATAACGTAAAACATTTTTAAATTACATAATTTTAATTAGAACATTTTACATATTTTTTGTACATATGTGTATTAAACTTAAATTCTTATTTTCTTAAATTCAAACTTAAATTTATTATAAAAAAATCTGTAATCAAGGGCCTGTTTTTTCGGTATTGAGACTATTACATATAATACAGAGAATATTGTACCATATTTCTGATCACTCTAACCGAAAATGTGAACACAGTAAGCGGCGGAAAACGCACTAATAACTGACGTGTGTTCCGTTTGATGGCATTTTTGATCACTATAAACGGCTGATTCTTATAACCAGTGAACACTATAAGCGGCGACTACCGTAATAATAATAGGTATTCCAGAGGCGCGCTCTACACAAAAATATTTTAATACTTTTCAAATTTACTACATTATATACTGTCCTGTTCTATACTCTGTTCGGTTTAAGACTATACCGGAACACGCGCACGAGCCGAATGAACACCGGAGCGATGCTAGACTCCTCCCACCACACACGAACCGATTTTCGTCCGCCGCCCCGAATATAATAATCTTAAACCGAATACACCATAGACACGAGTAAAAACTGAATTCGAAGCAACCGTTTGCAATAACAATTGATATTCGTCTCGAATAAACGGGCTGCTGACATCGCATCGGAACGAGACTGCTGTCTTATAGAAATGTCTACGAACAGTACAGTTTAAAGACATAATTTTTTGAAATAAAACACGATTAAAACGAACAGACTGACAAGAAATGAAGCACTGAAAGAGTTTGAGTTCGAAACTGCAAGCACGACTGATTTATGCGGTGAAAAAACATTCACCGCTGTTGTTTACGTTAAACAAAATTTTCGAATATTTGAAAACATTGAGTCCGAACTAACGTTTTCGATTTGTTGAGCCCGATTTGTCAATTTGTCGAGCTTGAAGCATTACCTACTTATGTAATACATAATATTAAAATATCGGTTACAATTAATACGAGATATTTTGTAAAAAAAAAAACAAGGTTATTCGGAAGAAAATCGGTGAAGGGTCCGTGGTTTAAAAAGAGATCTAATAACCGACAGTAGCAGCAACGAACACGCAAAACTGTTGTACATTTTTTTTATTTATTTATTTCTTCTTGTCTGAATATTTACGTTTATATTGTGTTTGATAAACACTGCACGTTTTCAAACACACGCCAGATAAAAACTGCAAATACGAAATTAAAAATATCGCGTAATAAGACATTTTTATTGGTAGCGGCGCGTTGTTTTTAATGAATCACGTCACTGTTTCGAGAAGCAAAAAAAAAAAAATAACAATCAAAAAGTCCGAACGATACGGTAATCGTATAATTCATCGATTCGTCATCGTAAAAACAATAATAATAAAATACTTTTCCATAAGTTTATATGCGAACATAAAAAAACATACTATAGCTTATAACGTGAGTAAAACGAATATTATTATTAAACCAGAGGGGTTCCTAATATTTTTTTCCCCGTAGATCACGCATCGATTTTTCTGTTTTTCGTAGACCACCGAATTCGCTGACTTTTTACGAATTCGTCAACGTGCTTTTGACAACTTAATTCACGTCACGAATAGGGTTTGCTGAAGAGTGAGCATTTTAAAATAAAACAAAACGCGTAAAGTTTGTTTCTATTCGTGACTTTATTTATTAAATTATTTTTTTAATTTATTAAAACGACAGGAAATGCAAATAAAATCCGATAATACGTTCTTCCGTAAAATAAACATACAAAAAATATGAACGAATTATGATAATTTTTATTGAGAGAAACGAGTGTCTGTTGCTTTGATACGGTAAATTTTTAATATTTGGCTTCGTATTAGACAAATTTAATTTTGAATCTCCCCCATCCAGTGATTTTCTAGTCTGTTTTTTGCGTTTTTATAACAATCCTCGTGGACCCCAATTTCTTTTTTCGCCGACACGGACTCGTGAAGGTCAGAATCAACCCCTGGGGTGGCGATACTGACCACTATGGGAACCAATGCACTGAACCGTATACGTGTGCATACGCACATTGCTCAAATATTGAGAATATAAATCGTTTTTTATACGTATGACGGTACCAATCGACAAATTGATTTTTGTTGCGTGCACAATGTGGAACGCAATAAATTTATTTATTCGTACAATATTACGAATTACGATTGATTATGCGCGTATATATACTATTAGGACTCCGTCGTATTCAGATGGTCCAGTGGTGATATTCCCCACATAGGCCTTTTTCTATAATTTAAACATGACTTTGAACTTTAGTTCATCAACACAATGTGTTGTTTTTACGTACCTGTTGTATACATGTGAAATATGTGCTATGGCGATAACTGATATGTGACACCAAAGATACAATAACACTCTAACCGTGATTGTTGGTGGTTTAATCAGAAAATTGATACAGTTTTTTTTTGTGTTCTGTTTATAGTGATAAATAAATATTCAATAATTATAGGTTAAATCGTTAAATTTTAATGTTTTGACTTTTAAATAATAAGTTAACAAATTCTTATTATTCATTATAATAAAGATTGAAATAGAATACATTTTCGTTGTTCTGGTTTATGACGTCCCCCTCATACAAAATTTCTGCGCACGCCACTGAGAAGGATTAACCCCCGAAATGCCATAATAGAACCAATCTCGTATACACTCATAACACACAATACTAGTCAGTGAAGATTATTTTCACCGAACATTTTATCGTAGATTACAGAAAGAAAATTAATTCACGGTTTAATTAACTAACGGCATGCCGTTCATATCAATTCTTTATCATAGGAGATATTATACAAACGGATCGAAATAATATCAAACGCAATCACATTATATTTTGATGTATTATAACGCTATAGAACGCACGTGGGGTACATATGAGGAAATGTAAATCGTGAAGTTCGGTATAATACCGTGTTGTTTGTTATTTTACAGTATAGATGTATATATTCGTTTACCTTGTGATTACCAACCAAAGTAATACGCTTACTAATATGTACCAAACAGTGTTGTAGGTAAATTGAAAACTGAAAAAGACCTCGAAACAGCTTTTAATTTCAATCGAAAACTTCAACGGTATACGCGTTTAGTATGACAATTGAATTAACTTTAATTTTATCCACACGTTTGTGAAAAAAATATGTTCACGAGAAAAGAAACCAGACGCCTTAAAAATTTAAAAATTCAAGCCGCGAAAACCGTTTTTGTCGTACATGGTGAAACTGACGAGTCAATAACAGTAAAATCCCAGACGTCGATAGAACATGAAGTGATTTTCGTGATATTATTGAAATTATACTTTTAGATGAAATTCTAAACATATTTTATCATATTGAATTATAATAACTTATTTCTCGTATCATTTACCAGTATAAATAACGATATGTATAAAACTGGGACAAAGGATGGCCGACTATCAAATGTACATAATCCAATTCAGATGATTTGTGAAGAGAGTCCTTTATAATAAACTCACTTATTGACATTCATAGGAATTTCAACACCTATTGTACCAACTTACGGGAATCCGAATGGATAACAAACTAAGAGAAATTACTGGCATAAACCGCAATTATTCAATCGCAGAGACGAAGTAATCATTAATAGACTTCGAATTGGTCACTCAAAGGTGTCCATTTCATGCGTAAGAAAAAATCAAATCTGTGCTTAACATGTGGTGAACCCCTTACAGTCAAGCACCTTCTCATCCACTGTCGAAACCATATAGAAACCAGAAGCAGCCCAGAAACTCCAGACAACCTCTGCGAAACTCTAAATGAAAAAAACGGTAGCCTAATCACTTTATTTCTTAAATATATTAATATGTATAATTCAATCTAGTATAAACAATGTACCCGTTCATATGTAGCATTAATATTAACATTTTGGAAGCTTATAACCCAAGTTGTTGAAAAAAAAAAATATCCAAGGAATACCTTGAAACTAAAATTATTTCAATAACGATGCTAGCAAATATCGGATAATAATTATTATCGGAGCACTCGTTCCGGTAGAAATTTTGAGTAAAAAAAAAAAAAACACATCATCGCGTAAAATCAGTACACTCCTCGCGCTTCCCTCAGAATCTAATACGTTTATTATAACAGCCAGGGGTGGATCTATGGGGGGAGGAATGGGGGAAATTCCCCCCCCGAAAGAAATTAAAGTAGAAAAAAAATGAATAAGACAAAAAAAAAGTCATCGATTTTTTCTGCATTTTGCCGACAAACCTAAAAAGTCTAAATGGTCGATTGACATTAATTTACCTGACGATTCCTTTCCCTGAAAACAAATCAAAAAAAAAAAAAAATAGGTCATCCCTTTATTAGTGAAGGAATTTCGTATATTTTCTATCGATTTTTTCGCCATTACTCTGTGGCGTTACCGATAAAAACTACCGAGGAAAAAGCTTATCTCAGTAGTTGCGTTTTAACCGGTACCTACCTGATCGTTAATTAATTACCGATACAGTCTGATAATATTAGTCGTCTTTTCCCCGCCCACCCCCACTAAAATCCACTCTTAAATCCGCCACTGATAACAGCGTAGAAGAATATATTGCAATGATTTTTTTTTTAAAAACTCTAAAACGTCGAACAGGACAATAAATGGACAATAATTTTATCAGTCAATATATTATAATATCGGAGATATATCAACAGTGCCGCGACTACCGGGCGTGCAAGGTGTGCTTCGCACACCAGCCCCCCACCCTCCAAAAATAATTTAGCACCCCCCCCCCACCGAAAGTTAACGTGTATGATAAGTATTTGATTTCATAATAAAATGTTAAAATTTGTATATCTTTATAATCGATGTATTAATAATAATAATAATAATAAATATACATTTGCACATTATTCGAGATTTATCACGAAACTGACTTAGTCAATAACCAGCGGCGTAAGTGATGCGGGCAACCACGTTTTGTCTATGGAGTTTAACCTCAAACATAAAACAATATTTAATAGCGTATTTTAGTGAGAAATTTTAAATGAAAATAAATTTAATAAATTCTTAACGCCAATATTCAAACCCAGAAACCTATCACAAAAAAAAAAAATTTTTTTTAATAATTTAAAATTAAATATAACTGTTCAGCAGGGAGGGGGGTGGGCAACCACTTGCCCACTGTCGATAACACTGATTTATTCACCAACAAAGTCAGGCCCCGAAACGTAGCTCGCACACCAGCCCCGTAATGCGTATAGTTGCGGCACTGTATTATAAAATCGTAACACTCCCTCTCCCTAAACACATCTCCGGTCAGGGGTGGATTTAAGGGGGGTGACGTAGCGGTCGCTCCCCCCTTGGACTTTTTTTTAAAATTGTGACATACATTTTTAATATCTTTAAATATATTAAGACTAGGTACATCACTTTATAATGTTATATAATTTTAGGAATTTTCAATAATTAAAAAAATCAATCAAAACGTTCAGTCAATATAAGTTTCCTTTCGATATTCGACACCACGGACTAAGATGTATACGTAATACGTAATTTTGCTCCGTGTCAGAGACTGTTCGTTTTCTGTTCGATTTACGACCTTTACGGGTACCTTCGCATTGTGAACATGCTAGTATCCGATATAGGTACCACATAATGACGGAGTTTACGCCCTAGTAGCGGTTGTCTACCTCAGTAACCGACAAAACGATAAGGCGGTGCTCTTGCAACGTATCGCAGAATAAATCGAATCAACACTGCGCGACACTGAATTGGTTATCACATAAAACCGGAACTGACCGTGCGTCTTTGTCGAAAAATCTGAATAGGTCGTAAAAAAAAAAAATTGCGACTTAACGATTTTCAATATTTTTTTTTTTTTTTTTGAAAAATTTGTCTCGTCAATACGGTTCAGGGTTACACATTTGGTGAAAACTTCGGGTTTATATGGTCATTAGATTTAAAATTCCGAAGAACAAAACCAGGCGCGGATCCAGAAATCACAGAAGGGGAGGCTATACGATGATCAGCTACCTAAAATTATACCTATTTAGGTAGTTATATGTATAATTTTAATCAATGACTACAGCCCAAGGGGGGGGAGGGGCTAAAGCCCCGTAGCCCCCCTCTGATCCGCGATTGAACAAAACGACAATCGTTCTCGACGAAATGGCGTTTTCACCCCGGTTTTTGCTTATATAATTCTCGGTGCCAAACCGCATAATATTGTCGAAATTCGCTCTCCCCCCCCCCTCTTAACCCTAAACTTGATATTGTATCTAAAAAGATACAAGTATTTTATTATTATATGAAAATGTTGAGCTCCAAAGAACAATCATCATTATCTTTGTATCATCAATTGTCAATATTTCCAATGTATGTCTAAAAATAGTCTTTGGCGTATTATATTATGAGCTTCAGTCCCTGTCTCCGGCGGTGGTGGAGAGGAGTCAACAGCTGGATATCCTTGTGGAAATCATACGGGGGCGCGCTTCTTCTCCATTTGAACGTTCCCAAAGTGCAGCACTACCGACGATTGTTTATCGGCAGCGCGCGCGCGCGCGCGCGCGTTATCGAACCGAACACGCGGGCACGGCGCGGCGCGGGTGACCGCGTCAAGGTTGCCTCGAGATTGTTGACCTATGGCATTCCATTGCTAATTTCAAAAGAGCTCACACACTCGCACACACACACACACACACACACACACACACACCGGGCGCGCGTGCGAGCGACACGCGTTCACGTCTCGCGGGCGACGCCAGCTGTTGTATAATAATGTTATGTAGAAAACGTGTACTCCTACTGCAGTCGCTGCTGCTGCTGTTGCTGCACTCAGTGATGTAGTCCTGAAATGGCTACCATTGAATTGGCTCCCAATTTTGGGTAAATATAAATTCGATCCTTGAATTGGCTCCTGAAAAACGTATATTTGAATTGGCTCCACAAATTGTTAAATATTATTTTGTAACCAGGGGTTCTCATACTATATAGGTGTTTACTTTTACGACGTCAACCTAATATAGCCTGGCAGTTTGATACTGGTGTAAGTTCGAGGTTTGAAATACATAAAAATATTGGCCAATAAGTATAGACCACTAAAAATAGTCTAATATAATATTTTTATTTAAATTATTAATTTGTATGTATAAATTTTATAATGACGCACTTTGGTAAAATATTGTCTGTTTTTTGTAATTTTTTAATTTAATTTTGTGTAACGATGTAAAATATACGAATTACGTACTTTAAATTATTAACGTTTTGGTAACCAATACATTTTTGAAAAAAAAAACGGTAAGGAGCCAATTCAACAGTAAATTCTTGGGAGCCAATTCAAAGGTACTTATTAAGGGTAAAATATTGACTACCTGTATTGGGGGAGCCAATTCAATTGCACCGCCTGAAATAATAATGATTAACGGGTATGCGCGAAATCCTTAAATCCCTCTATTTATTATCTTCGCCATAGGCCCGGTTTTTCCATCTGATTTATCCGCCAGTGGGGCTATTCTGTAACTCGATAACGTGTTAACGAATAAATTCGATAAGAGCTTCTTATTGAAATTTTAAAAATGTATCGAATTTTATTGTTGACATCGTGATCTGTAAATGACTCTATCGATACCTTGCGCTTACAAAGTGTATGTCCACCAAAATGATAAGAAATCGATAGCTAACGACAATTTTCTGGGAATTTATAAACCGTTTCGATAGCTTAACGAACCGAAAGTTGTCGTTAACAGGTCTTATCGAGTTACAGAATAGCCCCAAGATAACAAACTGTTATTCGACAGTTAAGGAAAAATAAATAATAATTATCGGTAATTCAATGTCCACGTAGCCGCTTATTCGACGGATAAATCATGAAATAGTTATTCGGTACTTTTTCCACCGGATAAACATTTATCTGACGGATAACTATTGATAACACAAATTATAAGCATTCGTTATTATATAACAGACAACAGAGTAAAAATATACAACGTCCCTGACGCGTTCCTTATCAATGTTATCATTGACCAATCATAACCAGTTAATTTCGTGTAACTTGTTCCATAATGTACTACTGCCTACCTGGCCCAGGCTAATGGTCCCCGTATTGGTATAAATGTATATATTTTTCAAGAACACATTGTTGGAAACGTCATAAAACAAATCGCGTACAAACGCGAAAAAATTTTGAGAAATTAACTAAAACACGTAATAAATGTTATAGTTTAACATGGCTATGATAATTGATAGGTGTATGTAATTGATTTTCATGAGTGGCCCGGTCTAATGAAAACGTCTAGTTCCGCCTGTGCTTAAAACCATAGTTGATATATTATAGTGATGGGACGAGCACACACTTTGCCACGACACACGCGAATAAAGCGTCATCGTATTAATCCGTCAGGCAATTATTTGAAATACAAATAACTATATCTGTACCTATGTAATATATAGGACACGTGTTTTAAGTCATTATATCTCGCGTTATCTCGTGTTCGTGTACGATTATCATATTACTTAAAAACTGTAAAACAAATATTAAATTAACAAATAAAAATAAAAAAGAGATGTACGACAAACAACGGAGTGTTATTTGTATACAAAACGGAGCACAACACAATACGTAGTTTAAACACTAACCTAACTGTACAAACGCGATTTTCAACAAAACGTAATAAATTATTCGACTGAACGTTTGAGAATTTTTCACAAAGACATTTTCACTCGTATAAATATTATATAATATTGACGAACGTAAAAAAAAAAATGGCCGAGCGAGAGCCCGAACGATTATTATTATTATTATTATTGTTAGTGTTAACAAATCAATATTAAATAACGGCGATCATCTTCGATTTTAAACGAACAATAATAATTATACACAGGGGCGGACTGGGAGCCATGCGGCCCAGTATTCCGCAATTATAAACGGCCCAAACTCATTTTATACCGACCTATTTATCGATTGATTATATAAACACACCACTGGTCTTGGATCTTTGAACTACACAATTTACCTTATTACGATTACAATAGTGAATAAATGATATCCCTAAAATTTTAATCAGTGCAAAACAAAAAACCGTAATAATACGTAAGTCCACGAACAAAATAAAACTTACGTTAATATTCAATCTTTTTATTAGAAATAATCGATTACCTATTATATTGACATATTGAACCGGCCCGCGGTGTGCTACAGCACACTAGCACACCCTGGCCAGTCCGCCCCCGATTATACAAAGTACGCAATTGTACGGTAATTATTATCGTTACCGTTGCGAAAAACGTCTTCTTCGGCTTATAATATATGATACGCGGACCATTCGCAAGATCATTCGCCTGTTCTACTGTCCGTTTCCTTATACTGATCTCTGTTCAATGCCACGCGTTGACACTGAAAGTGACGTTTATACTCGTTTCAAATCCCTTTTCATCGTATCAATCCATCACTGTCGAGGTCGCTTTCCACTCGGCTTTTCAATCGTCACTTTATTTACGATGAGGTATCCTTTTGCCGGCCACACGTGGCCCGCCCATTCTAATCTGTTACTTCTAATGAACTGGCAAATATTTAGGGTGTTGTATATATAAAGTCTTTGTACTTGATCGTTCTTTTTTCATTCAAATGTTCCTGACCGCGTACACCGTACACCGGCCCATAGATTTTTCTCAATATATTTTTCCTTTCGAGGCTTCCTAGTTTTTCTTCGTTTCTTTTTAGGCCACGTCTCGCACGGCGCACGTGTTACCAATTACGTGGTGCGCTAATCTCTTTTTTTTTTTGTTCGTCGTGACGGAATAGCTTTAACCGAAAGATCTCGTTTCTTATTATTATTATTATTTTTTTTATTATTAATATTTACTCCTAGATATTTCAAATCTTCCACTCGCTCGAAAGCGTGTCCGATTACCGTAAAGTTTTTTTTTTTGAAGAATTGCATGTCTTCATATACCTATTCATATTATTATTTTTTTTTTTCGATTCTTTGATAATAATCGGTAAAACATCGTTTCGAGAAAGAAAATGAAAAAAAAAAAACGATTTTTGTTCCTGTATACGCATATATATATATGTATATACAGTTTTAAAAACGGCTATTTTATGGTTTAATTTTAATTCCGAAACGACATACCGTTGGATTTCATTATAAGAAAACTAATTAAATGCATTCCAAACAGTGTAATTTTAGATTCAACACTACGAGAGAGAGAGAGAGAGAGAGAGAGACACTCAACACCTCCGCGTATACACGCAGTATATAATCGTTATAATAATAATTATTATAATGCGTCCGTTAGATGTAAAATCGTGTACGCTGAAATCCGAAACTCGAATTGAACGTTTCTAATTAAAATGTTAACATTATATTATTAATTAAACTACTAACAGGACAATCCGTTTATTATTTTTTTTTATACACACACACACATTTAAAAATAATAAACACTGTTCAACTGCCCCCATAACTCTGCCGGTTTTCTTCGACAACAAAGTTGACCGTTTAACCTACAAACGAAAAAATAATAATAAAACACACGCACGTTATACACTCAACCAAATGCAAGCTAAACATAAATAATATTGTGTTTGACTATTTAGTTATTAAAAATTATATATTAAAAAAAAAAAAACACACACGTTTTCAAATCACGAATCAACCAAAACGTACATTATTATTATTAGATAAGTAAATACGGAAATTTCATACACACTATAATAAACATTGCAGACTTAGGTAAAATACTTTTTAAAAGTATTTGGAATACATGTTCCGAACACTTTGTAAAAAGTGTTCAGAATATGTATTCGAATACTCCGTGAAAATAGTATTCTCCAAGTATTCTGAATAATTCACAAAAATTATTCTAAATACTTTTAGAGAATACTGTTTTTTTTTTTTTTACTAGTTTTTAGTACTTCATACGAATATCAAACAGTAATTATATTACTGTTTAATGGAATATAAACGATGAATGTTAGTAAACGTATTTGGGGAGTTCAATAATTATTTTTTTAATTCTGTCTTTATAAATTAACACAATAACAAAGAAGTAAATTAATAATACCGATTAATTATAAAATATATAACAGTGAAATCAAAATATACACCTACTTGATTATTCGAATAAGACCGAGTTGAAACACCAAAATGTAGCAAGATTATTGATAAAATAATAATTAATGTTGTTTTAAACACCTACTGCTGCTGGTTGTTGTTACTCATATTTATTTATTTAAATTAATTAATTGCTTTCACGGGAAATCCAGTAGTTTAATGATTTGGAAATATTTGATATACCTACGTATCTAAAATGAGATGAACACTTTCTCGATATTTTATTGATAATAATTAACAGAATGTGGGCACTTATTTGTTACACCAACATAATAATACGTTATCGTCGTTGCTGGGGCAAAAGTGAAAAAAACCATTATTGTTTTATTAAATATAGTTAAAAATAACACGAAATATCGTGTAGACACTAGTTAAAATACGTTTGAGCTTTAAAAAGCATTCGGAATACTTAAAAAAGTATTCGGAATACTACCCAAGTCTGAAACATTGGTAGTTATATTAAAACTCCCAGAGTTGCGTAATCTCTTTGCTGCGTTATACAATAATTATATAATGTGCGCGACAAGCATTCACAGAAGCAGATTGCTCTTATAATATTACAATAAACAAACGCTGAGACATCTCTATATACAGACGTAAGTACACATTTCGGAAGAATCCATAAATATAATAGGTTCAAACACAAAAAAAAAAATTAAAATTAAAAAAATAAGCGACGATCTAATCGATCACGTGTTTTAGAATATAAAACGTATTATACCGCGACTGCAAACATTACGTATGATATCTTCCGGCGTTGAAAAAAAAAACGCCAGATTTTTTTTTTTTTTTGTTCTCGTTACGTGACGGCGACGTCTGTATATATATATATAGAAAACGAGACGACGCGTTGTCGCGTGCATCCTGTTCTTCAAACAAGTAATTAATTATAATATATAAGAAGACAGAAAAAAAAAAAAAATGAAATCCTAGGCGGAGTAATTAAACCGCATCGATCAACAAAAATATATAACCGTATAATGATGACGGCACATTTCGAGTTTAAATTTTTTCGAGTGGTGTCCAAACTGTTCAGGATCCTATAGAGGACTATATAGACCAGTGGTTCTTAACGGGGGGCGGTACCGCTCCCTTGGGGGCATTTCGGTCTCTCCGGGGGGCGATAGTTTTGAAGGGGGCGTTGAGGGGGCGGTGAGCTTTTTCAAACTCGGAGATTAAAAACAATACAATTTATTAATATTATTAATTTTCGTGAAAATTTGATTTTTCATGAGGGGGGCGTTAGCAGTTAGTTATTACGATAAAGGGTCGCTGAACCAAAAAAGGTTAAGAACCACTGGTATAGACCTTATATATATATATATATTTTACAGAATTTATTTTTAAGACGATATAAATTTTATTACTAAAATTCAAATATAAAAGTTTAATTTTTACAGGCGAATATAAATTGCAATTCTTAAGCCGTACGTGCGGTTAATTATAAATGCGGTATTGACAGCCAGTAGACCAGCGCCGGACTGGACGGAAACGGCCCAACGAGATTTTGGTTTTTACGCGGCCCAAATTATTAACCACTGGCCCATATATAAATAAAAAATTATAATAATAATAATAATGTGTCATTCGCTTCAATTTTCAATCAATTTCAGAAAAAATCCAGTGTAAACTCGAAAATTCCCACCGCCCTCACGAATAGGAATTATGTGAAACGGGACAAAACGCATCCCGTTTGTAGTTTATTAGGACAACGGGACACTAACAAACGTCAATACACCAGTCTAGTAGTCATTAGCACAGGCGTATTGAGGCGTTGGAAGGGACCGACCTCCAGAAAGGAAATGTGTATTTTTGATGTACAGCGAATAAGTGAATAATCGTTTAGAAAAAAAAAAATTCTATATTTGTTTGAAAATATTAGCCCTCCAACGTTTTTAACCAATTATTTATGTAAGTAGCTACTATAGTTCGGTTTCTATTAAATACGTTATTAGTCACAAACAATAATTATACAG
The DNA here is from genome assembly GCA_032441835.1 of Slavum lentiscoides. Lineage (NCBI taxonomy): Eukaryota > Metazoa > Arthropoda > Insecta > Hemiptera > Aphididae > Slavum > Slavum lentiscoides. Next base: position 16,533,032 of record CM063712.1, on the reverse strand, counting down.
ATCGTATTTGTATGCTGTAAATCAACTGCATTAAAACACAAGACTACCGGCAGGGGCGGGTTTAAGGGGGGCGAAGGGGGCAATCGCACTCCCCCCCTCCCTCCTCGGGAAGTGTCTTTCTCATTATGTTTAAGTACAAGATTTATATCAAGATCCGCATTCCAAACCATGCAGAATTGCTATACCTATCGTTTAGATAATAATGAAAAAAAAGTCTAATAAGTGTTTTTTTTTTCTTAAATGTTGGAATGTCGTCGGCAACAGCTGCTTGTGGTTTTGACAGTCACGTTAAAGCCACCATCCGGCGCCCACCGGCATACGTCGCTTAAAGGGACTGAAAGCGGATATTTTCTCCCTTTGTCTTACACACATTATGAAACACAGCAAAATAGACGTTTCGTACTTCCGACGTAACGACCGATCTATTGGTGCGATAAGAAATTTGAAAACAGATTTGAATTCCTCGTGAATTTTACTACAAAACGACTTTTTCACTTTTTTCATTTTTTTTTTTTTTAAGACCTTCAAAAATGAATAATTAACAATTTTTTTTTTTGAAATTTGTTCGGTTAATTTTTTTAAGGGTTTATGAAAAAAAAAAATTATAATATATATTATGAAAATATATTCGAGAAAAACAATTGTTCCGACATAATGATATTATGTCGTTCGATTAAAATCAACAGAATCCCGGCGTGTTATTATTGTTCTATACGGTCCGTGCACGTAGAGAGATTTTAGCCGACGACGACGTGCATTCAAATCGATTTATTGATATATTTATACCGTCTTAAGGTTATGCGAGGCCCAAGGGCCCAAAATGGTTGGGGGGGGCCTTTAAATACTTAAATTACGATGATATTTTAACACACATTATTATATTAGCTATTAGAAATGTATACTTTTTTCAATAAAAATTAAAATCGCCAATTTTTATTAGAATCTCTATTACTCTATTTTTTTATCGTGATAATTTCAAGACGTTAACATTTTAAAATTTAAATCATTTTTTATCATTCGACACTTATTTATTTATTTAAATATCTAAGTAAAAAAAAAAAAAAAAAAATGAATATATGGTATTTTGTAAATAAATTGGGGGCCCTTAGAATTTGGTGGCCACGGGCCCGGGCCCTCCAGGCCCATGCCTTAAGATGGCGCTGTATACAGTTGCTGCTTTTTGCACATTTGTCTGATTGGGTTATCCGAAACAAAACGTACAATGCACAATGGTGTACGCGAAGAAAAACCGGGCGTCTCCCGATGAGAGCAATAACAACGCGCGAAACAGCAACGAAGGCACCAACGCGATGCGATAATCGGATACGTCAACGTTTTCAAAAAGGTACCGCCTAGCCGCGGGTGTTGTGAATATCGCGCTTATTAAGTGAATCACACGGATAAGGATTTTAGAGTTTTGTTTTAATTAGGTACGAATTTTGAAAACAACGATAAGTCATTGCGTTCGATAAAACGATTCCGAGCGGAGCTTCTTCGGTGTGATACACTATGTCTATTATTTGTAGAAAATCTAAGCAATATATGTCTGACGTTGTGTGCAAATTTCGAGTAAAAAAACTCAAAATTAACTGTTTTATGAACGAAAAACCTCAAAATCTAAAAACAGCTATAAACAGCCTAAAATTGAATGAAATTTTTCGAAAATTTCAAGACAACGGAATGATTACTTTCGAAATTATAGCGAAAAACTATACGTGATAGGTATTGACGAAATCGCATTTTTAGCGGTTTTTCGTAATTTTCGGTAATTTATCGCGTCGCGTTAAAACACTGTATTGAGAAAATCGAAAAATGATCTCTCTAAATTACCAACTTGTTGCGAATCGCTGCCGGAAACAAACTGTGACCGATGAGATCGGAGCACTCCTTCTGTTCGACAATCTGTACACAGGATAGGAAAAAAAAACCGTCATTGTAAAAACAATAGATCCCACGGCTCCGCTCAGAATCTAAAATTCGTATGTTGAAAAAAAATCGACTCTATCGACTATCTAGTAGGTCCAATGAGAATTTTTATTAAAATTTTTCATACCTGTTCGGCGCAATAATCAAATACGTCCATATCTGTTGTGAATTGACGTCTGTAAATAGAATCATATTTTTTTTCGCCGATGCAAGATACGTCATCCGAACCAACCAACCATAATGCGATTGTAATTCAACACTGCTTTTATTTAATAGATTTGACAACACTATTGTTTTATTCGTAGTGGCTATAGTAAAATATAAAATTGACATCGTTGTGACGGCACCAAACGTTTTAAATCGTATTGAATACGACGTCACTTTCTTATCGTAGAATACAAAAAAAAAATATTTAGCGCTCGTACATTTCGTTTGTCGATCAAATGTCGCGTCGATGATAAGTAAATTTTACAGAATTTTAACATTACCTACAACGTCTAAATTTTGCAGTGAATTTAAACGATTTAGATTCCGACCTTGATTTTATTGATCAATACATACCGATGAAACTGCATTTTGTCGACACCAATGTTATAGACGATCCTCTGTGCGAAAAGTGTGAATCGTCACACACACAATACGTTTAGATGAGAAAAAACTACAGGTATATATTTAATAAAATAACAATAAACACAATTTATATATTTTAAAATAATTATTTTTATTATTTGTAGGATGTTAAAAAGTATTACCTTCGCACAGTGATAATATATTATATTAATATTAATATTTATTACAACACATTATATTCGGTGCAATAACCGGTACGTTTTATACGCCTAATAAAAATTGTGTATTACCGTAATTATTACGTATTCATAATATTGTAAAACGATTTATTAAAATATTCGAATTATATATATATATATATATAAATTATACATAATTTATTAGATATCAACCAACATAATAATTCCACAACTTTTTTAAAATATACATCCTAAAAAAAAAAAAAAATAAATATTTTTTGCGTTTACTGAAAAAATTGTAAAAATTTAAACGTATCTTGGATATTGCACTGGAATCTTCAGTTACGTTGATCGAATACTGCGCGTTGAAAATCATTCGTCACATTACGAGTGCCGCTTTTTACCAAATCGGCCAAAATAAATGGAACGGATTTATATAATATAAAAAAATAAACTACCGCAGGACTGCAGTACATTTTTCCGATTATAAATAAATATTTAATATCGACATATTTTATATATACATTTTATCAACGAAACACACACACACACACACACACCTGTTATATGTATTTGTGCAGTGTCGATAAATAATATTATTCGTAAATCACGATCAACACATGTGTTTCAATGTAAATACGCAATAGTATTCACAAAACTATAGAATTAAAAAAATAAAATAAAATAAAAATTAATGAATAAATGAGAACAAAACGTTAATATATATATATATATTGACTCTCGTAATTATGCACGTCTTAGCTATATTACGGTGACTGTAGTAAGGTAAATATTGAAGTTTATATAGCATGTTTATTCTGGAATTAACAAATATTCAATAAATGCGAAGAAAAACTATTTAATTTAACGAGTACCTATATATTGTATATGATCATTGACAAAAAAAAAAAGTGTAATTACGTGTTATATTTTTTTAATACATTAATAATGAAGTTATTAAATGTGTTTAATTATTTTTAATTCGTACGGGACGAAAAATATTTAAAAAAAAGTCGGAACTGTACATTTTAAAATCGGAGATATAATAATTAAAACGTTTTTTTTTTATTTCTTTAGATATTTACAGTGTATTTTATTTCATAAAAAGAAAACTCACACGGTGCAACGTCTGTTAGTGTTCGGAAACGAGGCACATTATAAAACGTTGTCGTGGACAAACGATAAAAAGATTAAAGGTTTTTTTTGTGTATTATTATATGCCTAATAATAACTTTTTCATTCGGATAGTCGTTTTACTGATAACAAATCACGAGACCTATTCTATTTCGGGATATTTACGTATTATAATAGTGACAGGACTTGTTCTGTTATACACGCATGAGAACGTTTCTCGGTAATGCAGGAACGTACACACACATAACACGTCCTGGGAAAGTACTTATGTATACCAATAGTAAGGTTATTTTTATTCAGTGAATATTTATAGTAGAAGACTTTTTCTAATATATATATATATATATACATTGATATTTTTAATTCGAACTCGGTGAAAAAAAAAAAAGATCATTGTTTTTATTTTATTTGTTAATAGGTTTGTTTTTTATTTTTTATTTTCAATACTTTTCGTTTCCAAGAAAAGAACACTATTGCCGGTTAACAAAATCCAATTATTACTGATACGTAAATTAAAAATGTATACAAATAAAATATCAGTCGTAAGAAAATCGGTTCGTTCGTAAATTATATATTATATAATATCTTTTTGTCGTCTTCTCATCTCGTTAGAATATCGCATACGAGATCGCTGCGAAAAATGTTTTATAAATCGAAAATTCGACGCACAATATTATATCCACCAGAGACACTCGCGCACGGGCCGAAAGTACATTACTATTGAAAACACTGCTGTACGTAATAGGGTCATCGTTCAGCTCTCTTTCTAAATTCAAGTTTGTTTTTGGTTTTTTTAAAAATCAGTCAATCACGACACGAATATAAATTGGATATTTCGTCCGGTTACAAGAATACAAGTGACGATATAAGTCTTATATTATACCGCAATGCGAAACTTTTTATATCAAATACATATGAATACGTTAGTTTCGAACCGTTAAAATAACAGTTAAAAAAATTAAAAGTTATTATTTTTCATAGTTTTCAACGTAACGAGTCACTTTTGTATTCCAAGTTTTGAACTCGGCCCGTTATTATTCGCGTATAAATTACAAATTTACACGGAAAATTAAAATTTTGTCAAAAAGTTAAAGTGAAAAAAATTACATCAGGAAAATCACGACTGTTATAATAAAACTATATAGAGTTAAAAAAAAAAAATTAAAAACAGCAAATTGTGTACACAATGAATTAAATATTGTTAAAAATCCAACTACGCGGTATGTTATTATTATTATTTAGTAAGTATTGATAAAAATAATATTTTTTTAAATCTGTATATTTAAAATAATTTTTAAATTTATTATATTTAATTGTGTGTGTGTGTGTGTATATATATATGTATCTGTGTGTGTAATTCTTCCAAAATGAATTTATACAACTTTTATTTCTTTATTTTTCATAATATTTTTGTTTGGCTTGATGTATATTAATATATACACAATACACATACGACATACATAATATATAATATATATAAACGTATTATTTATGAGTATTTCAATTCATAGTTTAAATATTGTATTTTTTTCATACACACATTTATTTTTTTTATTGATTTTTGTTTTAACTATTTTATTAATTATAATAATATTTCTTGTTTTTTTTTTTTTTTTTTAATCTGGTTCACGGTCGCCCGTAAATGATTTATTATAATATTGTGTGTATAGAGAGATTGATGATAGAACACAAGCAGTATTATTATTATTGAAATTTCCTCCCCCCACACACACACACACACACACACTCACTACGTCCGGTCTTTCGAAAATTTGACGTTGATGGAAGGGCGAATCGATTTTCTCGTGCGTAATCTGTCCATCACAGCCTCGATTAACTACTATACCATATACTATGCCCACATACCATCATCCGTATAACCGTATAGGTATGGTACACTTGCAGTGTACCGTGTACACGTTCTCACGACGTCGAGCAAGACGACACATACGAGCGCAAAATTACAAATTTTTTGACGGCAAATCAATCCGTTCGATAAATGAATTGCGTTTTATACAAGCGGACGGCCCCCTCTGCAGTACAATAACCATAGGCGTGTGCAGGAATTTTGTATGGGGTGTGCCATGAAGAAAATTGGGCCGCTTTCCCTTATATGAGCCTAAGCAAATCTAACCTAACTCTCAACCTAAAAAAAGGATAAATTTAATGCAAAATATCAATTCATAAAAACTTATTGATTAAATGTTGTGCTTCACAACATTTAGATATATTTTTACAATATAGTATATACCTATATACCTAGTGGTTAGTAACCTACATTAGAATATTAAAAAATTTTGCTAGAGCGCCTAATTTATTTTCTCTAATTTTTATTATTTATAGCTTAAAATTCAAACAAAGTCCCCGAATGAATGAAAGTTGTACAAAAAGCCACGGGCCACGGGGTGTGCCACGACACACGACACACCCTGTGCGTACGCCTATGACAATAACATAATATTCTGTCGGTCGTGTGCACATGAATAATATATGCGAGGATACGAGTGGGTATAGTTGTGGACCCGGAAAAAAAATTGAAGTGTGAAGGGGTTGGTTGGTCGAGTTGTATAAAGAGAAATACTGGCGGAATAAAAAAAAAAATTATTAAAAGTATATAATATTACGTATTAAAACTATTTAGCGTTGGCCAGTAATACTGATTGTAATTCGATATAGGATATCGAGGAATTTTTTATTTATTTATTTTTTTTTGTTATTACGGTCGATTCTCGATATCGATATCCACGGAGAACTGGCGAAAATATCGCTGTATCGTCTATAGAAAAATACTTTGAATCGTAAAAAATAAAAATAATTCTGTTCAAGAATCGAAATTCGGAACAATATACCTAATTTATAGTCTAGGAAGGACGGAATTTTTATATTATTAATAAACTATAAATGTTCTCACCTGTTATAATAAGTATTTAGAGTTAGTCGATATCTAATGTAATATGTATCTGTTGCAGGTTAATAGATATTACAGTTACAAACTTGTACTATGCTTAAAATCCGTCGTTTCTCTTCTTCCGAGAGAAATGATGGATTTAATACGGTCAAAAGAAACTGCTGCATTAGACCCTAAAATAGGTTTCGAGAGTTAAAATGTCTATATAGGACGAAGTAAAAAAAGCGCTTCGAGAACAACTGACCCTCGAGTGCGTAATACAGCGAAATAAAACGTCAACGTCATAAGCTGTACACAAGTATTGTTTGGATAAAAAAAACATATTATTATTATTACTATTATTATTATTATTATTATATTACAATCTAAATTCGTTTTTTTTTTTTATTAAATACACTTATTAGTTATTTTCTCTTGGTCGACTACTATCGTTTTATTTCATTGCATTCGGCGTCGGGAAAATAAAAATAAATCGTTGGTCACTAACATAATTATTAATAGCTAATATTGTATTGCAATATTATTAAATTTTAAGAAAAATTATAAGTGAAAATTCGGTCTTCTCCATTTTTTTTTCAATACAAATCCAAATTTTTATTTTTTCAGGCCTTAAAGGCGTCTCTTTAAGAGAAAAAAGATCCCTCAGCTGTACTCAAAAGAACACGCATTTCCCACAGAATACCGCGAATATTTGACAACAAATCCGTGTCTACAGTGTATTACGCATCACTTCCTATATAGCATTTCAATTTTATATATTACATACATATGTATATTATTATATTAGAATATCGCCGAAATCAACGTACTGTAGTATTTTTAGGAAAAAACTCGCTTTTTTTTTGTCAACAAATATAGTATTTTAAAATAAACATAATCGCTTCGCTGCTTATCGTTTCCTGTCGACCGGATCCGTTATAGTTGATGGGCGCGTTATTACTTCAATAATTTGACAGAAATGAAATATGCGACAATTTTGATTAAATGTGTTTAGCTTGAATAAAAATTGCATTTAATTATTAAAAAAAAAAAATTATAAAATTTTATTATTATTATTATTATTTATAAACTGTATCATTGAAAAGAGGATTATATAATACAAATAAGTGAATAAAAATTAAAAGGTTCAATAAAAAAGGTTCCTTTGTATTTATATACATATGTTTTTTTGTTGCATTTTTTTCAAAATGTTTAAATCATTATTTAACAATTTTTTGAATATTTTCAGGTAATTTATTTGCATTTTTTTAGTTAATTTTTTTTTTAAATGTTTAAGGTCATCAACTTCCGAGTCCTGATTATAATATAATACTATTGTAATACTCAGTCACAAGTGGCGTCACCTTAAAAAGAAGACGGTTGACGTTCGAATCGCACGCGTGCAGTCAAATGTGTGTTTTACAGTTAGCGTTTATAATATCCACCGGAAGTCGATGATTAACGTGAATTGACACCGAGACCGTATACAGAATTGAAAACTTAAAAAAGCGAATTAAAAACTGCCGAATGACTCACACGTAACACAGAATTATTATAATAATACATAATATCTAGATACATATTATAATATGTATATTATACAGGGCTAGATCCGCGCAAGAGATTTAACTACCGGTGAAAATAATAAAATTGTAAATTTTTGGAGATGAAAAACGGAAAAAAATTTTTTTTTATATATATATATATTTAAAACGCGTAGAATGTGATTCGAGTTTAACGTATAAATCATTTAGAACTAAAAAAAGAAAATTTTTAATAGTTTAATACTTTTACTATTAATAAGTGCCTATTTCGAATTATTATTACAATTTCTATATGACGTTATTCGTGATATTTATATTTTGCTTACGGCACTGTACGTTCAGCATTGCATACGTTTCAAAGGGAAATAAAATGAAAAAGAATATCCGCGCAATGTAAATATTATTATAGTCACTGTTAAAAACGTACATAAATGTACATGTACATATCATATAGAAAAATGTATACTATCTTCAAAAACCTATATTATTACAAAATTAATTGTAGTAATAATAATATATTAATATAACGACGCTGTACTTGTATGACTGATCGCACGTTTTAAATTGATTAAATACGCGCGTAATATTACGTGAATGTGATTCGCATGTTGTATGTTCACAGAGTTCTCGGTTTTTTTTTTCAGGGAATAAAAAAAAACATATTTATATAATAAGTCGAAATACGAGTATATTATATGTATATATAAAAAAATCTGCATTTTATACGTGTGTTATAATATATATATTAAATATATTTGTCACGAGATTACAAACCATTTCGACTCGGGGGGGGGGGCACACGTGTTATTAAATATTATCATAAAAACAACCGTATACAGCGAATGATAATTTCGTTAAAAAGAGAAATTTTGTACTATATATATTTTTTCATCTAAGAAAAAAAATGTAGTATTACGGTTTTTCTCGATCAAAGAAAATTAAGCTCATTGTGAAATAAAGTTTTTTTTTTTTAATTATTTTACTCGTGTTTACACTTTAATTATCTATATACGAATATAATATTATATGAGTAAGGTTGAGTCATTTTTGTGAAATTAAATGTTTTTTTTTTATTTTTTTTTTTATTTAGTTATTAGAAAAACTATAATAGCCCAACAAAAAATTAAATGTTATTATCATAGGCGCAATTTGGGGGGAGGCTTGGGTGTGCTTAGCACCCCCAGTCTTAAAATTAGCATCCCCAATTTTTTTTCGTATTTATATAAGTTTTAGTAGTTCTTATGTACACAATACATGTATAACAACAGTTTTGTTCTATGATATTATTTAAATGAATAATCGTGTGATGTTATTATATCTCCAATATAATATGGAGATGCAAAATTTTATATTCATTCAAAGTACTATTTTAGTTTTACCACGGATTATCATCGTTATTGAAAAAACCTTACCAGTCAAATTGATATAAACGAAGTAATAAATAAGTGTAAACTCAAATTTAAAAAAAAAAATTAATTAAATTAAAATAACGGTTTAAGTTGTATATTAAATACAACTATAGTTGTATTCGCGTTTTTTATTCCCCTGCAGGGCAACACAATTTATACACCTCCTCTCTTCCGCACATACGCATTTACCATAATTCATTAATACTAATTTTTATTTTAAAAATTGTTCTTTTATTAACTTTGCTAAACAATGCATATATATATATATGTATACAAGCAAATACAATAATAATTATAATTTTTTAACATATTTTAGATTCTGAGCGGAGCGATGAATCTATTGTTTTTACAATGATGTGTTTTTTGTTTTTATGTCCGTACCAAAAAATTCTACTAGAAGGAGTGCTCCGATCTTTACGGTCACAGTTACATTCCGGTAGCAAATCGCATCTGGTTGGTACTGCAGAGAGTTAATTTTGATTTTCTCAAAATCGCCTAAAAATATAACTAAAAAACCACAGAAAAAATAATAATTATAAATATATATATATATTTTTTTTTATGACCGTGCCCAAAAATTATAATACCAGTAGGAGTTATTCCGATTTCTTCGGTCACAGTTTGTTCCCGGCAGCAAATCGTATCTAGCTGGTACTTTAGAGAGATCATTTTTCGATTTTCCCAGAAGCCTCTAAAACTTTAACTCAAAAACTACCGAAAACCTATAGTTTATTGTAAGAAATTATATTAAAAATTACTATTATTAATTATATGCTCCATACACACTCTATTACTATATAGTATTAATAATAAATAATAAAACACCGAAGCTCCGCTCAGAATCGTTTTATCGAATGTAATGATTTATCATTGCTTTCGAATTTAGAATGATAACAATACACTCTAAAATCTTACCCCAATTAATTCACTTAAACGACATTCACAACACTCTGCGGCTCGTTACCTTTTTTTAAATTTAAAATTTGAAATTTCTTCTTGATTGTTTCTTAGCAAAACTCTTATTACGTATACTGTACACCACGCATGTGAAACACGCGGCCCGCGGCTACCAATATTAATGGACAAAATAGAAAAAAAGGACGAGCCACTCAGTCGCTCCGCTCAGAATCTAAAAATAATAATAAAAAAATTATAAAATATTAATGTCGTGTCACTACTATCTTCTATGTTCGGTAATACTTATCAATGTGAGCAACTGTTATCATTGATGAACAGCCATAAATCACCCGTTAGATCCGGATTAACCGACACGCTGCTAAATTCAGTATTAAAAGTGATTTCGTCCAATAAAATTTCTCCATATATTGAAAAGTTGGTGGGAGAAAAGAGATGTCAAATATCGTCCAAAAATCATTGATAACATGATTTTTTAAAACTTTTTAAATTTAATTGTACCTGTTGTGTTCGTACAGAATAAAATTGAAAAATGTGTATAAAATATACATTTTTTCGTTAAACGTTTATGTGAGGACCGCGTAGTGAACTATTCGATATATTTGGTCCACTTCTTAGTACTTTGAGTTTGACATGCCCGCTGTACACTGTACAGTCTATTTTCAACTACTTATAATTGATAATAAATTGAAAATAAAAACAAATGTCCGTGATTTGTATATTATATTATAATTACTAAAATCTAAAATATACGACACCAAAGCTCTACCTCCACCCACAAAAAAAAAAAATTGTCTCCGTTTGCTGGATCACAGACTCGTCGATCTTATATCTATTGACACTGGATTATTATAGAGTATAAATTTCGAACGTCATCCGTTGACTGCAATGTCCAAGAAGGGACCAGCTGCATAATACAATATTCGCATACACTTCATTTCAGTATTACTCATTCCTCTACGGAAATCTACGACTGTGTAACATTGTATATTATGTGTATAGTGTAGCCAAGCCGGAAATTAAAATCGGCTGCTAATCACCGAAATATTCGTCTTCTGAATATATTATAATATTATACACTATACGGACGACAACGGAAATTGTTCAAATCGCACGTCTTCTCGTCACTTTAACGTAGGTACGAATATAATATATTGTATAATCGCACCATTCAAATCATTATTTTGAAATGATATTTTCGATAAAAAATAAATAATAATATTATTATTAACTGAAAAAAAAAATGTAAAAAAAAAAAAACAGGTTCACCAATTTTATGAAGAATTTTGAGAAAATTAGAAATGCAGAATTGTCATTCTGAATTTATGAACATTTTTTTTATTACGGGTAAGAACATTGCTAGTAGTAATTAGCTGTTACACGAGGTGCAGACGACGATCGATAGTATAAGCTTAAAACTCTTAAAAATAAAAACAAAATAAAATTGAATACGCGAACGACGGGAAAAAAGTTTAAATTTTACCTAACCTAACCTAACCTCGTAGCAGTAGCTACCGTCTAACGTTGAAGAAATAAATTGTAAGTCATACAAAATTTTAGAAATATTTCTCGTAAAATCTCACCCGTTATTTCATTCATTCACAAATAATTTCCGAAACAAAAGTGTCAACAAAAATAATATTTTTCCGTATAGAGGTATATGCAGGATACTAATGTTTTACGGTCAGAATCGTTTTTGGTAAAAATCATTATGTCACTACACATCGTACAGCATGTATGTAGTGTCATGAATTTATATTGGAACGGCCTGCTGTAGCGTTTTTAAACGCCAGAAGTGCTTCAGAGAAATACGAAAAAAGCGATAAATGAATGCACGTACAAATAATAAATTATACCGTCCCGAAACGTGAAAATATTGCGCGTATTTAAATATTTTTTAAATTTAATTTTAACTATTATAATAGTATTTTAATTATTTATTATTGAATTTTTTCTGATTTTTTTTTTAAGTTCACCCTGTTTGCAACGTGTTTATACGTTTTGAATGTTTTAATCATTGAAATATCCGCACGTAGTGTACACGATTACGGTGAGTTTTTTTCATTTTTTTTTTTCTGTTATTATCACGGATTATTATTTGTTATTTATTATTTCATTTAAGTGTGGTTATATTGATTACATCAATGTGTGGTATTATTTAATAATATTGTGCGGATGAGTCGAGTATTAGGTTAGACGAGGAATTTACCACAATTTATAAATTTATTATACGTGCATACACAATAATAATAATAATAATAATATGTATATGGTATCTATTGTGATAATTCGATTTGTTCGCGAATCAATCGATCATCCACTCGACGAAAAGTACATAACATTATATCCTGTGTGCATAACGACATATTCTGTCACTTTGATACACTTGTGTTATGCACTGTATTGATGAAACTTCAAGAAAAAAAAACCACTTAACTGATAACTTTCCAAGAAGTACATTTACATATTTTACAATATGTCGCTAGATAAATATTACAACGTGTTGAAAATAATTGTTTAGAATATGCTACTACATTGACAACAAAATAAAAAGTATAGCTACAGACGTTGTGCTAGCCTAACACAAATTGTGTCCTTCTAAAGTAGACTATGAAATTTTATAAAGGTAATTTTGTGCAGTACCCAGTGTTATTTTAGCATTGAAAAAAACCAGAGTCGTTGTGAGGTAGAGATAACGATGATGATTACCTTAAATAAGAAAATGATTACTTGATGCGTAAAAAAAGTAAGTGTATTATTTGGTTATTTTTCATTTAACAGTTTGAATATAATTTTGTTTAAACGTTTTTAGAGTTTCGTTCGAATTCTATAAGTTTGTGTAAAAATTGTGGGATTATAAAAATGCGTCTAATATATAGGTAAATACGGGATCTTTTACCTCAGCTAGCTCACGGTTTATCTCGCGCAGTTCAAGCTTTAATTTGCTAGTTATTTTGATACAAACTGTGTTAAAATTGAGAAAGGTTTATCAGTTATGTTTAGTTCTAACCTAACCTAGCCTAACCTAACCGTATGTGAGCTAAATTCAAATACTCGTGCAATTCAAAAGGATTTCTTAGCTCTGATATAGTATATACCTAATGGATTGTCCTCTACATTTCGATATTAGTTACACAAGGTTGCGAATGAGAGGAACACGAGTATTTCATTCTTGTACTTCAGTATAAGAAAAAAAAATAAAAATCTTCGCCCGACTGCAAGATTTTTGTTATTTTGAACAATAAATATACGTTTTTTTATATATATATGAAAATTGTATATAACAGATTGTCGTTATTATGAGATTATCGATCATTTGTCAATAAATAAGTTAACAATACAATATCGTTTATATATATATATACATTATTATAAAAAAAACTGTCAATACAGATCGCAATGACTCCGGTAATAATTTATATTTTGCGTATACGCTTGTGTTTATTTAAAACCAACGGGATCTTTCAACACTTTTCAAACGTATTCTTTCCTAATCGTGTACAGGTTTGTTCGAGTGAGAATAAAATAACAATTTTGATTTTGATTAATATTTTTAGGACAAAATCTGGTATTCGGTAATACATATTTGATTCCGCGCCGAACCAGATCGTTTTGAATATTTTTTTAATTTATTGATTTTTGAATGTGATTTGTGATGGACTTAAAAGTCAGAATAAAAAACGAAGATTATTTCCGAACTCTCCGTGTACGTTACAATAAGATTCGTGTATATTTAATCAACAATATGATTTTTTATTTCTAATACAACTCAAACGTACTCGATAGGTGTTTTACGGCGGATTATTTCGATTTTACAACATCATACACTCAAAAATATTTGGTTAACCGCGATAGGTCGTCATTATGCGTATATAACGTGATAGTTGCACTGCAGGCGGTCCTCCTCGGAGCACAGATTTTTTTTATAATATTTTTCGTATAACACTACATTACACGCACAGGTACGTACTTTAAAGTGTATATTTTACCATCGATTATTTTACTATCGACGAAATTACATAATTATGTAGTGCGTACTGGGTAGTACGGCTGACGGTATTTTTTTTCCATGGTCGGTATTCGGTATGAAATTTTATACCGGTTTAAGATGGTACACCGAAAATACCGGGATACCGGTATTTCATTAAGGTATTTTCGGTATTATCGATATTTTGTTATACTTACATTTTAGCTACGAAATCTATTGAAAAAATACATAAAATACCCGTCTCGGCGTGAGATTTCACTATGTTGCCACGATTATCAAATACCTACTAGGGCTGACAATATTTTTATACATAAGTAATATATTTTGTGTTTTACGATTTATTGTTTGATTAAGTTATCATTTTAATTATAATAAACGTTCCTATATTATTGTATTTTAATTTGTTCTGTTATTTTTTAGCCGATGGAAAACTCGCAGTTTTGTAAAGAGTGAGACCACAGAATAACATAATGTTTATGTCATAATCACACTTCAACCACAGATTAGATGAATACAGATGGATCACTCGGCCCGAGAACAAAAGAATTGCAAATACGCTCTTCTGATTGGTCCCCCGCATATCAATGTAGGCGCACACGACGATATAAATTATTGTGTTGGTATTTTACAATATTATAGTACAACTTCTTTATTATCTCAAATAATGTTATCATAATAATGGTTATCACGTGCCGGTAAAAATTTAACGCAGATTAAGCACCGATTTTTTTTCAACTGTGTGTGTGAAACGAGTATATTCAACATGAGACATTATACGACACGATCGCCGAACCAGAATCACTATGTAAACGACACAAATAGATTACCTCGCGGGAGTAATGTTTAAATTTTAGGTAAATATATTGTGCTACCATGCGGTAACACTGATATGGGGGGAGGATTTGAATGACATCATTTTTTTTGTTTACATCGCGAGTGATCCATCTGTATTCATCTAATCTGTGCTTCAACCGTTCACAATTTCGTATTTTATGATAAAACAACACTGGAATATTCCGCAATTTAAAAATAGAAAAAACAATAATATTGTCCACAGGTAGAGTACTAGAGCAGTTGGACAGTTTCAGTGGGGCGGTATGTTCGATATTTTCGCTATTATCGGTATTCTCGGTATTTTCGGTATTAACGGTATTATCGGTTTTTATGGTATTTACGGTATTTTCGATATTAACGGTATTTTCGGTATTCTCGGTATTTTCGGTATTCTCGGTATTTTCGGTACCGTTTGAAAAAAAATGACGGTATACCGGTATGCCGACCTCAAAACTGTATACCGGTATTACCGTCAACCCTACTGGGTAGTGGTAGACACGTGTGTCGACTTTAACTCGGAGTTTGTTTTCCCGGTGTTTGTCGCGTTCGAGTGTTTTTCAGTGCGTTAACTACTTTGTACAGCTATTTAAAAAAATATAAAAAAATTGATTAAATATAATATGTTTATTTTACCCTTTATCCGCCTATTTTATTGGTCGTTGTAATTATTGTACGTTATATATGTATATTTTAATACGCACACACGGTGAAATAGCGCACAAAGCCACAAGACACACGCGGAAGTGTTCGAAAAAATTGTATCGCCATCGCACGCATAAGTCTCAACGAAATCAGAAAAACGCGTCCTGCAGCGTGTGGACCGGTATTATTATAAATATAAGCACGCTCGGCACTGATTGTTATATGTTTGAATCGGCCCGTTTGAATTTCCGCGTATAATCTCAGTAATATATACGATATTGAAAACAAATTTTAAATATCTTTAAAAATTACGGAATTGTTGAATACTGAAGACGACGCACTGCAGAAGATTGGACTTTCGAAAAAGCAAACGATACGTTAGGCGCCTAATGACTGGCAATGAGAAATAGGCGTGCGAGGATGCCAAGAGAACGTCTTTTACGCTCTCTAAATATTTCTCGGGTCAAAAATTTAAAAAAAAAACTATTATTAGATTGTGATGTAATAATTAGAATGTGACAAGAAAGAGGGCTACGCGCAATTGTGGATGCGACGCATGGACATTGGACAACTTCGAAACTACGTAGACTCAATACTTTTGAAAATAAATTCTGCCGGGTGATTTGTGGCCCAAAAATCGACAATAATACTGGAACGCGGAGAAGGAAATTCAACTACGGGAACTGCAGAAGAGAGTAGGAATGCCACCAGTCCGTACAAGCTTTATACATGTTTAAGAATTTCAATGGCTCGGACACGTAATGCGTGTAAAAACGATGAGAATATCATAAAGGCGGTCGTAAGTCGGAAACCAGGAGTGAAGAGACCCCGAGGCAGGCCCGGACTAAGGTGGCTGGATTTTGTTGAAAAGGATTGAGGAAGAGTAGGAGTATTATGAGAATGGGAAAATATAATCCGATATCGGATTTTCATGGAGAGTATGACACGAGAACGAGGAAATTAGAGGGTTTGGGGACGTGTTAATGATTTTGAGTCGTTTGGTAGTTATTACTTACTGAAATAAACTGAGAGGACCCAGAGTACAGTTAGCTCGTCCTTTTTGTCGTCTAGATGAGCAAGGATAACAAAATAATCAGTAGCGTCCGTTTGTCTCATAAAATTCGTTTTAATACCCATCGTCGCTCTAGAAACGATTATCACGTTATTCGTATAACCGTACTGCAGCAGCCGCAGTTCCTTACTGAATTCGACGAATACAACCAAATCTACTGGCGTGCGTATTCATATTTTCTCCCCTTCGAAAGAACCACCAACGGTTTGTCATACTACGGCACACCGGTACTATTAAAAAAAATATTTATAATACAGTTGAATTACCCGACTTTGCCCGTGCGCAGTTTTAAGCGAAAATTTAATCCTTATACTTATATATACTCGTATAATAGAACAGTCCTTTTTTTCACAGAGTATAAATACTACTCCGAGTGTCCCCAAGTCGCAATTATTGAAAAACGCTGAAAATCCGTAACATTTAAATATAACACATCGTCTCCCCTGCCATTCTCAGACGAAAAATAAAAAATGGACAACGCGGGAACGCTCAGAGAAGTATTTGGAACAACTCTGTGGTGAAAAAAAATCTAAAAGTTTTTCAAGTTCAATAGTGTCGTCAGAAACTTGGTACGTTAAAAATTACTTGGAAATGTGATTTAAATTTCAAATCTCAATACGTTTTATTTACATTTCTATTTCGACGTTCAAGTAAACAATCAAAACAATAAGCCAATTTTCCGGCTTCGCTAGTTATTGAATTACCCGACTTTGCCCGTGCGCAGTTTTGAACGAAAAAATTGTTTAAAAAATATTTAGGAAAAAATCGTTATAAAATATTATCGAAATGCCTCGGCGAAAAACCGTAACATTTAAATACAATTTATCCTCTCCCTTCCTCAGAAGACAAAAAATGAGAAAATGGGCGTCGTGGGGGGGGGACACTCGGGGAAGTATTTGGAACAACTCTGTGAAAAAAAATAGTAAAATTATTGAAATTGGTACTATATACTCGTATACAGGTATACGGTTATGTTTTCAACTCAGTAACAATTTAAATGGTCACCGTGGTGGTAAACGCCTAGAATCCCAAAAATGTCCTGTATCAGCTATACCACCCTCGTTGGACCTACTGCAGGGTCTAATTACGAATGTAAACCGTCCAACGGTCAACGTGTCAAACGCACACAAAAACTTTGATTGTTATCGGTCCGTCCGTTTAGGACGTAAACCGATCGTGGCACATTAAACGTTTTCTTTCGACGTTGTTGCAGCAACCGCTTGTTGTTATCACTTTGGTAATAATAATTATATCGCTTTTTCTGTAAATTATACACGTCTATAACCCACGAAAAAAATGATAAAAAAAATCAGTCCTTTTCGGTGTTTCGAATGAGACGAAACGAGCGGCGGCGGTTCGTCGTTTGATGCCCGAGCCCGAGTAGGGAACTTGGAACCGATTTCTAAGGATTTTTTCTTTCTATTATTAGGTATTAATTATTTTATTTTACGCAGAAATCGCCGCGGTCTGCCGTAATGATTTCGATCGAACGCATCACGTGTTATTTCGTAGTCGTTTTTTTTTCCGCCGTTATATTATATACGCGGACGTCAAGGCTAAATTTGAATAAAAAAAAAAAACGTATTTGTTTCACATATAACATCTGTTGTTTTTAGTTTTTTTTTTTTTCCAATACTCTTCCGTTTCGTAATCTATACACGCGCGTACTACAACAACCGGATTAGTGTACAGCAGTAGTAAAGGCCACGCAGAAGCGTATTATTATAGTTATGAATATTATAATATAAAACCGTTCTATATACAGGTGTAACCATGTCCTGCAGTAAATTCAGTCGATTTCCCCTCGCCTAACCACCCGCACTACGAACAATCCGTGACGTTTTTTTGATTTCGTGTACGCATTTTTATTCAAATGTGTGCAGCGTGTCGATTGTGCTGCGTACGCGTAACCACCGCCACCATACGTACACCGCACTACACTCGGCGGGTTATGGCTTTATGTTAATTAGGTCATGTTCCACGAACAATACCTAACGATTTATAATGTGTCGTGCACGAGGATTCTCGTCTATACAACACGTGCTACAGGTAAAAAAAAAAAAATTCGCATCGACGACGACGATTATAATAATAATAATAATAATAATAATAATAATAATAATAATAATAATAATAATAATAATAATAATAATAATAATAATAATAATAATAATAATAATAATAATAATAATAATAATAATAATAATATTTTTTTTATTTATTTATTTAGGATCAATAAATAAATAATAACACCCCGAATGGTAAGAGCAGGGGTCAACCCCCCCCGAAATAATTTCTTGTCACATTAAAAAATAATGAGTAAGGAGGAAGAAATTGTTTTATTATGTTGCTGTACAATTTGTATTGCTATATTTTGTATACCCCCTGAAATTTTATTTTGTGTACGTGCCTGGGTTAGAGTATAAAATACAAAGATAATGGAGTGCAAACATATATGAGACGAGAAATAACATTAATTATTGAAATTGTATAATATACCAATTTTCTTTTAACACGGTACAAGAATCGAAAAAAAAAAAAATCAAAATTATTTATTTGATTGCACATTGTTGGTAGGCGACTATAAGTAAAATAATTTTTTTTTTTTTGACTGAGGTATAGCAAAGTGGGGATTGTGTCTAGAATTGAAGGAGGGGTGCTTTAGGATCGATTTTTTTTTTTGTAATAATTCAGGGCAATCGATATCTTCATTTAGGAGTTTGTAAACAAATGTAGCGTCGTAGACTGGACGTCTACAGTTTTTAGTGACTTTAAACCCGAAAAATGTGCGATTTCATTCGTGTTTTGATTAAATATATTGGTTTTATAGGCACAAAAACGTAGAATACTTTTCTGGACATTTTCAAGGTCATTAAATAAATACATTTGATTAGGGTTCCAGAATACCGTACCGAATTGAAGAGACGATCTTACGAGTGAACACTGCGGTATTTTTAAACATAAAGGGTCATACAAATCATGACAGGTACGTTTGACGAATCCTAAAACACGAAGACTCTTCCCGTAAATTGCGATTACAAGATCCCGTAGGTATTAGATTAACAGATTGGAGGGAATTGCCGTCTATATATTATTGAGATTTGATATATTATAAGATTTAGAGCGGTTAAATGAAATTTGAACTCATAATAATAATAATAATAAAATTAAGGATTTTTTGAGAACGCTGCTAACAACTGCAGGCAAACTGAAATGTACAACGCCCGAATGTACCGCGAAAATACAGAGAAAATGTTCAAAAATCGAAATGTTTGGATGAACTACGAACTCCGAAAGCCACGCGGTTGTACTTAATTTAAAGTAAAGAAAAATTAAATTTTTCGACAAAATAATAATGACAATATCATATGTACACCAATGATAGAGCTGTTTTTTTTTTATTTCTTAAATAATTCTTATGAAGTTTTTTTTTAAAAAAGGTAAAAAATGTATTTTTAAAATACTTATAACTTTTTGAGAATTAAAGATATATAAATTGCTATGTATAAGGTACTGTACTGTAATTTATTTTCCCTACAAATTCGATGTCTGAAATATGAATGTAGTTTTCTGTAGAGTTTTTTCGCGTCTTCTTAAAGTAGCTTAAAAAAATTGTATATGTAAAAAGAAAATAATTCGCTTTAAATAATCATACATTTTTTTATACGATAAGAAAACAAATTGATGCGAAAAATGTGTGTAATCGATTAATCACTGCAGGTGCAGTGACACTGAGATGAGAATCGATTTATTTAAAAACCTGTATATATGCAATTGGTATAAATTAATATATAATATTTGACTAGTATACAATTGCGGATGTATTTATATTTCAATCTCGAGTGAAATTTAATTTTAATTTCGTAATGTATTACTATAGAAACAGGCTAAATAAATGGCCTAAAAAAAAATTCTTTTTTAATGCCATAAAACGCCGAAAACCTCGGGAAAATCAAAAACAAAAAAAGAAATGTTCGTTGTCAGAATCGTGTGTACTATCAATACACGCTCGTATCTCGGAATAAGCATAGCGTCGAGCATTTCGGGGGGAAAAAAAAAAAAATCTCACTCCTTATATAATAATATTGTAATCTTTATTGCGGAATAAATTCCAGTTTACATAACGTTAAATAATATAGGACGGCTGCAGCATTATTACGTCTGAAACTTGGATTATAATACACAGTGTACACGCATATGTTAAATGCAAAATATACTCAAATGGCTCAAAACAAAACACGCGTAATAATTTATACACAATTTAATGAACAAGATTAATTTTTCGAGTGCTGCGCACACTCATATAATATAATACTATACGTTATAATGTACTCTCGTGTACCGCGTATATCAATACGAACGCAGCACTCGGTCTGGCAAAGTTCAAATTCAACAAATTCCAAACATTATATTATATGTCCACGAGAACGCGCAAAAACATAATGTAGCGCTATACAGTATATACCTACTATAGAAGCCAATAGACAAATAATATAGTCCAACGGCTTGTATTCATAAATGGTACAGGAACTATTATCATTGAGTAAGCGTTATTGCGAATTAGGACTGCCGTAAGTACCGGGTTTCAAATATTGGTCGTTTGAATACCGATTTTTAAACTTGGTTAATTACCGCGATAAATGTTCGGGGTAAAATAATTTCAAAAAACGAATAAATGAAAAAACAACGAGTGTCGGCGACGGTTTTTTTTTTCCACGACGACGCAACGTCTGAACCGGACAACGCGTTGCTTTTGCCGAAGAAATATTTGTCGAACACAGTTTTTTTATCGCCGAAACGATGAGGTCGAGCAGTAGGTGGTTACTCGTACGTTTACGAAACTGTCGGATTCACTTTGGTTTTGCAAACGCAAGAATAAAAACTCGATACGAAAACGGTCGTAGCCGTTTTCTGTTATGATGAAAAAAAAAAAGATTTCTTTTACAATACTCGACAATTCTACGACCGAAAAACAAAATATGTCGCTAAGAAAAAAATTCGCGGACCAGCCAAGTATTTGACAAAATCAACAAAACCCGCGGAAAAAATCGATTCCGAATAATGATAAATATATCGTATAAATTTAATTTTAAATCGCATATAATCAAATATGCGATAAATAAATAAAAACGCCGTTTTCTAATTTCGAATTACTTCAATAATAATCGTTCGTGATTCGCAACGTTGAAAAGAAAGTTATATTCCAACTAAAAAAATATAAAAAAATGTCCCGGCGTTTGGTAAATTCAATCTTGTGTAACCCTATACAATAAATACGATAATAATAATAATAATACGGTTTTGAAAATATCTCGAAGTTAACACGGACCGAACGAAATGCGCGTGATATGTACCGAATAATTAGGACGAACATTTTATGACACGAGTGAACGTGATCTATGTGAATTCGGTTAATTTTTTATTGGAACGTATACTCTTGGACAGGGTCGGCCTGACCATGGCCGCTAGGTCGCGAATGCGGTCGGGGCCCCATCTTTTTTTTTTTTAATACCAATATTTTTTAACGCTATGTCTCCATCAGTTTTGAAATTTTTGCCTTGTATTATTATAATGTATAAAAAAAAAAATAATGCAAAAATTGATTTGAGAACAGCGGTTCGAACCCCGAACCGTACACGTCAAATCGGTACTATTATAGTACGAGCCGAAAGACGGAAAAAATAAACCTATTAAAGAAACACGGTAAAATATTGTCAAATTTCAAATTGCTTAAAAACTAAATCCGACCACCAAACTCCTCTAAATTCAACAAAGGTTCTTTTATCAACCTGTATTAACTCTATATTATAGAAACAGAAGGCGCTAGTCCACAAAAAAAAAAATTAATTTTTTTTCATAAGTGGCCCGGAAAAATCTTATTTGCCCGGTAAGAATTTTAGAGTCACTCCGCCCTTGGATCCGGGACACCTTATATATAATGAATTGTTTTTTTATTGATATGTATTTTTTAACTTCATATTAAACCAAGAGGCAGGGGGCGCCAGAATAAAAAGATCCAGGGGCCTATGGTGTGCCAGGTCGACGCTGCTCTTGGAATATCGTTTCGTGAACCCATATTTATTCTGGAACCGTATATATATATATACAGTGTACACGCATATGTTAAATGCAAAATATACTCAAATGGCTCAAAACAAAACACGCGTAATAATTTATACACAATTTAATGAACAAGATTAATTTTTCGAGTGCTGCGCACACTCATATAATATAATACTATACGTTATAATGTACTCTCGTGTACCGCGTATATCAATACGAACGCAGCACTCGGTCTGGCAAAGTTCAAATTCAACAAATTCCAAACATTATATTATATGTCCACGAGAACGCGCAAAAACATAATGTAGCGCTATACAGTATATACCTACTATAGAAGCCAATAGACAAATAATATAGTCCAACGGCTTGTATTCATAAATGGTACAGGAACTATTATCATTGAGTAAGCGTTATTGCGAATTAGGACTGCCGTAAGTACCGGGTTTCAAATATTGGTCGTTTGAATACCGATTTTTAAACTTGGTTAATTACCGCGATAAATGTTCGGGGTAAAATAATTTCAAAAACGAATAAATGAAAAACAACGAGTGTCGGCGACGTTTTTTTTTCCACGACGACGCAACGTCTGAACCGGACAACGCGTTGCTTTTGCCGAAGAAATATTTGTCGAACACAGTTTTTTTATCGCCGAAACGATGAGGTCGAGCAGTAGGTGGTTACTCGTACGTTTACGAAACTGTCGGATTCACTTTGGTTTTGCAAACGCAAGAATAAAAACTCGATACGAAAACGGTCGTAGCCGTTTTCTGTTATGATGAAAAAAAAAAAGATTTCTTTTACAATACTCGACAATTCTACGACCGAAAAACAAAATATGTCGCTAAGAAAAAAATTCGCGGACCAGCCAAGTATTTGACAAAATCAACAAAACCCGCGGAAAAAATCGATTCCGAATAATGATAAATATATCGTATAAATTTAATTTTAAATCGCATATAATCAAATATGCGATAAATAAATAAAAACGCCGTTTTCTAATTTCGAATTACTTCAATAATAATCGTTCGTGATTCACAACGTTGAAAAAAAACTAAATATAAAATAAGTTATATTCCAACTAAAAAAAAAAAAATATAAAAAAATGTCCCGGCGTTTGGTAAATTCAATCTTGTAACCCTATACAATAAATACGAATAATAATAATAATAATAATACGGTTTTGAAAATATCTCAAGTTAACACGGACCGAACGAAATGCGCGTGATATGTACCGAATAATTAGGACGAACATTTTATGACACGAGTGAACGTGATCTATGTGAATTCGGTTAATTTTATATTGGAGGTACTCTTGCGGGTGATTTTACTGGACGTAGTCTGCAAGGGTCGGCCGCCATGCTTTTTTTTTAATACCAATATTTTTAACGCTATGTCTCCATCAGTTTTGAAATTTTTGCCTTGTATTATTATAATGTATAAAAAAAATAATGCAAAATTGATTTGAGAACAGCGGTTCGAACCCCGAACCGTACACGTCAAATCGGTACTATTATAGTACGAGCCGAAAGACGGAAAAATAAACCTATTAAAGAAACACGGTAAAATATTGTCAAATTTCAAATTGCTTAAAACTAAATCCGACCACCAAACTCCTCTAACTTCAACAAAGGTTCTTTTATCAACCTGTATTAACTCTATATTATAGAAACAGAAGGCGCTAGTCCACAAAAAAAAAAAATTAATTTTTTTTCATAAGTGGCCCGGAAAAATCTTATTTGCCCGGTAAGAATTTTAGAGTCACTCCGCCCTTGGATCCGAGACACCTTATATATAATGAATTGTTTTTTTATTGATATGTATTTTTTAACTTCATATTAAACCAAGAGGCAGGGGCGCCAGAATAAAAAGATCCAGGGGCCTATGGTGTGCCAGGCCGACACTGCTCTTGGAATATCGTTTCGTGAACCCATATTTATTCTGGAACCGTATATATATATATAATATACGCTTAGAATAGATAAAGATTTATTTCTAGAGAATATACCCAATGAAGCCCCTTTGAATTCGGACTCAATAGTTTTGCAGAAAAATCCTTTTTTTTGGGGGGGGAGGGTTTTCAGAGAGACTTGCCGGTTATACCTTTTAAATGACCCCGAGCCAAAATATATTATCTTATTAATACAGTTTTCCAATCATGAATAGGGCGGAAGTTATATTGTCAAAACTCGAAGTGGATGGTTTTTTTTTTTAGTACATTTACACGTTGATGTACGTTCTTGCGACAAATACGTTTCCCAGAAGAATATATACGATATTCCAAATATATATTTTCCAACGTTATACGCGGTCCCCTTGATGGGTAGGAGGACGTATGTTAAACGATAGTCAATATTACAACACAGGTAGAATTCACCTGCAATAGACACGAGTTTATTTGCAGTATAGGATACACCGTATACGTGTTTACAAGACAAATTTATAGAATAACGTAAGAATTTATTTCTAGAATATTTAAGCGAATTAATTTGTAATGTGTATTGTGTGGAGATAAGGCGTAAGGCCGAAAAAATACACTGGCCTCCTATAACAATTATTACGACGCACGTTATTCGAGTCGTGATGATAGTGTTATAATAACAAACGTATAAATGGTTAAAAAAAAAAAATTAAAAAATAGGAAAATTGGTATGAACAACGGCGTAAATAATAATAATAATAATAAAAAAAATAAAAAATACGCGCGTAATCTATGATAGCAAAAAAAAAAAACTCATCGTTTTTGGCCGCATCACCGGAAAATACGTATTTATCGTTTTATATTTTACATAATAATCGTAATAATCCATTGGTTTTCCATATAAATCGTTTTCTCGTGGCGTACAAAAAAAAACCCTCCATTAATAAGGATATAATATGTACACATATAGGAACCCGCAAGAACTGCCAAGCGATTTATATTATAATTTGGTCAATCCATATCGTATAGCAGTATTGATGACCGTGATTTCGATGGATTTGCAGAGTACATGGAATACAGATGACGTCGATTTAATTTGAAATACAACGGTAATACATTTTATAACATTATATTATATTATTATAATATATACGTTATTAAGTTTCGAGTATATGCGCGTACGTAATGTATTATATGTTGAAAAAATAAAACTATATTTCCGATACTTTTTGTCGATATGTAATAAAATTTTAGAGGACAGAATTGACCGTTATAGGAAATAAAGTATAATATAATATTATATCTGTACTTACGACCAATGGCGCAATTAGAAATTTGTTCTGGGGGATAAATAGGAAAAAATAAGAAAAATTTTGACTCTACAATAGATGATGACAGTTTTCAGTTATTTTTTTTTATACATGATTAAAAAAAAAGCTCTGGGGATCATCCCCTCATCCCCCCTTAATTACGCCCCTGCTTACGATACAATACTACGTGTTATTAAACATAATGATTTTACGCTATTTCAGACCGATTTTCCCGGGAGGGGAGAGGGAGATTAAGGAGATACATCTCCGAACTTGGCTTTTTTTAACATAATACGAATACGGTCACGGTTGTGTTTTCCTTTTATTACTTAATCGATAAAACGATAATATTTTTATTGGAAAACATCAATCAACTCATGAACGCGCGTTTTCATATATGTTTATAAAAAGATTAAAAACATATTTAAAAAAAAATTTTCTACGAAGGACCCGGCGTGTGTTATTCACAATTTACTTATTGCGAAATACGTTTCGTATTTAAAATGTAAATACTATTTAAATTTTAGAATAGGTTTCAATGCTATCCGTGTACAATGACATTAAATCGGACGTCGAAGAAACAATCGACGAAGTTGCCGAGAAACCTATATACGACTAGGAGTTTGTTTTGTACATTTGTATTGTGAACGTATGAAAATTAAAGGTTTAACGTACGTATTCCGAGCCGAGGAGAACATTTTTTTTTAGTCATCTCTCGCTCAAAGAAATCCGAAACACGCCGTCGCACTGCAGCGTATACAAAATATAATTTACAAACGAGCTAGGAGCACCTCGTGTATTTCAACAGCTACTTATATATATATGGAACGTATACTCTTGGTACAGGGTCGGCCTGACCATGGCCGCTAGGTCGCGAATGCGGTCGGGCCGCCATGCTTTTTTTTAATACCAATATTTTTAACGCTATGTCTCCATCAGTTTTGAAATTTTTGCCTTGTATTATTATAATGTATAAAAAAAAAAATAATGCAAAAATTGATTTGAGAACAGCGGTTCGAACCCCGAACCGTACACGTCAAATCGGTACTATTATAGTACGAGCCGAAAGACGGAAAAAATAAACCTATTAAAGAAACACGGTAAAATATTGTCAAATTTCAAATTGCTTAAAAACTAAATCCGACCACCAAACTCCTCTAACTTCAACAAAGGTTCTTTTATCAACCTGTATTAACTCTATATTATAGAAACAGAAGGCGCTAGTCCACAAAAAAAAAATTAATTTTTTTTCATAAGTGGCCCGGAAAAATCTTATTTGCCCGGTAAGAATTTTAGAGTCACTCCGCCCTTGGATCCGAGACACCTTATATATAATGAATTGTTTTTTTATTGATATGTATTTTTTAACTTCATATTAAACCAAGAGGCAGGGGGCGCCAGAATAAAAAGATCCAGGGGCCTATGGTGTGCCAGGCCGACACTGCTCTTGGAATATCGTTTCGTGAACCCATATTTATTCTGAAACCGTATATATATATATACATATACGCTTTGAATAGATAAAGATTTATTTCTAGAGAATATACCCAATGAAGCCCCTTCGAATTCGGACTCAATAGTTTTGCAGAAAAATCCTTTTTTTGGGGGAGGGTTTTCAGAGAGACTTGCCGGTTATACCTTTTAAATGACCCCGAGCCAAAAAATATTATCTTATTAATACAGTTTTCCAATCATGAATAGGACGGAAGTTATATTGTCAAAACTCGAAGTGGATGGTTTTTTTTTTTTTTTTAGTATATTTACACGTTGATGTACGTTCTTGCGACAAATACGTTTCCCAGAAGAATATATACGATATTCCAAATATATATTTTCCAACGTTATACGCGGTCCCCTTGATGGGTAGGAGGACGTATGTTAAACGATAGTCAATATTACAACACAGGTAGAATTCACCTGCAATAGACACGAGTTTATTTGCAGTATAGGATACACCGTATACGTGTTTACAAGACAAATTTATAGAATAACGTAAGTATTTATTTCTAGAATATTTAAGCGAATTAATTTGTAATGTGTATTGTGTGGAGATAAGGCGTAAGGCCGAAAAAATACACTGGCCTCCTATAACAATTATTACGACGCACGTTATTCGAGTCGTGATGATAGTGTTATAATAACAAACGTATAAATGGTTAAAAAAAAAAAATAAAAAAATAGGAAAATTGGTATGAACAACGGCGTAAATAATAATAATAATAATAATAAAAATAAAAAATACGCGCGTAATCTATGATAGCAAAAAAAAAACTCATCGTTTTTGGCCGCATCACCGGAAAATACGTATTTATCGTTTTATATTTTACATAATAATCGTAATATCCATTGGTTTTCCATATAAATCGTTTTCTCGTGGCGTACAAAAAAAAACCCTCCATTAATAAGGATATAATATGTACACATATAGGAACCCGCAAGAACTGCCAAGCGATTTATATTATAATTTGGTCAATCCATATCGTATAGCAGTATTGATGACCGTGATTTCGATGGATTTGCAGAGTACATGGAATACAGATGACGTCGATTTAATTTGAAATACAACGGTAATACATTTTATAACATTATATTATATTATTATAATATATACGTTATTAAGTTTCGATTATATGCGCGTACGTAATGTATTATATGTTGAAAAAATAAAACTATATTTCCGATACTTTTTGTCGATATGTAATAAAATTTTAGAGGACAGAATTGACCGTTATAGGAAATAAAGTATAATATAATATTATATCTGTACTTACGACCAATGGCGCAATTAGAAATTTGTTCTGGGGGGGGGGATAAATAGGAAAAAATAAGAAAAATTTTGACTCTACAATAGATGATGACAGTTTTCAGTTATTTTTTTTTATACATGATTAAAAAAAAAGCTCTGGGGCGGATCTATCCCCCTCATCCCCCCTTAATTACGCCCCTGCTTACGATACAATACTACGTGTTATTAAACATAATGATTTTACGCTATTTCAGACCGATTTTCCCGGGAGGGGAGGAGAGGGAGATTAAGGAGATACATCTTCGAACTTGGCTTTTTTTTTTTAACATAATACGAATACGGTCACGGTTGTGTTTTCCTTTTATTACTTAATCGATAAAACGATAATATTTTTATTGGAAAACATCAATCAACTCATGAACGCGCGTTTTCATATATGTTTATAAAAAGATTAAAAACATATTTAAAAAAAAATTTTCTACGAAGGACCCGGCGTGTGTTATTCACTATTCACTTATTGCGAAATACGTTTCGTATTTAAAATGTAAATATTATTTCAATTTTAGAATAGGTTTCAATGCTATCCGTGTACAATGACATTAAATCGGACGTCGAAGAAACAATCGACGAAGTTGCCGAGAAACCTATATACGACTAGGAGTTTGTTTTGTACATTTGTATTGTGAACGTATGAAAATTAAAGGTTTAACGTACGTATTCCGAGCCGAGGGAGAACATTTTTTTTTTTTTTAGTCATCTCTCGCTCAAAGAAATCCGAAACACGCCGTCGCACTGCAGCGTATACAAAATATAATTTACAAACGAGCTAGGAGCACCTCGTGTATTTCAACAGCTACTTATATATATATATATATATATAATATAATATATATTTTACAGGCGAATTTAAACGCACCGTCGGTAATAAATATTTGTATTGTTTTCGCGCGTCAGCTCGAGATAGCTGTGGTACAAGAAGACGCGCGGAACTAGTGGAAGTGTTTATTTTGCCAATTGCGCGTAAACGAAAAAAAATAAAGAAAGAAACGTACTACGTACAGGAAATAACAATGACGATATTACGACGTTTATTTAATATAATACGTTTGTTCCAATTGAAGTGCAAACGTCTAATACGACGCTGATAAACTAAATACGCTTTACAATAATTATTAAAACGCGCGTGTTATTACGGTAATTCGCCGATTATCATATCATCATCGTCATCGTCATCATCATCATCATCCACGTCCTCATCGCCGTCATTATTGTTATTCTTTATCACTATTATTTATTCATTATTCTTTATTACCAAAGGTATTAATATTTATTAAATTCATATGATTGGTCTAGCGATAATACATACATACGTGTACCAGAATAACAAAAGCCGAAAGAGCTTTCTTTGCGTTGATTGAATATTTCCTCGAAACAAAAGTGTATACAAAACGAACGAAAGTAAGTTCGTACGCGGCAATGGCGAGGCTTAGGATCGCGTAATATACGGTTGGTGAAGTACGGACCACCAGCCGGCACAAGAGAGTATGTTGAAGACTTTTGAATGTACAATACGGAGAAGTGAACAGAAGGTCAGTCAGGCCGGTTGAACAGAAAACTCCGATGAAACAATGAAAACGGGGCGACGGTCAACGGGTTTGTTAAAAGCCAGAGAATACAATGGTGGGACATGTAATGCGAAGACGCAGCGATTAGACTGGTATACCGGACTGGAAAAGTATCACGCTTGGTCGACCTCGGCGGAGGTGGACTGTTGTGACGGGATAAGATCCGAAAGATCCGGGAGTCGCGGAAATGGCTAAATACATAGTGCATGATCGGAAAAAGTGGAGTGATTTGGCGAAAACCCTTGGAAAGTTACAGGCCAAAAGATTTATTACAACACAGGTAGAATTCACCTGCAATAGACACGAGTTTATTTGCAGTATAGGATACACCGTATACGTGTTTACAAGACAAATTTATAGAATAACGTAAGTATTTATTTCTAGAATATTTAAGCGAATTAATTTGTAATGTGTATTGTGTGGAGATAAGGCGTAAGGCCGAAAAAATACACTGGCCTCCTATAACAATTATTACGACGCACGTTATTCGAGTCGTGATGATAGTGTTATAATAACAAACGTATAAATGGTTAAAAAAAAATAAAAAATAGGAAAATTGGTATGAACAACGGCGTAAATAATAATAATAATAATAATAAAAATAAAAAATACGCGCGTAATCTATGATAGCAAAAAAAAAAAAAAAAACTCATCGTTTTTGGCCGCATCACCGGAAAATACGTATTTATCGTTTTATATTTTACATAATAATCGTAATATCCATTGGTTTTCCATATAAATCGTTTTCTCGTGGCGTACAAAAAAAAACCCTCCATTAATAAGGATATAATATGTACACATATAGGAACCCGCAAGAACTGCCAAGCGATTTATATTATAATTTGGTCAATCCATATCGTATAGCAGTATTGATGACCGTGATTTCGATGGATTTGCAGAGTACATGGAATACAGATGACGTCGATTTAATTTGAAATACAACGGTAATACATTTTATAACATTATATTATATTATTATAATATATACGTTATTAAGTTTCGATTATATGCGCGTACGTAATGTATTATATGTTGAAAAAATAAAACTATATTTCCGATAATAATTTTTGTCGATATGTAATAAAATTTTAGAGGACAGAATTGACCGTTATAGGAAATAAAGTATAATATAATATTATATCTGTACTTACGACCAATGGCGCAATTAGAAATTTGTTCTGGGGGATAAATAGGAAAAATAAGAAAAATTTTGACTCTACAATAGATGATGACAGTTTTCAGTTATTTTTTTATACATGATTAAAAAAAGCTTGGGGGATCATCCCCTCATCCCCCTTAATTACGCCCCTGCTTACGATACAATACTACGTGTTATTAAACATAATGATTTTACGCTATTTCAGACCGATTTTCCCGGAGGGGGGAGGGAGATTAAGGAGATACATCTCCGAACTTGGCTTTTTTTTTTTAACATAATACGAATACGGTCACGGTTGTGTTTTCCTTTTATTACTTAATCGATAAAACGATAATATTTTTATTGGAAAACATCAATCAACTCATGAACGCGCGTTTTCATATATGTTTATAAAAAGATTAAAAACATATTTAAAAAAAAATTTTCTACGAAGGACCCGGCGTGTGTTATTCACAATTTACTTATTGCGAAATACGTTTCGTATTTAAAATGTAAATACTATTTAAATTTTAGAATAGGTTTCAATGCTATCCGTGTACAATGACATTAAATCGGACGTCGAAGAAACAATCGACGAAGTTGCCGAGAAACCTATATACGACTAGGAGTTTGTTTTGTACATTTGTATTGTGAACGTATGAAAATTAAAGGTTTAACGTACGTATTCCGAGCCGAGGGAGAACATTTTTTTTTTTTTAGTCATCTCTCGCTCAAAGAAATCCGAAACACGCCGTCGCACTGCAGCGTATACAAAATATAATTTACAAACGAGCTAGGAGCACCTCGTGTATTTTAACAGCTACTTATATATATATATATATATATACATATAATATAATATACGCTTTTACAGGCGAATTTAAACGCACCGTCGGTAATAAATATTTGTATTGTTTTCGCGCGTCAGCTCGAGATAGCTGTGGTACAAGAAGACGCGCGGAACTAGTGGAAGTGTTTATTTTGCCAATTGCGCGTAAACGAAAAAAAATAAAGAAAGAAACGTACTACGTACAGGAAATAACAATGACGATATTACGACGTTTATTTAATATAATACGTTTGTTCCAATTGAAGTGCAAACGTCTAATACGACGCTGATAAACTAAATACGCTTTACAATAATTATTAAAACGCGCGTGTTATTACGGTAATTCGCCGATTATCATATCATCATCGTCATCGTCATCATCATCATCATCCACGTCCTCATCGCCGTCATTATTGTTATTCTTTATCACTATTATTTATTCATTATTCTTTATTACCAAAGGTATTAATATTTATTAAATTCATATGATTGGTCTAGCGATAATACATACATACGTGTACCAGAATAACAAAAGCCGAAAGAGCTTTCTTTGCGTTGATTGAATATTTCCTCGAAACAAAAGTGTATACAAAACGAACGAAAGTAAGTTCGTACGCGGCAATGGCGAGGCTTAGGATCGCGTAATATACGGTTGGTGAAGTACGGACCACCAGCCGGCACAAGAGAGTATGTTGAAGACTTTTGAATGTACAATACGGAGAAGTGAACAGAAGGTCAGTCAGGCCGGTTGAACAGAAAACTCGAGAGACAATGAAAACGGGCGACGGTCAACGGGTTTGTTAAAAGCCAGAGAATACAATGGTGGGACATGTAATGCGAAGACGCAGCGATTAGACTGGTATACCGGACTGGAAAAGTATCACGCTTGGTCGACCTCGGCGGAGGTGGACTGTTGTGACGGGATAAGATCCGAAAGATCCGGGAGTGCGCGGAAATGGCTAAATACATAGTGCATGATCGGAAAAAGTGGAGTGATTTGGCGAAAACCCTTGGAAAGTTACAGGCCAAAAGATTTATTATTTATGGCTGAATTCGCCCGTGAACGATTATAACCCGTTTTAACTTGTATCCACA
Organism: Slavum lentiscoides; assembly: GCA_032441835.1. Lineage (NCBI taxonomy): Eukaryota > Metazoa > Arthropoda > Insecta > Hemiptera > Aphididae > Slavum > Slavum lentiscoides. Next base: position 16,499,208 of record CM063712.1, on the reverse strand, counting down.
TTAATATGGACATCATTTGCATTGATAAATAGCTGCTGTACCGGGGCGTTGTAAAGATTAATAAGACGTCCATCGTTACGCGATACAAATTACGCCTGACAACCGACAGACGAATCTCAAAAGTCTTTCGCAAAAAACTCGTTACAGCCGATTTCAGAAACAAAATCAGACGGGTGGGGTGGTCGCGCGCGTCGACTGCCGGGAAATTCTCCATTGCCAAGTCACAGCGATTTTCTCCTCGTCGTCATATCGCAGTGCTCGCAATTAATTCTCTTCAGACACAATGTGTCAATGCGCGTGTTAACACATTTTAGAAATGGTTCAAAATCCTTGTAACCGCGGTAATAGTTGAATAATAATAATCAATAATGTGTGAAATATTTTTAAGAGTTTGTCTCGCTCTACCACACACACACACACACACCAGCACACGGATATTTTTCAAAACGTGCCTGCTAAAACGGAACGGCGTGAATTACTGTATAGATAAAAAACAAACCACTTGTCGATATTCTCTGTAATTTTCGCATCGTGATGCGTGCGCACAGACGCGAAGCGAGTTAACGATTTCATGTATTATTTATTATTTATTACGCGATAAATGAACATTATTAATATCTAAGGGATCGATATATAAGTTATTATATCTGTGTATTCAGAGCCAACAATACAAGCAGCCGCAGTGGCGTAATTAGAAATTTGTTCTGGGGGGAGGGGATGACTTTTTTCCCTCGTTTTTCATTACAGTGCAATGGGAAACTTCACACACACACGCTTCATACTATAAATTTTCTTGTTATGTACATACTATACTACAAATCAGTAAAAAAAAGAAGAAAAAAATTTACTTGTAATCTAAGTTAATATTATTCAAGTATTTAAATCGAAATACACAATAGAAATATTTGATTACTATTCGTATATTTACTATTATTTTAACTGGTAAATTATAAAATTAAATCCGATTTCCGAGGCCTATAATTTAAACATTATAATAAAAAGCGATTTTAAGTAAAGTATAAAATAGGAAAAAATAAGAAAATTTTGACTCTACAATAGATGATGACAGTTTTCAGTTATTTTTTTACATGATTTTACGCTATTTCAGACCGATTTTCCCGGAGGGGGGAGAGGAGATTAAGGAGATACATCTCCGAACTTGGCTTTTTTTTTAACATAATACGAATACGGTCACGGTTGTGTTTTCCTTTTATTACTTAATCGATAAAACGATAATATTTTTATTGGAAAACATCAATCAACTCATGAACGCGCGTTTTCATATATGTTTATAAAAGATTAAAACATATTTAAAAAAATTTTCTACGAAGGACCCGGCGTGTGTTATTCACAATTTACTTATTGCGAAATACGTTTCGTATTTAAAATGTAAATACTATTTAAATTTTAGAATAGGTTTCAATGCTATCCGTGTACAATGACATTAAATCGGACGTCGAAGAAACAATCGACGAAGTTGCCGAGAAACCTATATACGACTAGGAGTTTGTTTTGTACATTTGTATTGTGAACGTATGAAAATTAAAGGTTTAACGTACGTATTCCGAGCCGAGGGAGAACATTTTTTTTTTTTTAGTCATCTCTCGCTCAAAGAAATCCGAAACACGCCGTCGCACTGCAGCGTATACAAAATATAATTTACAAACGAGCTAGGAGCACCTCGTGTATTTTAACAGCTACTATATATATATATATATATATATACATATAATATAATATACGCTTTACAGGCGAATTTAAACGCACCGTCGGTAATAAATATTTGTATTGTTTTCGCGCGTCAGCTCGAGATAGCTGTGGTACAAGAAGACGCGCGGAACTAGTGGAAGTGTTTATTTTGCCAATTGCGCGTAAACGAAAAAAAATAAAGAAAGAAACGTACTACGTACAGGAAATAACAATGACGATATTACGACGTTTATTTAATATAATACGTTTGTTCCAATTGAAGTGCAAACGTCTAATACGACGCTGATAAACTAAATACGCTTTACAATAATTATTAAAACGCGCGTGTTATTACGGTAATTCGCCGATTATCATATCATCATCGTCATCGTCATCATCATCATCATCCACGTCCTCATCGCCGTCATTATTGTTATTCTTTATCACTATTATTTATTCATTATTCTTTATTACCAAAGGTATTAATATTTATTAAATTCATATGATTGGTCTAGCGATAATACATACATACGTGTACCAGAATAACAAAAGCCGAAAGAGCTTTCTTTGCGTTGATTGAATATTTCCTCGAAACAAAAGTGTATACAAAACGAACGAAAGTAAGTTCGTACGCGGCAATGGCGAGGCTTAGGATCGCGTAATATACGGTTGGTGAAGTACGGACCACCAGCCGGCACAAGAGAGTATGTTGAAGACTTTTGAATGTACAATACGGAGAAGTGAACAGAAGGTCAGTCAGGCCGGTTGAACAGAAAACTCCGAGAGACAATGAAAACGGGGCGACGGTCAACGGGTTTGTTAAAAGCCAGAGAATACAATGGTGGGACATGTAATGCGAAGACGCAGCGATTAGACTGGTATACCGGACTGGAAAAGTATCACGCTTGGTCGACCTCGGCGGAGGTGGACTGTTGTGACGGGATAAGATCCGAAAGATCCGGGAGTGCGCGGAAATGGCTAAATACATAGTGCATGATCGGAAAAAGTGGAGTGATTTGGCGAAAACCCTTGGAAAGTTACAGGCCAAAAGATTTATTATTTATGGCTGAATTCGCCCGTGAACGATTATAACCCGTTTTAACTTGTATCCACATTAATATGGACATCATTTGCATTGATAAATAGCTGCTGTACCCGGGGCGTTGTAAAGATTAATAAGACGTCCATCGTTACGCGATACAAATTACGCCTGACAACCGACAGACGAATCTCAAAAGTCTTTCGCACAAAAAACTCGTTACAGCCGATTTCAGAAACAAAATCAGACGGGTGGGGTGGTCGCGCGCGTCGACTGCCGGGAAATTCTCCATTGCCAAGTCACAGCGATTTTCTCCTCGTCGTCATATCGCAGTGCTCGCAATTAATTCTCTTCAGACACAATGTGTCAATGCGCGTGTTAACACATTTTAGAAATGGTTCAAAATCCTTGTAACCGCGGTAATAGTTGAATAATAATAATCAATAATGTGTGAAATATTTTAAGAGTTTGTCTCGCTCTACCACACACACACACACACCCAGCACACGGATATTTTTCAAAACGTGCCTGCTAAAACGGAACGGCGTGAATTACTGTATAGATAAAAACAAACCACTTGTCGATATTCTCTGTAATTTTCGCATCGTGATGCGTGCGCACAGACGCGAAGCGAGTTACCGATTTCATGTATTATTTATTATTTATTACGCGATAAATGAACATTATTAATATCTAAGGGATCGATATATAAGTTATTATATCTGTGTATTCAGAGCCAACAATACAAGCAGCCGCAGTGGCGTAATTAGAAATTTGTTCTGGGGGGAGGGGATGACTTTTTTCCCTCGTTTTTCATTACAGTGCAATGGGAAACTTCACACACACACGCTTCATACTATAAATTTTCTTGTTATGTACATACTATACTACAAATCAGTAAAAAAAAGAAGAAAAAAATTTACTTGTAATCTAAGTTAATATTATTCAAGTATTTAAATCGAAATACACAATAGAAATATTTGATTACTATTCGTATATTTACTATTATTTTAACTGGTAAATTATAAAATTAAATCCGATTTCCGAGGCCTATAATTTAAACATTATAATAAAAAGCGATTTTAAGTAAAGTATAAAATAGGAAAAATAAGAAAATTTTGACTCTACAATAGATGATGACAGTTTTCAGTTATTTTTTTACACATGATTAAAAAAAGGCTCTGGGGGCAAAACGTCCAAAACACAACGGCCGGCAAGCATCCGGAATTTTAAAACGTTTTACACGTTTCAAATATTCAATGAAAATACAAACATTCGTGATCAGAAGTCAAGAGTTTACGCACACGCAATCCAGCGATACGAATAATAAAACCACTTTATGTACTTTTCTCATTTCTTATATTTATATAAGGCCACTCATAATTTTCTTTACGTATAATTATATTATAAGAAAATTTTGAATAACAATCATTTTTTTTTAAATTTATCTCGACGTATATTTGGAAAGTTTTACTCATATAAATTCGGTTCTTCTAAATCGTTTAAAATATTTTAATAATAAAATTGATATTTTGCGATACATAAATTTTTGTTTTATTAATGTTATAAAATGGTGTAAAACCCTGTATTATTGATAGGGTCCAAGAGTGTTGCGTTTCGCGGAGAAATTTATGTATTATAATATAGTATAAAGTATACGACATTTTTTTTATAACCAAAAAGTATAATTATTACATTTGGAGGACGAGTAAATTTAAAATGTACCGTTAGGATAGGGCAACATTTATAATTTGGCCAAGGGCGGCAAAATGACTATCGCCGGCTATACAGTGTACATTATAATTAATTTATATGTCGTTTGTGTCAGGGTCGCTCTTGGGGAGGAGGGGCCAGCGTCAGGTTTCCTACAAGCAGAACAAGCAGGTGATTGGAGCCTCGAAATTTTAGGGGCGGCAAAGAAAACTTTTTTAATAATATATTCATATTTATGTTTTGATGTCTAACTGTTCTACATATTTTAAAATAATAAATAATAATTTAATTAATAATATATTTCGCTAAATAATGCATTTTGCTGGTTAGAAAAACACTTATGAAAATGAAGGGGCGGCAAATTTCCTTCTGCTTGTGGGCGGCAAATTGCTTAATCCGCCGCTGGAGGGGCTTACGGGGCCCATTCCCTGGGCTCCGCGTATTGAATGGGGCCTCGCGCTCAAAAGTATAAAATGTTACATACAAATATTACTAACGGATGGGAATAATCAGGACATATGTATAAATCGGTATCGATTCGTTTAACGAGTTTAAAATATTTTGTCAAACGTTAAACGAAATAAAACTTCTATGGAACGTTTCGATATTTTAAACATGACCTGTTATTACGGTAATTCGCCGATTATCATATCATCATCGTCATCGTCATCATCATCATCATCCACGTCCTCATCGCCGTCATTATTGTTATTCTTTATCACTATTATTTATTCATTATTCTTTATTACCAAAGGTATTAATATTTATTAAATTCATATGATTGGTCTAGCGATAATACATACATACGTGTACCAGAATAACAAAAGCCGAAAGAGCTTTTTTGCGTTGATTGAATATTTCCTCGAAACAAAAGTGTATACAAAACGAACGAAAGTAAGTTCGTACGCGGCAATGGCGAGGCTTAGGATCGCGTAATATACGGTTGGTGAAGTACGGACCACCAGCCGGCACAAGAGAGTATGTTGAAGACTTTTGAATGTACAATACGGAGAAGTGAACAGAAGGTCAGTCAGGCCGGTTGAACAGAAAACTCCGAATGAAACAATGAAAACGGGGCGACGGTCAACGGGTTTGTTAAAAGCCAGAGAATACAATGGTGGGACATGTAATGCGAAGACGCAGCGATTAGACTGGTATACCGGACTGGAAAAGTATCACGCTTGGTCGACCTCGGCGGAGGTGGACTGTTGTGACGGGATAAGATCCGAAAGATCCGGGAGTGCGCGGAAATGGCTAAATACATAGTGCATGATCGGAAAAAGTGGAGTGATTTGGCGAAAACCCTTGGAAAGTTACAGGCCAAAAGATTTATTATTTATGGCTGAATTCGCCCGTGAACGATTATAACCCGTTTTAACTTGTATCCACATTAATATGGACATCATTTGCATTGATAAATAGCTGCTGTACCCGGGGCGTTGTAAAGATTAATAAGACGTCCATCGTTACGCGATACAAATTACGCCTGACAACCGACAGACGAATCTCAAAAGTCTTTCGCACAAAAAACTCGTTACAGCCGATTTCAGAAACAAAATCAGACGGGTGGGGTGGTCGCGCGCGTCGACTGCCGGGAAATTCTCCATTGCCAAGTCACAGCGATTTTCTCCTCGTCGTCATATCGCAGTGCTCGCAATTAATTCTCTTCAGACACAATGTGTCAATGCGCGTGTTAACACATTTTAGAAATGGTTCAAAATCCTTGTAACCGCGGTAATAGTTGAATAATAATAATCAATAATGTGTGAAATATTTTTAAGAGTTTGTCTCGCTCTACCACACACACACACACACACACCAGCACACGGATATTTTTCAAAACGTGCCTGCTAAAACGGAACGGCGTGAATTACTGTATAGATAAAAAACAAACCACTTGTCGATATTCTCTGTAATTTTCGCATCGTGATGCGTGCGCACAGACGCGAAGCGAGTTACCGATTTCATGTATTATTTATTATTTATAACGCGATAAATGAACATTATTAATATCTAAGGGATCGATATATAAGTTATTATATCTGTGTATTCAGAGCCAACAATACAAGCAGCCGCAGTGGCGTAATTAGAAATTTGTTCTGGGGGGAGGGGATGACTTTTTTCCCTCGTTTTTCATTACAGTGCAATGGGAAACTTCACACACACACGCTTCATACTATAAATTTTCTTGTTATGTACATACTATACTACAAATCAGTAAAAAAAAGAAGAAAAAAATTTACTTGTAATCTAAGTTAATATTATTCAAGTATTTAAATCGAAATACACAATAGAAATATTTGATTACTATTCGTATATTTACTATTATTTTTAACTGGTAAATTATAAAATTAAATCCGATTTCCGAGGCCTATAATTTAAACATTATAATAAAAAAGCGATTTTAAGTAAAGTATAAAAATAGGAAAAAATAAGAAAATTTTGACTCTACAATAGATGATGACAGTTTTCAGTTATTTTTTTTTACACATGATTAAAAAAAAGGCTCTGGGGGGCAAAATGTCCAAAACACAACGGCCGGCAAGCATCCGGAATTTTAAAACGTTTTACACGTTTCAAATATTCCAATGAAAATACAAACATTCGTGATCAGAAGTCAAGAGTTTACGCACACGCAATCCAGCGATACGAATAATAAAACCACTTTATGTACTTTTTCTCATTTCTTATATTTATATAAGGCCACTCATAATTTTCTTTACGTATAATTATATTATAAGAAAATTTTGAATAACAATCATTTTTTTTTTTTAAATTTATCTCGACGTATATTTGGAAAGTTTTACTCATATAAATTCGGTTCTTCTAAATCGTTTAAAAATATTTTAATAATAAAAATTGATATTTTTGCGATACATAAATTTTTGTTTTATTAATGTTATAAAATGGTGTAAAACCCTGTATTATTGATAGGGTCCAAGAGTGTTGCGTTTCGCGGAGAAATTTATGTATTATAATATAGTATAAAGTATACGACATTTTTTTTTTTATAACCAAAAAAGTATAATTATTACATTTGGAGGACGAGTAAATTTAAAATGTACCGTTAGGATAGGGCAACATTTATAATTTGGCCAAGGGCGGCAAAATGACTATCGCCGGCTATACAGTGTACATTATAATTAATTTATATGTCGTTTGTGTCAGGGTCGCTCTTGGGGAGGGAGGGGGCCAGCGTCAGGTTTCCCTACAAGCAGAACAAGCAGGTGATTGGAGCCTCGAAATTTTAGGGGCGGCAAAGAAAACTTTTTTAATAATATATTCATATTTATGTTTTGATGTCTAACTGTTCTACATATTTTAAAATAATAAATAATAATTTAATTAATAATATATTTCGCTAAATAATGCATTTTGCTGGTTAGAAAAACACTTATGAAAATGAAGGGGCGGCAAATTTCCTTCTGCTTGTGGGCGGCAAATTGCTTAATCCGCCGCTGGAGGGGGCTTACGGGGCCCATTCCCTGGGCTCCGCGTATTGAATGGGGCCTCGCGCTCAAAAGTATAAAATGTTACATACAAATATTACTAACGGATGGGAATAATCAGGACATATGTATAAATCGGTATCGATTCGTTTAACGAGTTTAAAATATTTTGTCAAACGTTAAACGAAATAAAAACTTCTATGGAACGTTTCGATATTTTAAACATGACCTGTTATTCGTTTCCCAGTATTTCAACAGCTCGAACAATTATTATGCTTACAACGCCAAATAAGTGCTGTAATACGTTTTTTTAAAATTAAAAATCATTAAAAATTACATATTTTATATATTTTCGTATGCGCACATTTTAAATTATTAGTGAAAAAAAATTATGTAAAATTGGTAATAACAAAAAAATAAATAAAAATAATAATAATGGTAAACTCGTGATTTTTCTGTCGATTATTGGAAAATCGTTTAAAAATGACATAAAATTATAAATAAAATGTCAAACAAATTAACAAAGCCAAATAATGGTAAAAAATTCAAAATAAAATAAGTTGTTTAGATTCGTATGTTATCGTATCACATTTTCGGCTAGCAAAGCATCACATAAAACGTTCTAAAAAAAAAAAAAATGCAAAAGTCATCAACAGGGCTCGGAAGTTGTAGGAATTGTATACTGTTCTTTAATACGCTCTCGATTTATAGCAGACCAAGCTAGAAATCCGAATTATACAATAGAGAGTTAAAGAATCGAAAATTTAAAATGCATATTTCATTGATTTCATACGCATATTATGCATATAGGTATTTCATATTTTTCTAAAAAAATTGATTTTTTTTCTTTCTTAATACCTATGCGTTTTAATTGATATCGCATGAAAAACTCAATATTTAACGAAGTTATTTATTGCCATCGCCATAGTTTCACCAAGCTTTTTTAGTATTATAAATACATTTTTTTGTGCATGTTTTTCATTGTTTTGTTTTTCACATATCATTTTTTTTTTACAATTTTAAATAATTTTTTGAATATTTAACGTGAATTACTGTATAGATAAAAACAAACCACTTGTCGATATTCTCTGTAATTTTCGCATCGTGATGCGTGCGCACAGACGCGAAGCGAGTTACCGATTTCATGTATTATTTATTATATTACGCGATAAATGAACATTATTAATATCTAAGGGATCGATATATAAGTTATTATATCTGTGTATTCAGAGCCAACAATACAAGCAGCCGCAGTGGCGTAATTAGAAATTTGTTCTGGGGAGGGATGACTTTTTCCCTCGTTTTTCATTACAGTGCAATGGGAAACTTCACACACACCTTCATACTATAAATTTTCTTGTTATGTACATACTATACTACAAATCAGTAAAAAAGAAGAAAAAATTTACTTGTAATCTAAGTTAATATTATTCAAGTATTTAAATCGAAATACACAATAGAAATATTTGATTACTATTCGTATATTTACTATTATTTTTAACTGGTAAATTATAAAATTAAATCCGATTTCCGAGGCCTATAATTTAAACATTATAATAAAAAGCGATTTTAAGTAAAGTATAAAATAGGAAAAATAAGAAAATTTTGACTCTACAATAGATGATGACAGTTTTCAGTTATTTTTTTTACATGATTAAAAAAAGGCTCTGGGGGCAAAACTGTCCAAAACACAACGGCCGGCAAGCATCCGGAATTTTAAAACGTTTTACACGTTTCAAATATTCAATGAAAATACAAACATTCGTGATCAGAAGTCAAGAGTTTACGCACACGCAATCCAGCGATACGAATAATAAAACCACTTTATGTACTTTTCTCATTTCTTATATTTATATAAGGCCACTCATAATTTTCTTTACGTATAATTATATTATAAGAAAATTTTGAATAACAATCATTTTTTTTTTTTAAATTTATCTCGACGTATATTTGGAAAGTTTTACTCATATAAATTCGGTTCTTCTAAATCGTTTAAAAATATTTTAATAATAAAAATTGATATTTTTGCGATACATAAATTTTTTGTTTTTATTAATGTTATAAAATGGTGTAAAACCCTGTATTATTGATAGGGTCCAAGAGTGTTGCGTTTCGCGGAGAAATTTATGTATTATAATATAGTATAAAGTATACGACATTTTTTTTTTATAACCAAAAAAGTATAATTATTACATTTGGAGGACGAGTAAATTTAAAATGTACCGTTAGGATAGGGCAACATTTATAATTTGGCCAAGGGCGGCAAAATGACTATCGCCGGCTACACAGTGTACATTATAATTAATTTATATGTCGTTTGTGTCAGGGTCACTCTTGGGGAGGGAGGGGGCCAGCGTCAGGTTTCCCTACAAGCAGAACAAGCAGGTGATTGGAGCCTCGAAATTTTAGGGGCGGCAAAGAAAACTTTTTTAATAATATATTCATATTTATGTTTTGATGTCTAACTGTTTTACATATTTTAAAATAATAAATAATAATTTAATTAATAATATATTTCGCTAAATAATGCATTTTGCTGGTTAGAAAAACACTTATGAAAATGAAGGGGCGGCAAATTTCCTTCTGCTTGTGGGCGGCAAATTGCTTAATCCGCCGCTGGAGGGGGCTTACGGGGCCCATTCCCTGGGCTCCGCGTATTGAATGGGGCCTCGCGCTCAAAAGTATAAAATGTTACATACAAATATTACTAACGGATGGGAATAATCAGGACATATGTATAAATCGGTATCGATTCGTTTAACGAGTTTAAAATATTTTGTCAAACGTTAAACGAAATAAAAACTTCTATGGAACGTTTCGATATTTTAAACATGACCTGTTATTCGTTTCCCAGTATTTCAACAGCTCGAACAATTATTATGCTTACAACGCCAAATAAGTGCTGTAATACGTTTTTTTTAAAATTAAAAATCATTAAAAATTACATATTTTATATATTTTCGTATGCGCACATTTTAAATTATTAGTGAAAAAAAAAATTATGTAAAATTGGTAATAACAAAAAAAATAAATAAAAATAATAATAATGGTAAACTCGTGATTTTTCTGTCGATTATTGGAAAATCGTTTAAAAATGACATAAAATTATAAATAAAATGTCAACAAATTAACAAAGCCAAATAATGGTAAAAAATTCAAAATAAAAATAAGTTGTTTAGATTCGTATGTTATCGTATCACATTTTTCGGCTAGCAAAGCATCACATAAAACGTTCTAAAAAAAAAAAAAAATGCAAAAGTCATCAACAGGGCTCGGAAGTTGTAGGAATTGTATACTGTTCTTTAATACGCTCTCGATTTATAGCAGACCAAGCTAGAAATCCGAATTATACAATAGAGAGTTAAAGAATCGAAAATTTAAAATGCATATTTCATTGATTTCATACGCATATTATGCATATAGGTATTTCATATTTTTCTAAAAAAATTGATTTTTTTTCTTTCTTAATACCTATGCGTTTTAATTGATATCGCATGAAAAACTCAATATTTAACGAAGTTATTTATTGCCATCGCCATAGTTTCACCAAGCTTTTTTTAGTATTATAAATACATTTTTTTTTGTGCATGTTTTTCATTGTTTTGTTTTTTCACATATCATTTTTTTTTTTACAATTTTAAATAATTTTTTTGAATATTTAACAATTTTTCATGCATATCTTACAATTTTTTCGTGCACATTTTGCCTCTTTTAGCTCCTATAACTTCCGAGCTCTAGTCATCAATATCCGGATCCTAGTTAAGGTCGGAGGACCTCACGATAACATTCTGCACAGGACCTCGGCCGTCCTAAGAGCGGCCCGCCCCCCGCCCCAGGTTTGTGTACGTCGTTTTTGTGTATCCAATATGTATTATACTATTATAATGTATAACCCGCAGGATAATAACCTTCTCGGTACTGCAATTTCTCTTCCCCCTCCACCCATCCACCCACCCACTGCGCAGCCCGGACAAACGTTTCGTCCTGCTGCGGCGTGAACAGTATTATTTTGCATTCGTTTCTTTTATTCTTTTGTCGCGCGCATATTATATCTTCTAATATATAAATGTGAAATGGAAATAATCTTTGTCACGCATGTTCTCTGAAACTATACACTCATCCGATTGTCTTGATTTTTTATTTATTTTTTTTAATGAAACAGTACATCGCGGAGCAGGTATTAGATTAAATTTCAATTCTATAAATTAATTTTGTTTTGATTTATTTATAAATTTTTCATTTTCAATACCCCACGGCGCAGTGAGGCAAAAAACCCCCAGACGTGTGCTCTCCCACTGTCAGGCGTCCCCACTCCCCACCATATCGATACTTATATAATATTATAATCTACAATAATATGATGAAGAGGTTTTTTTGTTTTTTTTTTAAATCTCTGGAAAGTGAAACTAACAGTCCGATTTTAAAAATTCTTTTGTATTCGATAATCAAATTCTCGAGGAAGGTTATTCAACATCACACCCTACATCGACCCTCAGGAGCCGAGCAACAGAATAAAACAAAACAGCGTCGGAAAGAACGCTAAGCGAAAACGAATAATAATAGCGCGGGCGGGCGACGTGACGCCGCGGGCCAACAACGTCCACAATATCAGTTGTTTAATGGATGAAATAAGTTTTGAAAAGTCGGTGAAGTTTTATATTCGTCAGCCGTAGACCGACACGTTACCTGAGCCGAGCTAAAAAGGCGGGGATTGAAAACAGGGAAACGTATTGAATAACGAATTGAACGAGTTTACGCACACGCAATCCAGCGATACGAATAATAAAACCACTTTATGTACTTTTCTCATTTCTTATATTTATATAAGGCCACTCATAATTTTCTTTACGTATAATTATATTATAAGAAAATTTTGAATAACAATCATTTTTTTTTAAATTTATCTCGACGTATATTTGGAAAGTTTTACTCATATAAATTCGGTTCTTCTAAATCGTTTAAAATATTTTAATAATAAAATTGATATTTTGCGATACATAAATTTTTTTTTTATTAATGTTATAAAATGGTGTAAAACCCTGTATTATTGATAGGGTCCAAGAGTGTTGCGTTTCGCGGAGAAATTTATGTATTATAATATAGTATAAAGTATACGACATTTTTTTTTTATAACCAAAAAAGTATAATTATTACATTTGGAGGACGAGTAAATTTAAAATGTACCGTTAGGATAGGGCAACATTTATAATTTGGCCAAGGGCGGCAAAATGACTATCGCCGGCTATACAGTGTACATTATAATTAATTTATATGTCGTTTGTGTCAGGGTCGCTCTTGGGGAGGAGGGGCCAGCGTCAGGTTTCCTACAAGCAGAACAAGCAGGTGATTGGAGCCTCGAAATTTTAGGGGCGGCAAAGAAAACTTTTTTAATAATATATTCATATTTATGTTTTGATGTCTAACTGTTTTACATATTTTAAAATAATAAATAATAATTTAATTAATAATATATTTCGCTAAATAATGCATTTTGCTGGTTAGAAAAACACTTATGAAAATGAAGGGGCGGCAAATTTCCTTCTGCTTGTGGGCGGCAAATTGCTTAATCCGCCGCTGGAGGGGGCTTACGGGGCCCATTCCCTGGGCTCCGCGTATTGAATGGGGCCTCGCGCTCAAAAGTATAAAATGTTACATACAAATATTACTAACGGATGGGAATAATCAGGACATATGTATAAATCGGTATCGATTCGTTTAACGAGTTTAAAATATTTTGTCAAACGTTAAACGAAATAAAAACTTCTATGGAACGTTTCGATATTTTAAACATGACCTGTTATTCGTTTCCCAGTATTTCAACAGCTCGAACAATTATTATGCTTACAACGCCAAATAAGTGCTGTAATACGTTTTTTTTAAAATTAAAAATCATTAAAATTACATATTTTATATATTTTCGTATGCGCACATTTTAAATTATTAGTGAAAAAAAATTATGTAAAATTGGTAATAACAAAAAAATAAATAAAAATAATAATAATGGTAAACTCGTGATTTTTCTGTCGATTATTGAAAAATCGTTTAAAAATGACATAAAATTATAAATAAAATGTCAAAAAATTAACAAAGCCAAATAATGGTAAAAAATTCAAAATAAAAATAAGTTGTTTAGATTCGTATGTTATCGTATCACATTTTTCGGCTAGCAAAGCATCACATAAAACGTTCTAAAAACAAAAAAAAAAAAATGTAAAAGTCATCAACAGGGCTCGGAAGTTGTAGGAATTGTATACTGTTCTTTAATACGCTCTCGATTTATAGCAGACCAAGCTAGAAATCCGAATTATACAATAGAGAGTTAAAGAATCGAAAATTTAAAATGCATATTTCATTGATTTCATACGCATATTATGCATATAGGTATTTCATATTTTTCTAAAAAAATTGATTTTTTTTCTTTCTTAATACCTATGCGTTTTAATTGATATCGCATGAAAAACTCAATATTTAACGAAGTTATTTATTGCCATCGCCATAGTTTCACCAAGCTTTTTTAGTATTATAAATACATTTTTTTGTGCATGTTTTTCATTGTTTTGTTTTTCACATATCATTTTTTTTTACAATTTTAAATAATTTTTTTGCATATTTAACAATTTTTCATGCATATCTTACAATTTTTTCGTGCACATTTTGCCTCTTTTAGCTCCTATAACTTCCGAGCTCTAGTCATCAATATCCGGATCCTAGTTAAGGTCGGAGGACCTCACGATAACATTCTGCACAGGACCTCGGCCGTCCTAAGAGCGGCCCGCCCCCCCCCCGCCCCAGGTTTGTGTACGTCGTTTTTGTGTATCCAATATGTATTATACTATTATAATGTATAACCCGCAGGATAATAACCTTCTCGGTACTGCAATTTCTCTTCCCCCTCCACCCATCCACCCACCCACTGCGCAGCCCGGACAAACGTTTCGTCCTGCTGCGGCGTGAACAGTATTATTTTGCATTCGTTTCTTTTATTCTTTTGTCGCGCGCATATTATATCTTCTAATATATAAATGTGAAATGGAAATAATCTTTGTCACGCATGTTCTCTGAAACTATACACTCATCCGATTGTCTTGATTTTTTATTTATTTTTTTTAATGAAACAGTACATCGCGGAGCAGGTATTAGATTAAATTTCAATTCTATAAATTAATTTTGTTTTGATTTATTTATAAATTTTTCATTTTCAATACCCCACGGCGCAGTGAGGCAAAAAAAAAACCCCCCAGACGTGTGCTCTCCCACTGTCAGGCGTCCCCACTCCCCACCATATCGATACTTATATAATATTATAATCTACAATAATATGATGAAGAGGTTTTTTTTTTTTTTTTTTTAATCTCTGGAAAGTGAAACTAACAGTCCGATTTTAAAAATTCTTTCTGTATTCGATAATCAAATTCTCGAGGAAGGTTATTCAACATCACACCCTACATCGACCCTCAGGAGCCGAGCAACAGAATAAAACAAAACAGCGTCGGAAAGAACGCTAAGCGAAAACGAATAATAATAGCGCGGGCGGGCGACGTGACGCCGCGGGCCAACAACGTCCACAATATCAGTTGTTTAATGGATGAAATAAGTTTTGAAAAGTCGGTGAAGTTTTATATTCGTCAGCCGTAGACCGACACGTTACCTGAGCCGAGCTAAAAAAAGGCGGGGATTGAAAACAGGGAAACGTATTGAATAACGAATTGAACGAGATTTGAAAGAGGTAAGAGGCGGCATTTTTTACGGGCAACAAAGTGCGCAGCTAGCTTAATATATGTCCGTATAACGTGGCGATGACGACATTACAATGGACTATTACGTAGGTATACACACGCGTATATACAATACGCACGCCAACCTACAACAATTATTATTATTATTATTATGAACGCGTTTGAACGATCGCCGGCCGTCACAATAATATATAATATTCCGAAGTGAAGCGAAACTATCGTATTATATCCCGCCGAGCTGCAGGACATAAACGAGAGGAGAAGATGACGGCGAGGACTATATAATATAACGCATTTACTTGTCAATTGTTTCGTTATACATATTATTTTGGTATACGCGCATCGCATCGATTTATTATATTATATTACTGTGCTCGTCGTCCAATTGACGTCATACGACGACATATAATATTATTAATATATTATATTTATTTATTATTTTTGTTTTAAAAAGATTCCCCCCGGCAACGACGTGATGACACCTTTTTTCTTTTACGTCACTCGACGACGATACGCACTATATATTATACAACACAACGATCCCCCCGTAGAGGTTACAACGTTTCCGATATATAGCTTATTATAGTAGTCGATAAAAAAAAAGTAACGAGCCGCGGCCGGGTGCTGTGAATGTCGCTTCCGGTGAATTACTCGGACAAAGATTTTAGAGTTTTGTTTTTGTTATAAATTCGAATGCAATGAATGCAATCATCGCGTTCGATAAAACGATTCTGAGCGGAGCTCATTCGGCGTAATACACTTTGTCTGTTTTTTTGTACATAATTAAATCAACATACGTCTGACGTTGTGTCCAAATTCCGAGTTAAAAAATTCAAAAATAACTGTTTTACGAATGAAAAACCTCAAAACAAAAAACCGGCCTAAAATTGAATGAAACTTTTTGAAAATTTTTTTTTAAAGTTGTATAGTACAAAGGTACGATTTTGTTGAAAATTTCGAGACAACGGAACGATTATTTTCGAAATTATAGCGAAAAACTATAGGTACGTGATATTGAAGAAACCCGATTTTTAACGGTTTCTCGTAATTTTTCGGTAATTTATCGCGTCGCGTTAAAACACTATATTGAGAAAATCGAAAAATGATCTCTCTAAAGTACCAACTAGATGCGAATCGCTGCCGGAAACAAACTGTGACCGAAGAGATCGGAGCACTCCTCCATGTCGAAAATCTGTACACGCAGGATAGAAAAAAATAAAATAAACAACATTGTAAAAACAATAGATTCAGAATCTAAAAACGAATGTAACGTTTTTTTTAGCATACATAATATATCGCACTATAAATAAAATCCAATTTTCTACGGTTTTTTTTTTTTGTAAGAAAAAATTTATAACCCGATATGTCCCCCGTAATGATGTCACTGCACTGATTCTCATATATACCGAACACAACGGGGAAAATAAAAAAAAATGATGTACGTAAAACGTATAATTCGACTGAATAATATAGCCTTGTATATAGGAATATAATACATTTGGATTTACGTGTGAACAATTTATTGACGAAACTGACAAACGGATGATATTAAAAACGATTACTGTATACGCGCGTATCATCGGTTATATTATACGTTTTGTCGATCCAAAATATAACGTGGCACAACGGATTACGCACCAAAGGCGGAACCGACGTTAAACTAATTATTATTTTTTTATTTTTTCACTCTACCAGTACGAGTACGATAAGTGTGTGGAAAAATCCGTACCGCGAGTTCTTTGATGAGAATCAAAAAAACGACAGATCGATTTCAACCGTGAACATCGCGCCTCAACGACTACGTAATATCGATATAAAAGTAATAATATACGCCCGAAAAGACGCGTCTAAGAAAATAATGCGTCAATTGCATTAAAATTATTTTCCGAATAAAATAGTCCAGAAGATATGGAAAGAAACGAGTAGATTCGAGTGAAAAGAAATTATTTTCTCACGTTGCACTGTTTAAAATTTCGAAACGTTCTTTCCTTAAAATTTATTTTTCAAAAAACACGCGTTCGTTGAATTAACGTTGAATTTGAGCGGGTAAAATTTCAATACGATTGTTTCTTTCTTTTTTTCGCAAAAACATTTGATCTATCACTGCCGGCGGCGCAGGTCGGAACGGTCCCGCGCATATAACACTTCGGGAAAATTTTTGTTAGCGATAATAATTTATCGCAGGAAAATAATATAACGAGGAACAAAACGTGTACAACAGGAACGGGAACAGGAAAGTGTATCTTAAGCAGGGCTCGCAAACGTTATAATAACGTTTTGATTATAACGTTATAATTGCAAAATATCAATTGAAACGAATATCAAAAAACGTAACGGAAAACAATAAACACTAATTTTAAACTATCACAAATTAAAACATATCATTAAACGAAATAATGTATTAACGTTATATATCAAAATATCAAAAAACAAAATATAGAATTACCGTTATTTTATTTTATTTTTCCAATTTACTATGGAAAATATAAGCCTATGGTGTAGGTTTATTATAGTTCTATAATAAGGCTGGGTTCACATGGACGCGTACACGCGTGTCAGCTAGACACGTGTATTGAGATATTATACGGTTTCCGATATGTCTTTCGCGGAAATTCTCTTTCTGCGGTGTGATATCGCGAATTGAAATACTGTTTATTGTTACTGGACCTTTCAGATTATTTTGTTTACTTGATAGTAAAAATTATTCAAAGATACGTGTCTGAGAAGATGTCAGCTAGTCAGAAAAGTTTCTATTGGTAATATAAACAACATTTTAAGAAAAATATTCTGCATTGGAATATAAAGTCAAAATAAACCAAGGTTCTCACTGAAAAGTGTATAAAATCATAAAATTGAGGAAAAGTTAGGACTTTTATAATCAATGAAGTTTAATGAAGTACATTACGTTTATGCGATTTGAAAACGTGCTATAGTCTATGAAATATGAATGGATTTATTAATTTGGAAAAAAAATCGATATTAAATCAAATAACGTTAAAATATCGATAAACGTAAAACGTAAATATTATATAACGATAAAACTTTCTTTAACGTTAAACACAAATAACCCATAACGTTAAAATATACCATAACGATAAACACAAAAGATAAATAATGATAAAAAACGTTAAAACGTTAAACATTATTATTTTTTCAAATGAGAGCCCTGATCTTAAGGAAAATAATATGCAGGAATCGGAAAAAAAAATCGAGGAAAACATTACACTCGGGAATATGAAATGCAGGAAAATATTATGTATGGGAATATACACATTACGTATATATAGGTATACGAATTTTCGTTGTGTAAGAAACGGATGGTGTAAAAACCTACAGTACACGAATAAATTCGCAATTTTTATTTTTTAGACGTTATAAGCACTATGAATAATAAAATTTGGTGCCAATTTAACTATTGTCGCCTTCACCGACGCGTGCAAAATAATAATTTATATAAAATTCAATAACGTAATATATTCCCGCGTTTTATTACATTCCTGTGCAATACTTTTCTCCATTTTGTTTTTTTGAGCGATACACTTATTTTCTTATATTCCCGCGTTATATTTTCCTGAATTTTAAATTCCTCCAGATTACTTTCCTCGTATCGAGGTGGGGGCGGACTGGAGTAGCCCACGGGCCAGTGGGCAAAATTATTGGCGGCCCAGTGTTTACACAATTTTCCAAAAAAATTCCCTAGATTCACTCGAGCTCATTTTTTACTATACGAAAAACATTTAAAAAATTCAAAAATAACCTTTTTTGTAGGGTCACTCAATGACAAATACGGAGAGAAAAAAACAATTTTGAAATCCGTTGGATTTCGAACGAACGAAAGCGATTTTATTTTTGATAAATTAAATTTTTAAAAATTATAATAACAAATTTTAATTGTATCTTATATTCAATATCCGCTTATAAAACAATAATAGTAGTATCCATAATGATAATTAGTATGTTATGTGTGTGTGTTTTTTTCGTGGCATACAGCGTTATTTTAATATCGGGTCGTTCGCAAAAAAAAAAAAAAAACGTTTATATAACATTATTTAACAAAGATAATATTTTATATTTTAACAATTAATCAAAAAAGAATCTTTATATTTTTATATGATTAAGACAGCGTTTTTTTTTTTTTTTTTCATCAATGACGAACCGTTTTACTGCAGTTCTATTTAACAGTCTACAGGCTACAATGTCACTAGAATAACCAAACAATAATTTTTATTATATTTTACTCGTTATATTATATTTTTTATACCCCGGTCCAGTCCGCCGCCTCTGCCTTAGATATTTATTTTCCCGTAAATCACGTTTTCTCCGGATGACTTTCCTGATTTTTATAGCTTATACAACCCTTGCCACCAGCCTCATGTCAGTATACACGTGAACTGGTGGCCGGGCAGCATTTCGAGTTTATTTTCATGAACTGGACAATTTCACGTCTACAGTGTAAAAAACATACATTTGTTACGACTCGCGCTATACGTTCGTATATTACTACGACCCCTTTCTTTTCATCTAGTTTTTACACACACACAGCCTACTAAATATATATACACACATCTATGTAATATTATACGTGTTGATCACCGTCGTATGTGTGTCCGAATCGCTCACCGTTCCAGTCAAAACGTATAAAATAATAATATAATAAATGTTGTGTGAAATTTGTAGTAAAAAAAAAAAAAAAAAATATTACGACCGGAATAACGCGTCGTCGATCGAGTGAATTCGTGCCGAGTTCGATAACGGAAACACAACTGCCGCAGTCACTATATATTATTATAATATACACACTTATTAAAATCACGAATAAATATTATAAAAAAAAAAAACAAAATTCATTCGATTCAATCGTTTCCCGTATTCTTTATGCGTAGCGCCCGAACGTCGATGCCCCTAAAAAAACGCATTTACGATCTTAAAAAAAACACAAAAATTCCCTAAAAATGTCCTTTAGAAATTTAACTTACAATCTAAAAACATAAAAAAAAAAAAGAAAACCTGTAAAATCGTTTTACATTACCTAAATTATTCGTTTATTTGTTTAGTTATTATTTTATTAATTACAAAGTATACGCGTGCTTAAATTACATTAATTAAATAAATTTTAATTGAGTGGAAAATATCGATTACCTATGTAACGCATAGAGTCATAATATGTATACCGATATCGAATGATTAAAAATTAAAATTAATTAATTACTTAGCGAACATTGAATTTTAATAAAACAACGGTTTATAACAGTAAAAGCAATGATTTTATTACAATAATATTATACAATAGCTATTGTTAAATTGCTGTTTACTTAAAAGTTTGCTTTAATAGTTGGTACCCAGTTCATTATATCATTATTATAGAAATTCGTTTTTTTTTTTTTTGATAGACGTAAGCATATATAAGCATTCCTCCATACGACTTTCGTTAATTTCCAACCACTGCGAACCGCTATAACAGTGGCGTATTTATATGGGGGAGGCTGATAGAGCTCCAGCACCCCCGAAATTTCAGGAACTTTCTTTACTAATTCCTATGCCCTATAGCTATAGGATGTAATATTTTTAATAAATTCCTAATATGTAGTTGTTTTTAAAATGTTGAGAATTTGATAATTTGCCCTATTTTTAAGATTTAGTCTTGCATTAGAATTTAGAAATAATTCAACAATGATATTTACTCAACGCCTCAGCCCCCCCCAAAAAAAAAAATTTCTAAATACGCTCCTGCGCTATAATTAATATAAAACTGAAATCCCAATACATTGAATAATAACTAAAGGAAATAGGCGATTAAATAAGCGGCACTCCGGTAAATATCGAGGAAAAATATTAAAAACTATATTTACCGACACCGAACTAATTTAGTGAAAACAATTTATATTCACTGAGAAAAATGTACCATGCATTTTCACGATGATTTGGCACCGAGGAAAAAAAAATCGTTTTATTACGCGCGTACAAACGTTAATTAACAAGAAATCTGGAATCGCTTTTGTGACAACGATTGACTGCGTCAAACTCGGTTGGTCCGATCGGCAGCGTCACTCGTAAATGTCCGTCAATCAAGTTTGTTCCATACTTGGATTCCGCGCGTGTATTCGTTTTTGAAAAGTCGGTTCGAGTAGTTTCTAGGTACAGGTAAATATTAAAATCAACTCGCGCGCAAATTTTTTGAAATTCGAAAACGCTCCTTGGGCAACAACGCGTACAATCTTTCTACTCCGGTCTCCATTATAAACACTCATCGAGCTAGTTCATTCGATATGAGGCTCGACAATAATAATTTACGGTAGAGTTCCGGTGGTAGTGTTTCGGTTTCTATAGCGAACGGATTTTCGAAAATTCTAACGTGCTCCGGTGCATATTTTAAACCGTATTTTACTGCAATTGCTGCGGATGTGGACTGAACAGCAAAAATCGACTGGGAATTCATCGTTTTACAGTTTACAATAAAGTTTCGATTCAAGTGTAAAAAAAAAAAGAAAATCAGTCAGCCCGGTTCAAATAGCTTGATGCGCCGGAACCGGCCCGCGGGCCGTAGGTTGAAGACCCGTGGCGTAGAAGATTACTGCATCGATTACAGCTATTCACACACCATACTTCCGATACGTTCATAAACCATATTCAAGATCGTTTTCTTAAACACCGCAACGTTTTATCGAACTTTGTGACAGTTTTTCCAAGTCAATCACAAAACTTTCGACCAATTGTCTCGCATTAAATGATTGAAAACATGTCGCGGTACAGTTTAAAACGATAATTCATCTGAAATATGGACATTAACGAAGTGGAAATTGTACGTATAATAATGGCAATATTACCCTCGTGACGACGGCATCAAACGAGAGCGTTGTTTTTCTACATCGCGGTCGTCTTGAATCGTATATCTTAGATCCACAACGAGTGAAGTGCGTTTAAACGGACTAGCTTCGCTTTAATTCACGTCGTTGTGTAAACGTTCAAGTCGAAAAAGTGTCCAGCACATTTTTTTTTTCCCCGTACCTCGACGACGTGTCAATTTATTACATAATAAATAATAGTTTTTTAGTTTTATCAATTATTATTATATAAATAACAGTAGCGCAATATAAATGTATAATTAATAATGATTATTTTCTAATACGAATAGTAAATGTTATAATAAATATGTATATTATGAAATATTGTAAATATTAACGAAATCCTGCGCACGGGCCCGTTTGTAGGTTACGTATTATTTTTATTTAAACGGTATATATCTACATGACATTGAACGAGTAATCCGCTAATATTAAATAGGCCAGGACTGAATATCACACGGTCGCATATGCATATACATATTATATTATTATACTTAAATTAATGTATTCGATTTGTCGAGCGGTTGCTCTAATTAATAATATAGCTACGCGAGAAATTTATAATTTAATAATTTTATTATATATATATATTTTTTTTTTTTAGCTTTTAGAACAACTATTATAGCTCAAATTTCATTATATATCGGCATAAAATAATAACTGAATAAAAATGTACCGAAATAACGTTACACAGAAGCCGTATGCGTAATATACGTTCTTGTAAAAAAATACTTTTAAAAAAGTATTTAAACACTTGTATTTGTGTGTATTTCTTATTTCGAATATTTTTTTTGAAAAGTATTTAAATATACAGTATTTTCTACAAGACTGGTAATATAATAAGTGCGCTGTGCGCGATACACGCATATAAAATAATACGCGTGAAACACGCGTATACGTTCATAATATTATTATTATTATATAATATAATATTATTAGCTGAATTACCCGGCTTCGCCCTTGCGCAGTTTTGAACGAAAACTTGTTCACATATATATATATATAATACGGGAAATTTTAGGATTCTGGGCGTAAAAACAGTTACCACGGTGACCATTTAAATTGTTATTAAAAAATAATTTATAATTTAAAATAAAAATTGTTTAAGTAGTTACACGGAGTTTATCGAGGACGAACATAGTCCATGTTTTTTCGAGTAATAAATGGTCACCACGGTAACTGTTTAACGTCTAGAATCCTAAAATTTCCCGTATTAGTTACCACTCTCGGGAGGAGTAGGAGAGTGAAAAATACTTTACGACCCCTATTCTCATACCTACCAAATATACAAAAAAAAAAATTTCATTAAAATCGGTCGAGTCGTTTCGGAGGAGTGCGACCACAAACACCGCGGTGACACGAGATTTTTATATATTAGAGAGATATAATAAATATATATATATATAATATTAATAATATATTATTATAATAAATAAACGCGCGTTTATAAAATAATATATGAAAATGAAAACACCGCTTGTATCCGAATACAATGAGCAATAAAAAGGTATTGAACGCAGCGTTTTAAAACCAACAGAGGTGATAATATTATAATACAGTATATTATTAGGGGGGAAATGACGCACGCACAACATGTACTGATCGTTATGTAAATATGTATAATAACGACGAATTCATCAATGAGTGAAAGGTTTTTTTTTTTTTTTAGTATACAGAACGCGCGCGTAACCCAAATTCTCGGGCCACACACGATTCTATATTCGAGGAGCAAATAATAATAAAATGGTAAGGATACAGATTTTAGATTTTTAAATAAATCATCTGCGGAAAAGCAATGCTATTCGGGAATCATTGGATGTTCGATAAAAACGACGATTCTGGACCGAGCTCCGGCGTGTAATACTATTTATTAATATTAATATTATTATTAATTAGGGTACGGACTTTAATGCCCTGAAAAAATACGATTTAATGCCTTAAAAAAAAATGCCGCAATAATAAAAAAAAAAACACTAAAAAAATGCCCTAAAATTTTTTTTAAATGTATTTAAATTCAACAAAAAAACAATTTTGTATAATATTATTTTCAAAAAAAAAAAAAAACATTATTATAAAAAAACACACTGACCGGACACAAATTAGTTTTATATTAGTTATTTACCGTATCGTAGGTACTCAGTGTTATCGAGATTATATACGATTACATTACCTCTGTATTATATCGATATCGGGAATGTTGGTAATTTACGAAACAAGATATATATATATATACATATTTTAAAACTTATTAATTCACGCTAAATCGTTATTTATTTATTCATACTTTGAGCATAAAAAAATATATTAAAAAAAAAATGGGCAAACGC
The DNA here is from genome assembly GCA_032441835.1 of Slavum lentiscoides. Lineage (NCBI taxonomy): Eukaryota > Metazoa > Arthropoda > Insecta > Hemiptera > Aphididae > Slavum > Slavum lentiscoides. The sequence continues at coordinate 16,474,413 of CM063712.1, read as the reverse complement.
ATTGAAAATGTCAAAAAAATGTTTTAAAAACCAAAAAAGTTAAAAAAATGCGTAATAAATGTTTTAGTTTTGAATTGACTTACATTAAATTGTATTACAATGACTAGTCTATATGGGAATTAAATACGTGTTATTTACTTTGCCCAAATATCTTAGACATTGTATACAATGTCCGGGCATTGTATTACAATGACTGATCTATCCACTTGGACCGTAACGTGTACACTGTTGACGTCCCTAAGACTCTTTGTAACGGAAAAATGTTTTGGTCCCGAGCAGTGGCGGCGCTAGGGGTGTGCGACCGCACAGGGCCCCGCGCCTCTTGGGGCCCCGAAGTTAGCAAAAATCTTAAGTTAACTGTCGATTTGTTTTGGACAATCGGGGCCCCGGAACGAAATGTACAAGTACGACTTCGAACACCTTTTATTACTGTCAAAAATAAAGGAGGAAAATTCAGTAAGCTTTAATTTGGTATATTTTTAATGCAGGCGAATTTTCCGGAACACTGTCAAAAGTGAATTTTTCCAAAAAACATTTTTTTCTAAAACAAACCACCCTTTGGATAGAACAACTGTGGTGCGACATAGGTCAAAGTAGTATATGCAAACTATAGTCGTTAAAACAGCGGTAGTGACGAGAAAATTGCTCTATATAAAGCGTTAAAAATGCATAATTTTGCACCTAATTTTTTTTTAAAAAAAATGTATACCCCCAGATCCCCCGGTAGTAGGTGCCTCGCAAATCACGTGCCGCACAGGGCCTCGCGGCGGTCAGCGCCGCCACTGGTCCCAAACGATTCCGTTATACAGAGAGGTTTTATACTGTTCTTTTTTTCTCGTTTTTACCTCGAAAGAGTAATCCGTTTACCGTCACTGTCAGTGGCGCACAGAGGTTTTACAACAGCACATGCAGTTAGGTAAAATTATACCCACCCACCAAATTTTACTACCAAATTAGTACCTAATACCTCAATATGCATAATGTTTATTGCATTGTATTTTATTGTACATACTATTTCCTACAATACTTTTATAGATACTAGATGACAGTATAACAATATATGATAGGTATGACATACTATCCCCCACGGCCACACCCACCCACTACTGAGTGTACACGCAGTTGCATTACATGGTTAGCTCAATGGGCGCCACTGGTTACTGTATAATATGTACGTTATAAATGTTGAACCACGGTGCCGATTGGCGCCAAAGCTCTTTTTTTTTCTCTCTGAATTAAAAAAAAAAAAAGTGAAAATCGTATAAAAACAAAAGTAAACCATAAGCCGCGCGGCATTGTATTTGATTTGGGCGCGCACCGCTGCAAATCGCTGGCGCCCCACTGTTTACAACGGGCAGGAAAGTCGGCAAATCTCGCGGTCACACCGCGTTTGAACGCGACCGACTACGGGGCCCAGTGCAGGGCTGCCACGCTTTAAAATTTTTTCCTCCTACCAGCGATTACGAATTTCTAGTACGTTTACCAAATATTTTGTGATAATATCCTACTTTTTTTTTTACGACCGTTTTTTGATTATATTATCATTGTTTTTCCGTAGTATCGCAACGCAACAGTATCACAGTATATATTAATATTCTATGACAGTATAATCTAAAATTACTGGATAACGGTTCTAAACCAGACAGTTCTCTCTCTTCACATACAATTCGTCTTAAATCGCGATTATAATTTAAAACTATAATATTATAATAAATAATAACAGCACTATTATAGTAGTGTCTTGTGATTTGTTTCAAATTAACGTACAATTCGTGTACGATGTTCACGTGACGTCCTCGTACCTCCTACAAATGCTTCAAATTATCCGATGTGTACGAGAATATTATCCTACGTATGGCAGCCCTGGCCCAGTGTAACCGTAAGCTGCAGCCGTCGTCTGGCGGCGGTCTCGCCTACAGCTCTCGTCGGGCGGTTCCCAACCGCGCGTAACAACAACAATATTACAATAATAATAATAATAATAATAATAATAATAATAATAATAAATAATAATAATAATAATAATAATAATAATAATAAATATGCCGCGCGCGCGGTCGCGCACAGGACTCGGCAGCGTCGACAATGCGAACGGAACGACGCGACGACGCGCATTATAAACATTATTATAATATCAGCCGCAGAGGTCACACGGCCGCCGCTGCCAGCAGCACCAACAACGCGCATTCCGTTATCGTTCGTCGATATTATTATAATAAATATGGACGTTGACATCGCAACAATAATAATAATAATAATAATAATGTGTAGTTTTTTTTTCTAGATTCTGAGCGGAGCGAGAATCGCGGAGCAATTACAATGACGTTTATTTATTTTGACTTTTTTTTTTTTTCCTATCCTTTTTACATATTTCCGACCAGAAAAGGTGCGCTCCGATCTCTTCGGTCACGGCAGTGGCGCCGAACTATATTTTATCAACCGGTACAATTATCCAAAAAAAATACACCCACCCACCCCTTACAAAAATAGCATTTAAATTTAGAATCCCCCTACCCCTCCCCCATAAAAAAAAATAATATACTCAACTTTGAAGAGCCTGTATATACTATAATATATTATACGAGTAGGCCCTCTACACAACACAAATATAATTTTAATACGTTTATTTATTAGTGTCCACGTAAGATCACATAAGATCAATCATAATAACACTACATTACAAAAATAAAACCTCTGCATTAAAATGTTGATTCCATTATTATTAGCACATAAAAATACATATTATACATCAAACTGAAAAATAAAAATATTGTTTTAAGCCATTTTAATCATTGTGTACAATGGTCAATGTTAAATGTTAATACGTATTAGACAGGCCTTTACGATTCATCTAATCACGTTATATAGAGAGCTAATTGAATAATGACAATAAAATCGTTTACCATACTCATAAATTTGTCTATTTTGGTATATATATATATATGAATACTATATAAAACTATGAAGTTGATTCCCCCAATTATTACGTAAATCTCAAATAATTATCGTCCACGATATATTTTTATAAATAAAACAGTTTGTCTTGACAATATAATATTTTAAAATTATATACACCCACCCACGACCGGGGGTACCCACCCCTAAATTTTACCGGTTCAAATGAACCGGCTAGGTATAGCGTTCGGCGCCACTGGGTCACGGTCTGTTTCCGGCAGCAATTCGCATATCCTAGTCCGGTACTTCGGAGAGATCGTTTCTCGATTTTCTCAACAGTTTTTGAACGCGACGCGATAGATTTCCGAAAAACCGCTAAAAATGCGATTTCGTCAATCATACTGTTGCGGTGCCGTAGCCGCCAGAAATTCTTCATTTTTTTGGGGGGTCACTAGATTTAATTTTTTTTATCATTATTGTAGTCATTCTAAAATACATATAACTCATTAGTGGCTTAAATTTATATATACATATAAAATTTCGGGGGCACGTGTCTCTAGTGCACCCCCGCCACCCCGGCTACTGCACTGTTCTGTTGTCTTGAAATTTCCAACAAAATTGTATACGTGTGTGTGTGTGTATTTTGTCGACAAATTGCACCGAAGCTCCGCTCAGAATCTCGTTTTATCGAATGCAACGATTGCAGCTTTCAAATTTATAATAAAAACTTCAAAATCTTCATCCGAGTAATTCACTTGAGCGACACCCCGCGGCTCGCTACACCTTTTTTTTTTTTTTTTTTGTACGTTATTATTCTGTAGGGCCGGCAAAAGTTACGGGCGATCGGCCAGGGCGCTGATCATAATGAATGGACGCTACGCGCACTGACAACAATAAGACTTTGATATTTAAAAAAATTTTTTTTTAAATTAATTCAAATTCTTCGACGAAACTGCGTCATATTTATAAACATGACAATTGTTATTGTTAACGTGTATTTATTGTTTTCGTAATCAAAACAAAATCGCAATTAACCGATTAGATATCAAAGACGATTTGAGCGTACACATATTATGCTCTGTGCCATTAGACGATCCTAGAAGATTTCTGATCAAAACAACAGCGCAAATGTCCGCGTACCGGAACTTGAATGAATGAACGAAAAAAAAAATCACTCGTATCTATCCTGAACGCGATCATTCACAACAATGTCTTGGAATTATCATTAAACAATAATAATCGAATAAAAGATTGTTTTTTTTTGGGGTGGGGGGTGGAGGTAGAGTAGGGTTCCGTGGTTATACTTTATACTTGAAAAGACTCCGTGATCCAGAAAAGGTTACGAACCTATGTTTTTTCGAGGCCTTTAAACAATGCGAGTATTTACATTTTTTTTTTTTTTCATTTCGAAAGTATCTATCGAACGGACTTGTCAATAGTATAGACTTTACGAAGTATTGTAATCTGTAGATCGATCAGTACGTTGGAAGCAATGGTGTATTTACGGAGAGAGGGGGGTGGGAATATGAGGGATAGATCCCCCTCTTGGCTTTTATTCAGTGACATAACACGTATCCATATATTCATATTTTATATATCAGAAAACATTTTAGCGGCACATAATAACAATATCGAAATTTCTAAACATTTGAGTAGTTATGAAACATCATAGGATTTTTTAATGAAGACACTGGTTGTTTTTGTTCAAAACTTTATTCCCACGTCCCCCTCTCCATCAAAAAAGTCCAAGAATACGCCACTGGATGTAAAAGTTTATACTGTACAGGAAACCTGCATGCGTTTCGTGTGTGCAACAAAACAAAGAGAGAAAATACGCCAATTTTTCAGTCTCGTCTCTCATCACCTATATAATGCCGATGTTCCCGAAAAATCAAAAAAACTATGTCGTGCTTAGCGGAAAGCTTCGAGTCCATCGGAACTGTAATTCGATTAAAAAATATACGTTTGATTCCAGTCTCGTTTGAAAACACGGATGGAATAAGAATTTCACAAAATCGACCGTTTTTTTTTTTTAAACGTATTACTAAGAGTAATAATTCGCACTAATATACGCATAAAGTTTATATATACCTACGTATATATGGATTCATTTTAAATACGGAAAAATCCGCGGTGTAACGTTTGAAAAATTCGAAATATTCGACAAAAAAAAACAATAATAATAATAATAAAAAAAACCAAATATTTTTTTACGTTCAATTCCGGCGACGGTGTCGAATTACGTGACCGCCACTATTGTTTGAAATTATAATTTTATTTTTATCGGCCGTTAACGTCTACAGCAGTGACGGGCAAAGTACGGCCCGCGAAAGTATTTAATCCGGCCCGCCGAGGGTCCATCCACATGGATAGTATATAAAAAAATTCCCGAAATATTCTGAGTTGCTTCGTCACAGCTGGAACCTGCTTTCGAAAATATTACGGAAAATCAAAAACAATTCCGTATGTCTCACACGCCTACCACGGTCGGGCCTTCGAATAATAGTTAAATTGATTATTATTTAAGGTAAAATGCAATATTTGTAACATTTGTGTTTGTAATGCTGCAACGTTTTTATAATATTATACGATTCAATGCTTTAACACAAAATGCATTTTTTCTATAATTCTGGCCCTCCTCTAGAATTTCTTAAACTTTGTGGCCCCCAGTGGCGCACCCAAGGGGGGAGGGGGGCTAACGGGCTTAAGCCCCCCCCCCCAAAATGATTGACCTTTTAATATTTTTCTAATTTTATTAGGTATCACTTTAAATTTTCATGTCAAAAAAATTATTTACTCTTGAATAATTTTTTCATAAACAAGTGTACTTTCGGATTTCTGCATATATTAAATAAATCTTATTAATATCTAAAAATAATTTTATTTAGCCCCCCAAAAAAATCCTGGGTGCGCCCTTGGTGGCCCCCATTAAAAAACTTTGCCCACCACTGGTCCACAGTATACGAACATACAGTGTATTCGGTTGATTCCGGCAGCGGTTCTTAAACTGTTTAGTGGTCCGCGGCCCCCCGACGCGCTGTGACATTCGCGTGTGACGCTGTCCGCGTTACACTGCTATGACATGTAATAGCGTGCAATCATCCTAATTGTTCGGTACAAAATTTGAAAGTACTATAGGGACGGGAGGCAGTGAAACGGGCGATTAGTTCAAAATAACTAACAAGTATTTTTTTTAACAAATTTATTTATACCACCTGAAAACATACGAAATAGCGGTGCCTCAAAAGGTCATCTATTTGTTTTCCATATTCGTGATGGTCGTATTGCGAATCAATGCGGATAGGTACGTGGACACCCTTATTTTTCGTTTAAGTACATCTATTACTCGCTTTATTGCGTTAGGTTTATTCGGTATACTGTTCCTCGGGTGTTTTTAAAGGAAGCATTTTTTATTTGTTGAACACAAATCAGTTACAACACAATTGGTAAAATTAAAATATGATATATTTACATATATAAAATAATTTTATATATACATAATATTATTTAATTATTTACGTTCGTATGATAATAAATAATAAGAAATCACGAGATATAATAGTAGGAAATTTGCTCGTGCGCTATCTCTGTAGACGCTCGTGTGGTTTATAGTATAAAATGATAACAATAATAAAAATGTTATCACATATTCGTGTTGTGAACTGATGATATAAGGTATGTTATGAACCGCTAAGATTTCGAGGTCAATTTAGACCATCGGCCGTCAGTCCGCCTGATTGTACTCTTAATAGAGTTATCCGCGAAACGAATAAAGATACGAGTAAAAACCGAATTGCACGCAACCTTTTGTAATATAATTGATACTGGTCTCGAATAAAGGGGCTGACATCGCGTCGGAAGAAGAATTCTACAGTCGTATAGAATTTTCTACTTGTTAAACTACTGTTTGTAGAAAATTCGAAAAATACAATTAAATCGGAATTCGTTAGAAAACGTCTGCTGGTCACGTACGTACGAAAAGATTATCGAGCGAATTATCGAGTAAAGCTCTGAAATTTTAATTCAATTTCCTATATAAATCATTTATGCGGCGAAAAAGCATTCACCGCTCTTGTTTAAATCAAAAACAAGTTTCAAAACCGCATATGGAAAACATTGAGTCCGAGTCTGAACACTTTCGCGTACTGAGCCCGACGTTCAAAAAATGCGCGACACCATTCTTGGTAGCGTTAAATTTAATTAAAAGTTGAATTTGTAAAATAAATTTTAAGTATAATAAACATAAAAAACTATTGTTTCTGGCGTGAAATCGAGTATATAATAATAAAAATAAAAAAATTATTGAATTTCTATGCTTATACGTACCCACTTACGTGTTTTATAATATTGAAAAAAAAAAGTGTAAAGTGTACGTGGTTTAAAAAAAGTTATTCATCGGGTATTCATTCGCACACTACAAAACTGCTTGCTGTAAAGGACGAATTTACAATAATAATATTGTTATCGTCAATATTTCAGTGGCGGATCTACGATCAGGAGAACAGCGGGTCACTTTCAAAACGGTCCACTTTTAAAACTGTCTATTTGTCTTCGAATGATCTTTTTGACGTGCCTACATGTCTTTGCCGTGTTCACATCCTTAAAATTCGTCAGAAAAATGCGTCATGCTGGAATGTAACAAATTGTTTAATTTGAATTCGATTTAACATAATATCGTACGTGTTATATAAAATTTATTCGTGTTATTTTGCATCGAAACAATGGAAAAAAAAAACGAACCAAGCACATTCGCTGCACGCATTACATATAGTTATGCCTCAAAGATATAATCATATTTACTATCTATTGTAGAGCAGGCAGCTGGTATTAGATTTTATTTCGCTCATCAATTGTTTTCTTTTTTACTTACATATTTTATTATGCAGGGGAAGGGCAAAGAAAAATTATTTAATTAATCCTTTAAATTTAATAATTATTCCTTTATTTTAAATGGAAATAAAGAAGAAATTAACTTTATATATATATATATATAATACAATAGAATAACCATACGTAATAATGAACACTGAATATACTGTTCATAGCTAATAGGTATGTTTGACAATAATAAAATTGACTGACCGAAGAATAATTTTATTTTGCTTTTTTCATTTGTGAAAAATGTTTCAATAACCGTTTTAAAACATATTTCTTACAGCGGTAAAACGAAATCGTATCAGTTTACAAACGATTTTGTCGGGACCACTATTGCGTTTTTACATCGCGCGTATGCAAGCTCGTTTGTGAAGAAATCTTTGAAAACGACCGAAATATACCTACGTATTTACTGTAATATTATTATTTTCTTGAAATAAAAATTTAAAAAATATTTTTATTCGAATTCCTTTATAATAATAATAATTCCTGGGATCTTTCTCATAGCCGTTTTCAAGCGAATATATTTTAGGCTTAAAAAGAGGCCAATGTTCACTAGCAATTAATATTAGTTGACCCCCTGAAACACCTTCCTCCACCGTTAGATCTGACACTGGTCAATTTCAAACAAGAACGTCCGCCTTCGTTTTTTGGTATGTTATTAATTATAACCTATCATACTTAATAGTATAAATTATTATATTATAATATGCTATAATAATTATACGTGGAAGTGTATAATACACTTCCACACAATCGTATTACGCACATACCCAAACGGAACGACACGCGGAAGTATATATAAATATTAATATATTGTACGGCGTACAAACGACAATCAACGCGGTATTCAGCACCGGGAAACGTTATAAAATTATTATCACCGGTAGATGCTAAAAAAATATAAACGATATAATTATTAAGACAAGTCGAATATTTTAAATTTTTATTCTATTCGATATTTTGATCGTGGAATGGATGTGGAAATTATAGTGTACCTACTGATAATAATTTAATGCGTGTTGTAAAGACTGTGTTATATTCGTTCGTTTGACAACGTTAACAAACGAATACATATTTTAAATACGTTTTAACATTTTTATTATTTTTTTTTTTCATATAATCGATACGCATTGGAACCGGTGGGTGGGGGAAGGGGGTGTTACGCTATATATTTTAGCACCGTCTCTAATTTATTTAGTCTAATTGCGCTAACGGTCTCTAGTACATACAACGTTATCGGGGCCGGGGGAGATTTGAGAATTTTTTCGGAGCTCGGCGAAAATAATGAAATACGCCCATTGTAAATTTGCATAGTATAAAATGATAACAATAATAAAATGTTATCACATATTCGTGTTGTGAACTGATGATATAAGGTATGTTATGAACCGCTAAGATTTCGAGGTCAATTTAGACCATCGGCCGTCAGTCCGCCTGATTGTACTCTTAATAGAGTTATCCGCGAAACGAATAAAGATACGAGTAAAACCGAATTGCACGCAACCTTTTGTAATATAATTGATACTGGTCTCGAATAAAGGGGCTGACATCGCGTCGGAAGAAGAATTCTACAGTCGTATAGAATTTTCTACTTGTTAAACTACTGTTTGTAGAAAATTCGAAAAATACAATTAAATCGGAATTCGTTAGAAAACGTCTGCTGGTCACGTACGTACGAAAAGATTATCTAGCGAATTATCGAGTAAAGCTCTGAAATTTTAATTCAATTTCCTATATAAATCATTTATGCGGCGAAAAAGCATTCACCGCTCTTGTTTAAATCAAAAACAAGTTTCAAAACCGCATATGGAAAACATTGAGTCCGAGTCTGAACACTTTCGCGTACTGAGCCCGACGTTCAAAAAATGCGCGACACCATTCTTGGTAGCGTTAAATTTAATTAAAAGTTGAATTTGTAAAATAAATTTTAAGTATAATAAACATAAAAAACTATTGTTTCTGGCGTGAAATCGAGTATATAATAATAAAAATAAAAAAATTATTGAATTTCTATGCTTATTACGTGTTTTATAATATTGAAAAAAAAAAGTGTAAAGTGTACGTGGTTTAAAAAAAGTTATTCATCGGGTATTCATTCGCACACTACAAAACTGCTTGCTGTAAAGGACGAATTTACAATAATAATATTGTTATCGTCAATATTTCAGTGGCGGATCTACGATCAGGAGAACAGCGGGTCACTTTCAAAACGGTCCACTTTTAAAACTGTCTATTTGTCTTCGAATGATCTTTTTGACGTGCCTACATGTCTTTGCCGTGTTCACATCCTTAAAATTCGTCAGAAAAATGCGTCATGCTGGAATGTAACAAATTGTTTAATTTGAATTCGATTTAACATAATATCGTACGTGTTATATAAAATTTATTCGTGTTATTTTGCATCGAAACAATGGAAAAAAAAAACGAACCAAGCACATTCGCTGCACGCATTACATATAGTTATGCCTCAAAGATATAATCATATTTACTATCTATTGTAGAGCAGGCAGCTGGTATTAGATTTTATTTCGCTCATCAATTGTTTTCTTTTTTACTTACATATTTTATTATGCAGGGGAAGGGCAAAGAAAAATTATTTAATTAATCCTTTAAATTTAATAATTATTCCTTTATTTTAAATGGAAATAAAGAAGAAATTAACTTATATATATATATATATATAATACAATAGAATAACCATACGTAATAATGAACACTGAATATACTGTTCATAGCTAATAGGTATGTTTGACAATAATAAAATTGACTGACCGAAGAATAATTTTTATTTTGCTTTTTTTCATTTGTGAAAAATGTTTCAATAACCGTTTTAAAACATATTTCTTACAGCGGTAAAACGAAATCGTATCAGTTTACAAACGATTTTGTCGGGACCACTATTGCGTTTTTACATCGCGCGTATGCAAGCTCGTTTGTGAAGAAATCTTTGAAAACGACCGAAATATACCTACGTATTTACTGTAATATTATTATTTTCTTGAAATAAAAATTTAAAAAATATTTTTATTCGAATTCCTTTATAATAATAATAATTCCTGGGATCTTTCTCATAGCCGTTTTCAAGCGAATATATTTTAGGCTTAAAAAGAGGCCAATGTTCACTAGCAATTAATATTAGTTGACCCCCCCCTGAAACACCTTCCCTCCACCGTTAGATCTGACACTGGTCAATTTCCAAACAAGAACGTCCGCCTTCGTTTTTGGTATGTTATTAATTATAACCTATCATACTTAATAGTATAAATTATTATATTATAATATGCTATAATAATTATACGTGGAAGTGTATAATACACTTCCACACAATCGTATTACGCACATACCCAAACGGAACGACACGCGGAAGTATATATAAATATTAATATATTGTACGGCGTACAAACGACAATCAACGCGGTATTCAGCACCGGGAAACGTTATAAAATTATTATCACCGGTAGATGCTAAAAAAATATAAACGATATAATTATTAAGACAAGTCGAATATTTTAAATTTTTATTCTATTCGATATTTTGATCGTGGAATGGATGTGGAAATTATAGTGTACCTACTGATAATAATTTAATGCGTGTTGTAAAGACTGTGTTATATTCGTTCGTTTGACAACGTTAACAAACGAATACATATTTTAAATACGTTTTAACATTTTATTATTTTTTTTTTCATATAATCGATACGCATTGGAACCGGTGGGTGGGGGAAGGGGGTGTTACGCTATATATTTTAGCACCGTCTCTAATTTATTTAGTCTAATTGCGCTAACGGTCTCTAGTACATACAACGTTATCGGGGCCGGGGGAGATTTGAGAATTTTTTCGGAGCTCGGCGAAAATAATGAAATACGCCCATTGTAAATTTGCACGGGTGAAAAACGGGTTAAAATATACTGTGTTATCTGCTGCAATCTGACGTTTATATTACGACTTTACATATTTTATTCGCGCTATGCTAATTATTATTGGTTAAAAGCACGATACAAATGGAAACTTTGTTAAGTTCAGAGTACATAAGTGGAGAAACGTATTTTGCGAATGAATCAGTATTCGAAGACAATTTTAAGTACATTTTTGTACGTTATACAGAGAGCGTTTTCTCTTATTTTAATAGCACATCGTTTTACACAAATAAAATATGTTATTCTTTACGGGTTTATATAAAAATAAAAAAAAATCGGACCGTCCAATATTCTTATTATTTTAAATCACAATATTATAGCGCACGTGTGCAATGGACTTTTCTCAATATCGTTACACTTTTATCCATTATATACCCACGTGCATTTGCACAGTACAAAAGCCATACAAAAATCAACACTACCTACGATGTCATAATCACTTTTGGTCGTTTTTAAATGTCAAAAGACACTTGTTATGACACGCAATTACAACGACGTACTTGTCAACGACCCGTTGAACAGTAATTTTTAATATTAAATAATACGTTCACGGCGAAAATCGGCAATTTAAAAAAGAAATTTATCGCGTTTTTTTTTTTTATATATAATTTTATAAAATTATGGTTAAAAATCCGTTTTAAATGAAATGCTGCGTATTGTTTATTATTGCTTGTGTAATAAAAAGTGTATATTTATAATTACCTACATACGTATTGGATTATCAATAATTCTGTTACGCATTCGTGAAATACGTTACTCGCGTTATATTTGCTAGAATTGTATTTTTCTCGCGTAAAAGGCATTAAAAACCGTGTACACATCCAACGGGTCTCTGCGATTTTTTTTATTCGAATGATAACAATAATGATAAAATAGTTTGAGAGTTTGTTATCGTTAATCGTCAACTGTACTCGTTCGACGTTTTAATATTTATTTAAGCTCACTTAATTTTTACGTTCACATGTATTGCTAGTAGTACGAGGCAACGTTAGATAATATATAATCGGATGGCAATGCAAATATTTAAAAAGAAAAAAATATACATATATATCATTCGTAGAATATTATCATCAAGCTGAATGTTATATACGTATATATTCATTATTCACTTATCAGTTTTCACAGACATTTATTCGATTACATACATTAACACAAATATATACATATAATATTATGAAAATAATTAGAATAAACGCATATATTCATGGGTTCAACCTAGACATATGAACAAGGCGGTGAGCGGTGAGCTCCGGTTTTTGTTTATACTATCATCAATCAACTCGTGGGAGGTTACGCCTCCAAATATTCACAATCTATCTGTCCCGTACGTAAACACAAGCATCAAACACATCCATTGAACACACATAAATAATAACCCTTTAAAAAGTCGTTTAAAGATAACGTAAATCTGCATTTTTTTATAAATAATATAAATGCCATCAATGTTAGAAACGAATTATTATACGAACGGATAAAATACTTTAACCGAAAAACACTATATTACAATAAGCATATTCAAAATGTAAAACAGATACAAAATATTTAATTTTCAATTTAATTTTTTCGCAGGAATGCTTATAGGGGGTGTTAATGATCCAAAGCCCCACTGTAATCGCACCAATGTGTGTATGCTAAAAATAATTCACAAAAAATCGACAAGGTTTTACTGCGAAGCCAACAGCAGTCAACAATAATATAATAATATTAACTGGTACGCAGTGATGCAGTGGAGAATATGCGTACCCACTTGGTAAATTTTAACAAATGCGTATACCCATGGAAAAAAGACCGGTAGAAAATGTGCGTATACCCACTTCCCACTCACAAAAAAAAAAAACATAATAATAAATAAATGTCAAACGAATATTTCATAAAATATAATGTGTCGATGAAAAATTGATAATAAATCGATTTTTATATTCGATACAATAAATTAACGATACGGCGAATTTTATGTTCCAAGAAATTACACCCTGAATCTTATTGAGAATTTTATTGGGTTTATATACAACTATGGCATAAATCAATAATATAGCACGAATTATAGTTTTGTTAAATAACACGCTCAGTGTACTTGAGGGAGGCAAGCGACAATAGTACGAGAAAATAAACCGTTTATTGACAGTTTTTCCTTATATGCATTTATTCAAGAAATCGAAAAATAAGATTTTGAACGCCTTTAATTAAAATTGTAATTTGTTTAAAAAAAAAATTAGTCAATATTTTATTTTCAAGTATTGATTATTATATGCGAATTATTTTTAATATTAATGTGTTTAAGATATTGGATGGAGGTGTGGGGGGAGGGGGGTCAAAGTCCCACCTTGTATATTTTTAGGATTTCGAGCATACCCACTTATTGTTTTAGGACTACATCACTGCTGGTACGTCGAAAAAGTTTTAAAATATTTACCCCAAAAATACCGAAAATAATAATAATAATACTCGTATGTCACCACCGGTAACTAAAATATCCGACACTATATATATATATATATATATATTATGTAAAGTGTCCGAATAAAATCACTTGACAAATACGCGTAGAGTTATCACAAATCATCGGAGCCAAAACGACATAAAAAGAAGGAATGGTGTTTAGGAATACATTATGACACCAATAACTCGAGTTAAGTCAGTATTGTTACGTTAATCACAGTGATTCTTTACTACATGATATTTCATTATAAAAACACACAACGCGATAAATGCAATATAAAACAATAGCTATACAAAACCTACGGCTGGAAATGTAAATTTTCATTTACGTTTTTAGTTTTTATATTGAATTATTGGTGTTCTTGGACAAAACGGACAAATAATATTTTATATTATAAAAAAAACATCAAAATATTGACAACATATTATATTTGTATATTGTATATATTTAATCAATGACCTAACTAGTTCTGCCGAACGTTTCAATTGCCTATAGGTAAATGAAGTTGACCATGACCCATACGTTTTTTTTTTAAGTAATGCATCAAAACTAAATTTATTTATTTATTTTTTTTAAATCTAAAAACTTAAAATTGTTATTTATATATATACGTGTTTTCTGACACATAAACAGATAGTAGAACAACAAGGTGCATACCACACTTTTAAAGTTAAAATCGAACACTTAATTTTCAAACGAAATTCTAATGCGATAAGTAACGTTGCTAAAAACTATAGTAAAAACATAATAATAAACATTTTCGGTTTTTTTATTAAGTTTTTGCAAGTGAAAACGGAATTAATCTAATTCTGTTATTAATTAAATTTGCGGATCAGAAAAAAATACGTATAAAAATAGTGGCGAATGCAATAGAGTTGGAATGCCCGAGTACCTATATATTTTATTAAATTTATAATATTTTAATTTAAATATAATTAAAATGTTTTTTTCTATTATATTAGTACCGGAATGATCGAAGGAAGCGAGGTGGCCGATTAACAATGTTCGTAAATACGTGTATTTTAAGAAACCACGAATTTACGCAAAAATTTTAGATTGTCACGCAAACAGTAAGAAAAGTAGACAAACAATTTGATATCACCTTTGTTTTTGGCGTAAAAAAAAAAACACATCAATATAAGAAAAAAAAAACAAAATTCAAAAAATTATTTTATGAAAAACTCAAATTGAAAAAACGGTTTAAGTAAAGTCCGGCAACTAATTTTTAATTGCACCAACGATTATTTTTTATTATTATAATTATTATTATTATTATTATTATTATTATTATTATTATTATTATTATTATTATTTCAGTGTTAACACGTTTTTTTTTCCAAGAAAAAGACCGTATAGGTTGGAAAACCCTATTTGTTCCATATTTTTATTTAATATTATGTAATAAATTATAAGGCTTCAACATAACTATATAAAAAGAAAAGTCTACAATTTTTTTTGTTTTTTTATTTTTAAATTTGTTGATGATATGGAATTCCAAAAGTGTTATCAGGTTATGATTATTTTTGTAGAGACAAAGAGAATTTTATGTTATCGGAAGACATACTCGTACGTGTTATCATATATGTAGTACAATTCCAAATTGTTTCGGTCGGATAAATAAAAAAAAAAAAAAATAGCTGAAATTATAAAATGGAAATAACCTAAACCGCATATATGAATTCTATTTAATTTATTAAGAGTGGCTGTTTTGATTATTTTCGTACAATGTAATTTTTTTAAACTGAATATTAATGGAAAATCACTACAGTTATATTAATAAATAGTATTTCATTTGTTACGCTCCCTTCGGAAATCGGTGAAACAGTTACATACATTATAGTTATCCCGGCGTAATGACGTTGTTTGTTCTGCAGCAGAGATGACATAGAATTATAATTTTTGCACATTCGCGAAAAATGGTCTTATCTGGTTTTTCGTCAATATCACAACAGTGATGATTATGGAGTTCGGACGTCGTATCTCCGAGAAAATTTTAATAAATCACTTATAAAATAAAAAACGTTGAAAATCCCCCAAAAAGAATAAAACAAAACAATTTTATAAAATGACATTATTTAATATACGTTATAATTTTATTTAACTCTTTTGTGTACATATATGAGCAATTACAATATATTAGGATTATGAAGGGTGAAAATTCTAAATTTGCATATTCGTTCGAAATTCGTGGTTTTACACAGAGAAATTTCAAAAAGAATATAAGACAAATAAATATAAAAAAAAAGTAAAATTTGAAAGTACAAATTTGAAAGCAACGATACTGCATTCGATTCTGAGCGCAGTATATCGGTGTAATATAATTTGTCGAAAAATTTGAAATGGTTATAAAAAGAAATTGTGACTTAACGTTTTTTTTTTTTTTTAAGATTTTTTTGAATATAATTGAAGTAACAAACGTCTGACATTGTTGTAAATTTTTGAGCCTTTAAACCGAAAATCACCTATTTTATGAATTAAATACTTCAAAATTTAGATACAATTGCTATGTAAAGCCCGAAATAAAAAGAAATTTATTGAAAAATTCGTCTCGTTAATACAGTCTAAAGTTACACACTTAATGAAAATTTCAGTTTTCTTTTATTTAATTATTTTCAATACGAC
Organism: Slavum lentiscoides; assembly: GCA_032441835.1. Classification (NCBI taxonomy): domain Eukaryota; kingdom Metazoa; phylum Arthropoda; class Insecta; order Hemiptera; family Aphididae; genus Slavum; species Slavum lentiscoides. The sequence continues at coordinate 16,457,661 of CM063712.1, read as the reverse complement.
GAAGAATGAACGATAATGGATTTGGACAAAATCGCGTTTTTACCGTTTTTATGTACATAATTTGACGCTTAAATACGTCTAAAGTAGCTCGAAAGTTGCAGCCCACAAAAATAAGTTTAGAACTAGTCAAACACAAGACTCCTTACAATCATTTATAACATTGTTATCATCTGAGCGCGATTTATTACCACATCAATTGATTTCACCCAAACTACATTGACTTTTGCCAAAGATAAAGCTAGGGAAAAAAATGTATTGAACAAAAACTATGTATGAGTATCAAGTACAATAAAAACGTAATATGAGAATTACAACAATTATAATATGTACGGTTGTATAATGTAAAGCTACTCAATTACACTGTATAGTTTTAAAATTTCAATGTGTGCAATTAAAATTTTTAGACAATTTGAATGAAAAACCTAATGTAATTTTTAATTTTGTTATTTTTTTATAAGAATCGATTTAAGACTGAAATATTGATAAGTTCACTGTATTTTGTATTTTAGAACTTTTAATGGAAAGTTATATATGCGTCTGGTGGGGGCCAATTTCACTACACGCCCCAGGGCCCAATATTCTTTAAATCCAGCCATGTCCGTCAACTGATCGACGTGGTCAAGTCGTCCGACGAGTTTAATATACGAGGATAACACGTAAAAAAATAATAATAAAACTCCGCAAATTCCTTTCTGTTTCGTTTGCTAATAGTCAGTATATTATGTAACACTGCAGATTCGTATCGCGTTCAGACCATCCCAACCAAAACCTTTTTTTTTTTACAAAGTGAACAATTTCGGGTTTAAAGAAAACCGTTCCAGAGTGAAAAAGAGTTCCACACATTTGGTGTAAAAATTATTCACGCGCGGGATTCAGGAAGAATCAGCTATTTCGAAAATTCAACAAATCATATTGAAGAACGTGATACACGATGCGCGTTCGGATTGTCGAAACGAAACGAAACCGTTGCAGCTGTTGATTGCAGTGGCGTAATTACGGGGTGGCCATGCCCCTGGGCCGTAGACTTGGAGAGCCTCAAAGAAGCTCTCATAACGACCTGTTTGTATATGAAAAAAAAATGTTGAATATTTTGTTTCGTCAATTCGCGTCATACCGTTTACAGAGATTAAAAAAGTATAGTAAATTAGTACTTATTTATTAACGTGAACAGAACACAAACGTTTTGTAAAACGAATTGATGAGTTTTTTTTTTTAGCATAAATAGATCAAGGGGAACAGAACTCGATACTGTTCTAAATTTATACGAGTATGGTTACGCCACTGGTTGATAGATTGTGTACCCGAAGCGCGATATTACACGAATGGATCATTGTAGGAACGATTGAAATGATCCATGACGTCATTATTTGTTGTTATCAAATTTGGTCGTTATCAAAAAGCGCGGTTGTTATCAACCGTTCCTATTTAATTCGTATTTGAATGGCTGAATATACAACTCGCTTGAAATCATCACGTAATCGCCGAAAAATTAACATTTCCTTTAATGTTTTATAAATCGCTACGATTTGCTGCTTGGTTACCGTTTTTAAATCAATTTAAATTCAAAATTATAAACCACAACATATGACCAAAACAAACAATAAATTCAATTTAAACAGAGTGAACTAGTTATTAATATGGACGTACTAACGCTAGGATTTTGATTTAATTAAATGGGACCATTTTGAAATCCAAAATTTTTACACGACAAGGAGCCAATTATTAATCATGATAAAAAAAAACATATAAAAATATATACGCATAGGACTATGTTTCGTACGCTTGTTTATTGAATCCGCATGTACGTATAAGCATAAGTTAAATCACAAAATTCGCAAATACACATACAAATATAAATTTATATATACCTGTATAAACATGGGGGTTTTTACGCATGTGCATAAATAAGCAAATTTAATGACGTCATTTTGTACACGCGTGCGCATAAATAAATTTGATAACAACAAATAATGACGTCATGGATCATTTCAATCGTTCCTACAATGATCCATTCGTCGATATTACCGAATAGGAAAATTTTAGATTCTGAGCAGAGCGATGAATCTATTGTTTTTACAATGACGTTTATTTTTTTTCTATCCTCTGTACAGATTTTCGACCAAAAGGAGTGCTTTGATCTCTTCGCGGGTCACATTTTGTTTCCGGCAGCAATTCGCATCTAGTTGCTACTTTAGAGAGGTCATTTTTCGATTTTCTCAAAAGCACCTAAAAATATAACTGAAAAACGCTACAAATGCAATTTCGTCTGAATCGATTGTTGTTTATTTCTTCGTAATTTTGAAACAAATAGTCATAGAAACCTGAAATTTTCACCGAATATGTAACTATTTAGACTATATTTACGAGAAAAGTAATCGAATGCAATGACTTATCATTGCTTTCAAATTTAAATGAAAACAAAACGCTCAGAATCGTTTTATTTCGTTATTCGACTTTTTTTTTTTTTTTAAATAAAATTTCTCTCAGTACAAATAGTATTAGAAATTTTAAAAAATCATGTGACTACGTCATCGCGTTTTAGGTTAGGTGTATATTGCCATTTGTCGTGTATATATTATAATACAGTGTATCGTTAATAGTGTAGTTATTTACTGCTGCAGCTATCGCCGAATTGCATCGCGTGTCCTTGAAATATCAACTATAAAATATAATGTGTGTACACGTTGAACCGTTCGGTTTCTATTCGGCTTTGCGGTTTTGTCCGTCCAGTTGTACAAAAAAAAAAATCCATCGTGAACATACGTACGCGATTGCGCCGTAAACAATTATTATAAGACGGAGGGGCTGGCAGAGAATTTCTTTTTTTTTTTTACATATCACTAATTGTAAATTGTTAAAATAATATAAATATCGAACTAACGCGTGCGGTCTAAATGTATATTATATTAGTACATTATAATGTATAATAGTCAGGACAGAGGTTCCCAAAACCTTCCGTAGAGTGCGAACCGTTTGTTTTTTTTTTTCTTCAAATTTTCAAATTTCGGTAGTCCATTAAAATCAGTTATTTCCCTCTCATTTATAAGTATATATAATATACGAATAATTCAAAAAAAAAAAAAAAAGATAGCGAGCCGCGGGGTGTCGTGAATGTCGCTTAAGTGAATTACTCGGATAAAGATTTTAGAGTTTTGTTTTTATTATAAATTTGAAAGCAATGATAAATCATTTGAACGGAGCTTCGGTGTAATAAATAAACGAAGAAATGAACGACAATCGATTGAGACGAAAATGCATTTTTAGCGTTTTTATGTAATTTTTGGTATTTTTTTTACTGACTTTTGGAAAAAAAAGTATTGAAAAAAATTGAAAAACAACGTCTTCAAAGTACAAACTAGATGCAATTTGCAATCAAAAAAGGTGCCACGCGAAAAGATCGGCACACTCCTTCTGGTCGAAAATCTGTACACAAGATAGAAGAAAAAAAAAATTAACATCATTGTAAAACCACTAGAACCCTTCGCTCCGTTCGTAACGTTGACATTGCGTTAAATTTTCAAGTCAAAAAACCCAATTAATTCGAGACCTAACACTATAATATAATAGAAGATCGACAGCAGTTTGATTGATTTGATTGATCCAAAATTTGAGTTTTTACTGCGACCGTGACCGTAAATTTAAATTCATGATATTATTCACTTTATAGCGGAAAGCGTTGGATTGATAATCTCGAACAGACGACCGGAATCCCATTAAATCGAATTTATTACTGTCGAAACTCATTTTCAATGCGATTCGTCAGCCATTCGAACAGATCGATTAACGTAGTAATATTCTTCTTCAACTTTATGATTAATTTGTATTCCTATCGTCGCGGTATTGTGAACACTTTTCGCAATCCGCTTAAAACGCCAGCGATTTTATTATTTTATTTTTATTTAAGATTTTTGGCCTTTCTTTTGGAAACTTTTGATTCGCTCGTTTTGGTTTTAAATTATATTTTTATCGTAACGTGTGAGATATGGCTCAATCGATTTTTTTTTTTACCACGTCATTTATCGGTTAAATTATTATTATCAGTGTGTTGTTTTGTACAATATACTGCACGTTCAATACACAAATATTCAGTCTGTATTTTCTTTCACGAATAACTGCTGCCACCACATTTAAAACTATTAATGTACACCGTGTTTTTAGATTCTGAGCGGAACGAAGAATCTATTGGTTTTACAAAGCTGTGTGTGTGTTCTTTTTTATGTCCGTACACAAAAATTCTACCAGAAGGAGTGCTCCGATGTTTACAATTACAATATTTGTTTCCGGTAGTAAATCGCATCTAGTTGGAACTTTAGAGAGGTCATATTTTTCGATTTGCTCAATAATTTATTTAATCAATGTTCAATGAGATAACTATACGATACTATATACACTGCGGTACTACTGAAGTGGGAGGTGCACACTTTACGCGGACGGGTACACGACACGAAAAATACGAAATTCGGAAGACGAACGTATACATTTGAAAAATCACGGCGGCGATGTATTTTTTTTTTTTGTATCCAACTCGGTAAATATAAAAATATGTTTGATGTCTATACATACTTATATATCAGTAGATGATAACATTACGGGATTTTCGACACGCGCGACGTAAATAATTTTATAACTGTTGGCATTACTCGAAAGTCCAATAACGACTGAAAATTACTGCATCGCGTGCATATACCCGCAAGCCCGGATTAAGACCTCAAAGAGCCCAGGGGCCGATATTTAGTTGTGCCCCCCTATCAATGAAAAAAAACAATTTTTGTTCTAATCCCTGCTTGAACCGTATAATATTGGCTGCGTTGACGTACACATGACTTTATAAAATAACACAGTTAAATATTATATTAGGTACCATTGATCAATTAATTTTTGTTTCATAAACACCCGTTAAAACATTAAGTTTTATGCCTGTTAAATAAATAAACATATACAAATTTAATGAATAGTATTACACCTATTGCATTTAAAATGACACATTTATTTAATATTTTTGTTGACTGTTGTCGGCACTCGTCAGTGGTTATCTTCCGGGAAAAACAATATAAATATTCTAAAAATAAACAATAATCGAAAATACCGCTTGGTAACGTTTGTTCATTGGCGGTGATCGGAAAGGTGATAACGGAACTGTGGCGTATTATACATTTTATAATTTAATTTAAAATGACCTCTGTAAAGTACCAAATTGATGATGCAATTTGCTACCGGAAACAAATTATGACTGTAGAGATCGGAGTACTCTTTCTGGTAAAATTTTTTGGTATAGACGTGAAAAAAAAAGAAACACATTATTGTACTCGTAAAACCAATAGATTCCTTGCTCCGCTCAGAATCTAAAAAATATATATATATACAAATTATCACTTGAAAAATTATTATATTATTATATATGTAGGCCCCGGAGACGTAGCCCCCCTTGCCCCCCCCCTTAATCCGGGCCTGTATACCCGTCCACCTTACACCCCAATCACGTGTATCCATGTTGCATCGATAAAATTCCAAAATAGACAAGAAAATGTACAATAATACACAATATACGAAACCGTGCGTACGCGAATATACTTATATAGGTGAAATATTTACAGAAATGTTTTTGGAATAAAATTTGCATTGATTCAGTCGACATTTCGCGAAACCGGCCCTCTCTGAACACCGTATAAACGTCCGATATTGAAAATATTTATTTGAATACAGAAATCGGTTGCCTGCAAATTGTACAATATGAGCTCAGGCGAACGGACGGCGAAAAACCGCGATCGTCATCGTCGTGTGTCGACTTTAATACAGAATTCGGTTGCAGTAACGGGTAATCTCGAAAACTATACTGGATCGATCGGGACGAGCTTTTTTTATCTTCACGTTTTGCAGACGATTTTCCACTGACGGTCGTCTACGACTTGTAAACACTGGGCTGAGTAGGAAATCGGTCGTTGTAAGAAACGATGTAGGTACACGAGCATCGCACGAATTTTACCTTGACCGGGTCTCGGAAAAACGGATGAGAAGCCTCAAAACCGGACCGTTCCTAAAAGAGCCGAAAAAAATTTTCGCGCACGATTTACCGGCGAGGAAACAGTACGGATTAATATCTGGACCGCGCATCAGAACCGGACACGGAAAACGAAATTCGGCGCCAAGCCCGGACACTACAACTGCGGCACGTATACAGGGGGGGGGTTTGGGGTTCAAACCCCCGAAATAATTTCTTGTCACATTAAAAAATAATGAGTAAGGAGGAAGAAATTGTTTTATTATGTTGCTGTACAATTTGTATTGCTATATTTTGTAAACCCCCCCCCCCGAAATTTTATTTTGTGTACGTGCCTGAACTGCGGCCACTCTCGACAGATCATACCAAAACAGCGGACGTTCCTTGAGAAGATTCAGGCGGACAACCCGGGGCTTGTGTATATTATGAAATCGCGATGATATTATTTCGCGATACCTTGTCGAACGAAAAAAAAAATTTATATTTTACCGACACGCAGCTATTACGATACAAACGTTTTTTTTTTAATAAAGTGTAGAGTATAATTATTAATAATTATTGTATAAAATTACGCCAAACAAATCGAATCGAATAATAATCTGTCTGAACAATTGCGGCCAGATAAAATACACACGCATAAGGTGTCTTCCAGCGCAGCAGCAGTTTTTCATTTAGAAAACAACCGTGTCACCGTGTCACATCGCGCAGGAATGTTGATTGTTTCAGAATATTATCAATTGTCCCGGGTTCGCGTACGAATTTAATAATAACGCGCTATTGTCGTATTAGCAAACCGAAATTCGAGACTGAAAATCCATTACGTGTAACGTTCGGAATTGTCGCCACAACGCGTATATTACAATACCGTATGTTCAGTGGCGTAATTAAGGTTAAGTCATAGGAGGGATCAATTTTTTTTTTCCGGAACAACAAATAATATAAAAAATTGTTTTAATTTTTTGTTCATTCCATTAGGGCAATTAATAAAAAATTATAATTCGTATTTCAGATTTATTACTTTTGGTTTCAGAACCATTTCGTTGAGTAAATCCTTGATACGTATCGAAGAGGTACGTTTTTATAAACTGTCAGCATAGAATTAATCGATTATATAATGTAAAGAACATAACGTTTAGTTCAGGCCCGCCGTCGTCTCCGAAACAGTTCCTCGTTCTCGCGGTATTCGCCGTCTGTTCAATATAATGCAACGCGCGTCTTTCCCGTGGTCCGTTTTTTCACCGAATCGTTTAGAATACTAGGAATGATTTTGATCGTCTGATAGTAGAAATTTGGTCAGAACACTTATATTTTATTTCAAAATTCCATCCCACTTTAAAAAAAAAAAGGCCAGGAGGATTCGACATATTATGTACGCACACTTACAATCCAGACGTGTGGTATTGTCCAGTTCGCGAAAGAGAACAATGAAACAAAAATCAGGAAGGGACGCACCTTATCTCTGACGTTGTTATCGATTTGTACGAATCATTTGAAGAGGGGCGATGAAAGAGCTGAGAATAAAAGTACAAAAAACAGAAAATAAAAACGCACAATATAGGTCACTATATTTGGCGGCCAAGTAGCGTTTTGTGCAGGAAACGAAGATCTTCAATATACGCGTTACGGAAAACAAACAGAATATTAAGGAAACGGGCAAATGTAATGTAATATTGAACAGAAAAACGTGTTCGTCTTAACACGTGACTATGTAAACAACGAGCAAACAGAACAACTGTAATATTTCGTATTATATTATATTATTATTTATACACTTAAAGGCTAAAGGAAACGGAATAACAGAGGATGGTCGCAACAAAATAGATATATTTAATAATTAATAGGAATGCACGTACGAAAAAGGATATTCGAGATAAAATCCATATACTGATTATTTTTATGCCATATATATTGTGAATCTTGATATAAGGAAATAATTTTCAAAGATCTATGCATGGATCATATGAGCGCTATTCGATTGCGAAACAGGGACCAAAAAAAAAAAACTAAGATTTTCAAGCATTTACAACAAGGTCTTTACAGGACTCTCGTAAGACGTCCAACATTCCGTGGATTGAGAGAGTTACGGACGAATAGGCATAGAACAGGATAAATGAAAAACGACATTTATGGAAAAGTATTGAAGCCAGAATAGATTAGATTATGGGGTATGATAGCTCGTTAAAAACGATAATTGAAGGACAAAGAAAAAGAGGAAGACCAATAGTAGGATATATGGCACAAATCGTGAAAGACATGAATGGGGAGAAAAACATAAGGATCCAAAAGATATTAAGCTGTAACAGATCGGCTGCAAGAAACTAATGCAAGGATTAATAAAGATAAGAAGAAAGTGTAACGTACAAAATGTGTTTCGAATTTGCTCTCGTTTTTCTATTAGCGGTTAGGTGATATAACCGATCGATTACTGCGGTATAATAATATTGTATGAAAATCAAATATTTCGCGTTCAGTATCCTCCACAGCGTTACCGGCAACATGGATAAGCCGGTATTTTGTACTTTGTCTACGCATTGTGTAAAATATCTAAAATGACTAGGTAATTTATATAAAATATATAATTTGTACTTTGTCTGCGCAGTATGTAAAATGTTAAAAGTCGATTGAGCGATTATTGGTAAAATCAAACAATATTAACGACTAAACTTTTATTTGTAATTACAAAATTAAGGTTTCAAAAACTACTATAACTTGTAATAATTACTATTCCTTATATTTATTTTTTTCTAATTCGTTGATAGTATGGAGATTCCGAACGATTCACCGGAGTCAATTTAATTTGTTCACAGACGTCAGGTACAGAGAACTATAATAATATTGTCATTGAAAGATACATATGTGTGTGTGTGTGCGTGTTAATAATAATAGTGCAGTTAGAAATTATTCTGGTCGCCAGGTCAGTCGCTAAATCTACAATTTCCCTGATCTTTATATCGCCTGTGATGAGTGGCACGGTATATTCGGCATCTCACGTCATTAAATCGACGTCCATATACGGATTCGATTCAGATTGGATTTAAGATTTCGGATCGGGGTTAAATGCTAATTAGAGCACTGAGGAAATCATAATTAATATTAATTATTTATATTCGATTGAAGCGGGTTAGCTTGATTGCATCACAAATGACGTAATTTTCTAACACTGGTTAATTTAATGATAAAATTCTGGATAAAATTAAGTCATTAAGCGCAGTCGTTTGACTATAACGTACGGTCAAAAGTTAATCTACTAATGACTTAACTAGTGAATGTCGTAATACGTAAAACTTAAAAACGCGTTTTAGCCAACTCGGCGAATGTGATAGTTAATTTATATATATATATATATATATATCTCATTGATTTGTATATTTATATAATTTCGAAACGTAATAATTGATATTGAAATTTGTATTGAACGTTTAAAAAAAAAAAAGAGTTAATTTAGAATAAAAAAAAATATGTACTCGTATCAAGGTTTTAAATAATAATATGTATATAATCACAACGTTTTTTTTTTCTTTTAAATGTATACTTAAACTTTGTATGAAAAAAAAATTGGCTATATTATAACTTGTTCACGCGATTATATCGACTACGCACATAACAAAATATTATAATAAGTCAATAGTATAGAAACGTATATTTAATTCGATTGACTAATATTATATAAACGGGATTCGATGTTAATTACTGTAATTTTCTGTGGTGAATATAATATATATATATACATATATAACGAATTAAATGATACGAGAAAGTTTGTGTCGAGTGAATTTTTATTGATATATATATATATATTATATTTTTTTTAACGACAAGTATTACTATTTTGATACAACTCGTACGCCTATCGAATAAATCGATTTCTACATTTCACACCGCGCGTATTGCCTACGAAACAAATTTGGCTTTTTCCACACGGAATAATGCCCGATACAAACATATCAGCGCCGGCATAGGCGACACTTGGGGGGAGGGTCATGAGGGAACAGTTGCCCCCCATTTTTTGGCGGGGCAAAAGTATACATTTGCCCCCCTTCAAAAAAAAGTTAACGAAAAAACCTGTTATTTCAATCTTTTATTAATGAACCCCTGAAAAGTTGAATTTAATTAAAAATAATCAATGATATTCCCTCTGTAATTTTAATTTCTGATGTAAAACAAGAAAACAGTTTTTGGAATTCCGAATTCAATTTGAAGCTGATTAAGAAGAATGTATTAGAATTATATACACTCGTGTTTATTGAATAATCGAATATTGATAAAATGTTAATAATTGTTATCAAAATTAATTCATCTAGAAAACACGGTTAGTAATTACTTTACTAGCACTATCCTCCTACAACGCCAGTCACTGATTAGAGGATATCAGTCAAGTATAGTAAGTACAGATAAATAAACGCGGTGGTGGTCACATGGTCACAGTGGTCAACAAAAGTTTTTATCTACATCAGAATTTTATCGACTAATTCAATTTCAAAATATGTGAAATATTCAAATATTCATACACCAAAATACAATAGTTATTAGTTTGAAATATCTCCTAATATTTTAGGTTATATTTCAAAAATTATTTTACTTTATTTTAGTAAATTAAGTCAAAATTGGTAAAAATGCACTCCAAAAAAAAAAAAATTAAATCAAGGTTGAAATTTTATTTTGGCAGAATCGGGTTATGAAAGTCGATTAATTGTTTGCCCCCCTCCCCCCTGGAATCATCCCCGAGTAATAAAATCGATAGTTATAATTAGCGCTCGGAAGTTGTATAGGAGTTGCATGGTGTTCTATATTATATGATCTCGATTTATAGCAGACCAAGCTAGAAATCCGAGATACACAATGTCGAGTTTAAAAATCGAGAATTTAAAACGTTTATTTCGCGTATTTCGTCGGAAAAAGTGCGTATTTCTTGACTTCCACGCGCATATTGCGCACATCCGATACTTTCTGAAATAAACCGATAGTTTTCTTTCTTGAACTAAAAGTATTTTATACAATACACAAAACTCGATAGTGAATATAACGTAGTACTTCTCGCTACGAAAATATTCTGTCGAATAATCGTCGGTCATTCGAAATCTCAAGAAAATATCGGTGGTTCAATGCGACAACTATTTTACTTCGATAAAATGTCAAAATGCCAACCAGTTTCGCGGCGTATTTAAAAATATTACGAATTAATTTGTCTACGTTATACGTTTCTTTCGTTCCATATTTAAAATATTAATAACTTTTTTGGAACTCGGAATAATTTGTATTGCGTATTTATTACATTTTTTTTTACATATTCGCATTTTTTTCACGCACATTCAACAATTTTTTTCGCGCATATTTTGTATTTTTTTTTTTTTTTTGACTCCTATAACTTCCGGATCCCTAGCTTTACAATATTATATTATAGAATAATATTCACAAGTAACGACTTCTTACCTCACTCATGATTACAGATAAATGACATATATATATATATATATATATATATATCCCACAGTAATATTTATATTATATAACGACGTATGTATCGAACCCAAATCTGTAACGACCGTTTCGCGTTCATCTTCTCTGCTAATCACAACGAATTCAAATCTCCTCTCCGCCAACATGTAGTGCAAAATTCTTTAAACAGAATACTTTATATCACTGGAACAGTGTTCATCGTAAACATGCTTTAAATTCAACTCATCTTGTTTGAATAAAACAATTAAATTAGCATTGTCTCGAATTAACTGTTTTGGTACGTGAATAGAATTGAGCCAAGTAACATACATTACAATTATGTCTTCCGTGTGAAAATACGAAACTATGTTCTGATTCTAATATCGTCAAATATAAAAACCGAATTTTATTCGATTTGTTTTTACGGTCCGATGATCAACGCGCGTATCGTGTTCGGAAAAAGTATTCCATGTCTTGACTCTTTTCCAAATGAAGAAGGGGGTCAGTATTTTCAACCTTAGTTTTTCACTTGACCGATTCGCATTATTTATATTTATACACGTGTTAATTTGTAAGTTGATCATATAATTCATCACGTCGGAAGAGGAGGTGTAATAGTGGTACCGGTTTATTGAACACTAATAAATAGATTACCGGTTGAACTTCATCTACCCGGTTATCAGTTCTGCGGACCTGGGACAAATTTGAAAAAGATTAGCTCAAGGACGCGGAATAATATCCCTATGAACGTAAATTGTATAAAAGTTGAATGTAATTTAGTATTAGGATCATTCAATAACGGTGAGCAGTCACACTCGATACACGAATTTTATCCGGTGGTTCCGCCTGGCTTCAAGATTATCGAAATACCAGAATTTTGTATTTTATACAAACTCAAAACGAACACAATAGATTACATACGAGTGTCGTTGAAAGATCAAAACGATAAATTAGTTAATTTTCGTGGTGAAACAGTAAACGTCCGTCTGTTAGTTAAAATGGGGCTTAAATTTAATATAAATAAATATGTAGTCAGTGCCGATATCGCTCCCATCAAAGACGTGGGTAGCGTGAAACGTACACCTGTAACACGAGCTAACCGCGAGAGAAAAAACAGAATATTAAAATACGCTGAGCAGAGAAAATCGAGAATTTCTACGTCTAATAGTTGCTGGTGGTGTAGTTAGTGGTAATTAGTAAAATATGGACAAGTTTTTAGACGTAAACGCGCCCTATGTAAACGAGTCGCCCATTCAAGAGATGTTTATACACTCTTACCTTCCGTTTTCCACCGCTCTAAACAACGGTGATGAGATACGGATCTCCATACAGAACAGAGATTCATACACGCCCAAGCGAGAGTTATATATATAGAGGGAAATAATAAAACCTGACGATATGAGAACCGAAGTATATATCGCACATAATGGGTTAGCAAGTTTTTCACGAGATGAAATACGAAATAAACTCTATAGAAATACAGAGAGTGAAAAACCTGGGGTTAGTAGTATAATGAAAGGATACTATTCGTATTCACGGGAGATGTGAACGTTTTGCAAAACGCAGCTTGGGATGATGAATAACAATAAAGATTTCTTTATAAAAGACGGTTCTTTCAGCGGATGTATTCCGTTAAAACATGTTTTCGGGTTCTGTGAAGATTACAACCGAATTTTAATTAATTGTAGTCAACAATTAATATTGAATCGAACTATGGACGATTTGAGGTCACTGAAATTCGTTGAAGTAGTGGGTGAATCCGTTGCCGCTGAATCGAGTAAAACTAAAATGAAACAAGTCAAGGTGGTATTAACGAAAGTGTTATGGAAAGTTCCAGTGGTAAAGGTGAATGACCGTGAGAGATTGAAACTTTTGAAGATAATCGATAGCAAAAAAATGATAAATTGTGCGTTTAGAAATTGGGAACTGTGTGAATATCCCAACGTTCCGCAAACGAAAAAACACCGCGCGTTTAATTCGCATATTTATATTATATTGCCTAAAACCGTTAAAACGGCATTATAATATCTCCTAAATATTATCACACGTTTCCTCGGTAACATACGTGCATAATATTATAATACCGTATGGAAATTGTTGCGCCGCGAGTACAGAAACGACGAATTTTTTTAATTTTTTTTTTTGTTCGCGATAACTGCGTGTGTGTATAGTAAAAATTGACTCGTAAAAAATTCGAACAATAGTTAAACTTAAATAAGAATTGTGTGTGTGTACGGTATTTCAAACGATGTGCGATAAAAATGTAAAAAAAAAAAAACAATTTACGATACCGTTGAAGAGTGTGGTGGAACGACTGTACTACCGCAGAGGTCAACGTATATATACATAAGCGATTTTATCCGAATCGCACAATCGCACGCGGTACCAACGCGCATAATATTTATTATTATTATTATTATTATTATTATAAGATATGATTTATTTTATATTACATAACGTTCTAGCAACTGCGAAATTTTTTTTTTTTTTTTTTTGCGAAAAAACGTAAAACGCAATTTTATGTACAATGTCTTTAAACTGGAACCGCATATTATTATTATCGCGACGTACACAGGCGTGTTTAGTAGGTAGGAGGAGACTTGGGGGGGAGGGGGCACAAAATTTAAAAAAAAAATTAATTATACGTAAATTGTATACGAATATGCGTTTAAATCGATGTTAATTTCATATACCGAAAGTAAAAAAAAAACCGTAGGATTACGTTTTATAGTATGTCATTTACTATTTGCGTGTTCGCGTAAAATATAACACATTGTATTATTTTTTGTAATACCGTTGATTAGATTTACATCACACGACGCATTAGCTTTGATTATGTATAACATATAATAATCAGCGCTATAATAATACGTATGACGAGTCTCACTGTGTCCGCATGTCAATATCGTTATTATTTACTAATTACTAGGGCTCGGATTTTCATGCAAACGCATATTCTTCTACATTTGACTTATAATAATTCTGATTAGATATCTTGACGTTTCGTAATACGTAGATTTTGCTTTTAATTTTTTTTTTTTTGCATATTTTTGCATATTTGCATCAAAATGCATAATAATTGCATATTTCTGGATAATTACATAACGTGTGCGTATTTAATAAATACTTAATAGAATATTTTTAATTTTACTCAAAGTTTGATATATACATGCCGATTTTGCTGATTGCAACATTGCTGTTTTCAATTCGATAATTTAAAAGCATCATTTTGTTACATCACGTTGGTACTCATTCAATAATAATTAATACACATTTTAAATACTGATATTTAAATTGTATTTTTTTTTTCACTTAATACTATATTTTTTAATTTTTTTTTTGAATGCATAAATTGTGCATATTTAACACATAAAATATACTAATTTCTTCTTCTTTTTTTTCATATCTTTTTTATACTCTTTTGAATGCAATAAATATGTGCATATTTCAAGCAATAATCTTTGCATATTCCTTAGAAAACATCGATCCATCTACTAATTACTATATTTTATATAGGTTGATGGTATAGTGGCGTGTCCAGAACTATTTTTTTTTTTTAGACGGGCCACTGATGTTAGGTTCAAAACGGTTTTATTCCTCATTCCCTCCTCCCGCCTATTATTAAAACCATTTAATTTGTAATAGATACCTATAATATTATAATAGTAAATAACACATTTTAATATAAGTAATGGTAGTTTACCTTTTATCAGGGTTGAAACGTATAATACGGTATAGTATAAAACACGTATTTACATACGTTTTATACCGTACAAAAATAAAATACCTAATAAACAAAAATACATTTAGAATTTAAATTAACAATAAAACAGGCGAATATTATATTCAATATAAATTATAAATAGACAATAATGGTGCCATCGTTATCTTAGACATACCTTACCGCGGGCGTTCATTGTACTCGTGATATTTATTATTTACGGTACTTTTATATTATTAAATTCACTTCTTTAGAGTCATATTTTGTTTCTATATAGTGGCAAATAGCTTCTAGTCGGTACTTTAGAGAGGTCATTTTTCAATTTTTTTCAAAAGCGTCTTGGAAAAAAAAATTTAAAACTACCGAAAAATTAGATAAAAACGGTAAATACGCGATTTGGGCGAACACGATTATCGTTATTTGTTCGTCATTTTGGAACTAATATAGTCGTATAGAAAATTGAAATATTCATCGAGTGTGTGACTTCATAATATATTAGGGAAAACAAATTTTCAAAAAACTTCTTTTAATTTTGGTCTATTTATAGCAATTGAATCGATGATTGCAAAAACGTCATGAGTCAATTATTTAAAACTTTTAGATAGGAACTTCTGGAACGACACAAATCATTGATTAAAGACGTTTACGCTCTCAACCAGATTTTTCGGTTGTAATTTTATAGATAAAAAAAGTATAACTAAAAACGTTTTTACACTCAACGCATAGAAACACATGACTAGTATACGTTTTTATACTAATATCTCAATTTCATAAAATATTTGACTCGTGACGTTTCTGCAATCATCGATTCAATTATAGATTTTGATGTATTTAATGCATAAAAGAGGTGGTAATTTTTGGTTTTAAAGCTTAAAAATGTAACACAATATCAAACGTACGTTGTTACTTCAACTAAATTTTAAAAAAAAACAGTGAGCCGTTACGGGACGCCTGGCAGATGATGTGAAACATCGAAACTATTTTATATAGAAAATATGCATGAAAGAATGGTTTATTAACGGAAATAAGTAAGGCATAATCAATTATTATTGTTATCAATAAAATTCGTATTTTTTATTAAACATTGCATAAAATACAAATTACATTAATTAAATACACATTAACATATAGGTATCTATATAATAATATAATAAATTTATACGTTTTATACATTGAATACGTTAAATTATGGGATTTTTCACGATGTATGTTATGGACAGGTAATCTATGTAATTTTTGTTTTAATAAAAAAGGCTTTTATCAAAACAAAAATTACATAGATTATTACCTATCCTGCTGATAATATTATTAAATAGGTTATGGAATTTCAAACAGACGACAAATTTGAGAATCGCAATTACGTCAAAAATGTACAAAATTTTAATAAGATGATGAAAACAATTTTTTTTTTAAATATTTTAGGTACTTTTAGGTACTTTATTTCGGTTTCGAGTTTCGAGCCCCAGCAATTGCGCCGCACCGAATCGCAGTGCTCGAGAATGGCCGAAGCAGGAGTCTTCTATTTTTTTTTAAATTCTTTTCAGCGTCTCTCTTCAACAAAAATTCCATTCTGAACGACACTTGTTTTCAATTCACACACCTTTATCGCGCGCTAGCAAAAAAAAAAAAAATTGAAATTATCGGAGCGAAAACGACTTTTGTTATAATACGTATATTTTACAGTTGTATGCACTCGTATCGAACGTTGACGGTCCAATGCTTGTCTATAATACAGAGTAGGATACAGAAAGTCAGTGGCGTATTTACGGAAGGGGTTTTCGGGTTTAAACCCCCCTTCCCCCTAGGACCAAAGAAAAAAAGGTTAAAAATTACATATAGTTGTAACAAATTGCAACAATTTTTTTATGTCTGTACCCGAAAATTCTACCAGAACGAGTGCTCCGATATTCACGTGTAGCACTATTTTCCGGTAGTAAATTGCGTCCAGTTGGTACTTTAAACAGGTCACATTTCGATTTTCTCAATACTTTTCAACAGCGTCAGAAAAAACTAGCGAAAAATCACATAAAAACGACGAAGACGCGATTATTTCGTCAAAATCGATTATCGTTTTTTCTTCGTAATTCTAAAACTAATGGTCACAGAAACATGAAATTTTCACCAAATACGTAACTCTAGACTGTATTAACGAGACAAATTTTTCAAAAAAAAATCATGAAAATCGTCAAGTCACAATTTCATTTTATATCCAATTCAAATTTTTCGACAAATATATATGATGTATTCGATATATTTTATTTGATTTATTTCAATAATACGGTTGAATTCGAAATTTTATTATGGAGACGAAATTTCAATGTTTTATATAAACCCCGCACCCTCCCCCAGAGAGAAATTGAAAGTACGCCACTGGGTAAAGTTAACAGAACAAGAATATAACAAAACTGCAATATAAGGAGAAGCATTAAAATTCCCGCAGTGCGGACAATAATGACATTGTGCACGTGTTCACAAGACATTCCCCTGCTGTGTTTTGGATGGCGTAAAATAATTTTTTTTTTTAATACTTTTACGCACCCGTCCTTCTTTATAAAACCAATTTTTTCATGACTCCAAAAAAATATTTCGTTTACAAAAAAAAAAATCAACTCTCCCGGATCGAGAGAGTGCATTTGTCTAGCAAATTTTATTGTACCCGTCGGTATTTATAACGAACACGAGCGATTTCAATAATATTATGATTTAGTATAAAAATATTTTTTTAGAAAAAAAAGAAATCGACTTCAAAAAAATGCACTGAAAAAATACGAAATAATCAATAACGTTTTTGAAATCGGCGCCGAATTTCAAACAACATTACACTGCGGAAACGCATTTTATTAATATATTAATTCATTGCAATATCTATATTATATTAATAAAATGCGTTTCTGTAGCGTAATGCCGTTTCAAAAAGGTTACACTGAATATTTTCATACTTTTTAGTGCATTTTATTTTGAAGTCGGTCTCTTTTTCTCTAAAAAAAAAAAAAATATTTTTATTCCCGCCTTTTCAGTCATAGTAGTTACAGCAGTAGTCATTCGTGTTCCTAAATTTGACTGGTCGGTTAGCTAGGATACTATCGGGGACTGGAACCTAAATGATATATTATCGGTTACGGTTTCTCGGTTCGGTACTCGAAAAAAATATAATTTCGGTTCCGATTCATGAAAATTGTGAATTTCTGTTTCGGTTCCGGTTCCGGTTAATACCGGTACTAACCTGTACGTCAAAATATCGAAATCACGATTAAAAAATGACAATATATTAATTTATAATGTGTTGTAATTATTATTACGTTTTTTAAGCGTACGAATTTTTTGTTCGGTGCGTTTTTTTCACCTTCAGCACACGAGTACACCCTGCAGTATAAGTATATAGCCCGACTAACCGTTTAAAGTTTATACATTTTTTTTTATATTTTTTTGAGGAAGTTTATTAGAAATTTATTGGACTTTTACACCAATCTCTTGTGATAAAATATATTAGTGATATAATTATAAAAACCTGTATTTCCAAATATCGGTCCGGTTACGGTTCCAACGTTTTCAACGGGTTTCGGTTCTAAACCGGTTCTTTTCGGTTCGGTTCCATTCCCTGGATACTATTATATATAGGCCAATTCATACGAAATCGGAAAATATAAAAAAAAAAAACCCAAATTTACTGGCCTAATACTAGGCCAGTAATTACAGAATCTGTATGGGACCATAGGGAGGAGGTGATACTCTTTCGTATATAAATAAAAAAAAAAATTCATCCAAATCGGTTTGTAAATGGACGGAGTTATGAGAGGTGACAAACGTTGAAAAAAAAAAAAATACGACCGAATTGAGAACCACCTCCTTTTTTGAAGTCGGTTAAAAACGAACGGGCGAAACGTAATCGCGCCGTCGCGTTCACCGTTTCGCTGTCGAGCGACGGTTTTTTTTTTCTAACAAAATGATAATTTTAACAAACGCCGAGAATACCTACTACGTACTACTATTACAGCTGTATACGAGTGGGTGTATGGTGTGTGTGTATATTGTTTTTTTTTTTTTTTATATATATAATACTTTTTTTTTTTATTGCCGTGTATTAAACACGCGATTAAACACGCGCTACGCCAGAACTTTTAATAAATCCGCGCGCAGTAATCAAACGTTTTGACGACGACGGGCCTCGCTCGAACGCCGCCGTCCAATGGAATTAGATTTCGGAATATCGAACGCGTCACGTTAAGCGCGCGCGCGCGTACATTCGATAAACGCCACGCGTTTCTGCGGTACTACTTGTTGAGTGCTCGTATTATCTGAAGGATGAAAAAACAAATCGTAAACGAAACACGACGTGTAAATCGGCTTCAAAAAAAAAGAAAAAAAAAATCCTAAAGGCCCACGCTTACCTTATAGGACTCTGGGCGAAACGGCCCCCAAAATGACGCGCCCCTAACTATATATAAACGATAGTATGCACGAGTACACAAAAAAAAAATACACCGTTCTAGGTACTAGAATTTCTAGGATATTACATTTTCTACGTTCTAAACGTTCTAGTTTGGGTTTAAATGCGGAATTCATCATGATCACCCGATATGCCCCGTCGAGGACACGTCGAATTTCTCCTTTCGACGCACGTCACGGAGTTTGTTTTTGATCAACTCAGTATAGTGCAACCGCAATGGGCCACTGTGCTACTACTACGCTACAGAACAGTGGGCCCGATATTCGTATAGCCAATTTTTTTTATTATTATTATTTAGGTTTAATATATAATATAAAGAAATATTTGGTCCTTAAAACGATAACAATTTGATTTATTTCGAATATGCGTATACTGCGTTCGGCATATTATTTATTAATATAATCCAGTTTATTACCCCTTTCTTCAATTCAGGCTACTCTAAATTTAGATTCTCTTGTGAACAGACGTAGGCGCAATGATATTTGTTTTTTGTCTAAATCAGTTAATGGTTTTGACATCTTGTCCTGAATTATTACATTTACTTAACTCCCATATTCCACAATATCAATCACGTCAACGTATGACGTTTGAAATTCCTAAAATAATAAATAAATTAATAAAATAATTCACTTGACCGTATAGCCAGAGAACGTAATGAATTAATAAATTTCGATTTGTTTAATATAAGGAATTTATATATCCATCTAACCCTTGTTTTTCAGCCGTTTAATGTGCTCATAAACAATTGTCATATTATTGTTTTTAAGTACCTATATAGGTCCTTTTTATACAACTATATTTCGTTTATTCTACTTAACATAACTTCTATTATTGTATAAATGTGAATTGCATTATGTATTAAGTATTTTATATGTGTATAATGTCATGTTAGAGTAATTACTCATTGCACTCGAGCCCTCGTGGGCGTTTATGCAAAAATAAAAATTAAATTAAACGTCGTTAATTTGTTATTCGCGTGGTATATGACAATTGTTAAGGATTCCGACATTTTTCCAAACGAATAAATGATTTTTTAATTTGAAAACAAAAAAAAAAGTAAAGACCGTGCAGTATTTTTGGTCGATTGAACGAGTAGAACAGTGGGCTGGACCCTTCCCGGCCCGCCTCTGAGTGTACCCACCAAAAAAAAAAAAGTCGCGAGATCGAATTCGAACAGGATACTACCACATTACTAGGCAGTGGCGCACACTGAATGGTGTACACTGATGGGTCTAACAATATTTTGCACACCTTGCCACCACCCAATAGACAACAAGTAGACGCCCAATAACAACCCTTGCATGCACTATATTATAAAGTATTAATTATGATTAAAAATATATTATTTAAATTTTAGCTCCATAACACCAGCATCACCCCACCCAACCTTTTGAATAGTTGAAAACTGTTACCGGGTGGTTTGGTCTTCTCGCAAACGAGATCGTTGTGTCCGGGAAGTTCTCGCATAGCAGCAGCAGCAGCAGCAACGACTGTTTTCCTTCGAAGTGCAGTGTATACAGGGCTACAGTGTCGTGTATTGTTTTTCACATTTAACTTTTCCCGAAGGAGTGTGTGTTTTATTTTTTTTAATGCGGAAATAAATTTGATTTATAACAGATCCGGCGTTTCTGTTTTAGATTCCGAGCGGGATCTAATGGTTTTTACAATGACGTTTATTTATTATTGTTTTCTTCTGACCCGTGTACAGATTTCCGACCGGAAGGAGTGCTCCGATCATTTCGCGTAGCACCTTTTCTGAAAGCAAATCACATCGCGACGGTACTTCAAAACGGGTCCATTTTTCTCGTTTTTCTCAACAGTTTTTTTAACGCGACGCGATAAACTACCGAAAAATTGCGATTTCGTCAATATCACGTATATATAGTTTTCCGCTATAATTTCGAATACAATCATTCTGTTGTCTTGAAATCTTCAACGAAATTGCGTCTTTGTATTATACAACTCAAAAAAAAAAAATATTTTCAAAAAGTTTCATTCGATTTTAGGCAATTTATAGCTATTTTTAGATTTTGAGGTTTTTTTTTTCATTCGTAAAACAGTTAATTTTTAGTTTTTTTACTCGAAATTTGGACACAACGTCAGACACATATATTACTGTGATTTTGTACAAAAAAAAAATAGACAAAGATTATTACGCACCGAAGCTCCGTTCAGAATCGTTTTATCGAACGCAATGATTTATCATTGCTTTCAAAATGTATACTAAAAACAAAACTCTGAAATCTTTGTCCGAGTAATTCACTTAAACGATATCCACAACACCCAGCGGTTCGCTAATTTTTTTTTTTTTGAGACGCCCAGAGCCGTCTTAAGGTTATGCGAGGCCCGAGGGCACAACATATTTGGGGCCTTTAAATACTATTTTTTTTTTCCTTTAACACACAGTATATTGTATTAGCTGTTAAAAATTATACTTTATTAATAAAAATGCCAATTTTTATATAATAATCTCCGTTACTTTATTGTTTATTTTAAAACGTAAATATTTTTTAAAATTTAAATATCTAAGTAAAAAAAAAAAAATTAATTAATATTTGGTATTTTGTAAATAAAGTGGGGGCCCATTGGATTTGGGGGCCCTGGGCCCGGGCCCTCCAGGCCCATGCCTTAATATAGCACTGGAGACGCCCTATACTGTGACCGCGCGTAGCGGTACGCGAAATGCGAATAAAGCGCGTTGTGTGCGTGTGTGTGTGTGTGTGTGTCGGTGTCCACACAGCGAAAAATTTAATAAAATAATCGTCAATCGATTCGGCGGCGGCGGCGGCGGCGGCGGCGGCGACCGGTTACACCCGCCGGCCCGCGACGACCTGTTGCTGCCGCTGCGGCAGGGTTAACACACACACACACACACATTGTCGTTATCAGTGACGGCGCGACTGTTCTTATCTCTGTCGTTAACGCGTGTGCGCGACGTTGAATCGTTTTTCATTTTTTTATTTATACTTTTATAGAATTTGTTATTTTGTAAAATCATTTCGCCTTATTAACTATTATTAAAATACGTAAGCAATGTGTGTGTGTTTGTGCGTACTACTCACTGGTAGTACGTCGGATTTGCAGCGACGACGGATGCGGCTTTTTCTCGGCCACAGCTGTACCACCGGCGGCGGCGGCGGCGGTGGCCGTGGTGGCCGTGGTGGTCGGCGGCGGCGGCGGCGGCGGCGGCTGCGTACGGCCAACACCGTCGTCCGCGGCGCCGGATCTGACGGCCGCCGTCGTTGACGGTTCCGTCTTCTCGTACGCCGCGCGCGGGTCGTCCGCGAAAATAATTACCACAAAAAAAAAATCTCGCGGTTTTATCTCGCGACAATAAACAACAACAATAAATAATAATAATAATAATAATCGATAGACGGACGGCGCGGTAAAAAAAAAAAAAACGGTGCAAGAAAATAAATCCGTCGCGCGCACTGCACGCACGACGACGACGACGGTGGTGGACGCGATAGGAAAGAGACACGCACGGTCGACCGAGAGAAAACCGGACGGGAGACGGGAAAAAAAAATAGAAGAAAAAAAAAACGTACACGCGCGCGCGTAACACTTGCACAACACTACCGGCGACGTCGGTGCCGAACGTGTGCGCGCCGACTATAAACGTACGGCGGCGGCGGCGGCGGCGGCGGCACACGCGCAGGCGCGCTCGACAATTGCTGTTGCCCGTGCCGATAAAGAAGTCCCCACCCCACACACCCAATCCCGTCATCGTCGCGGACGGGGTGGCGGCCGCTCGGGGTGGGTGCCCTACTGCGCCGGGTGGGCGGATGGGTGGGGGTGGGGGGAAGTACGGGTGTGACGGCGGCGGCGGCTGTCGAATTCGCGGCCGGACGAGATAAACGTTTTTAGCAGCAGCGCGACGACGGTTTTTTTTTTCTTATTTACTACTACTTGGACTTGGCGGCGGTAGTAGGAGTAGGCGGCGGCGGCGGCGGCGGCGGACGGAAATACAAGTCCGCGGCGGCGGCTGTGGAGGTCGAACGTCGGCGGCGGTCAGGGAACGCTCAGCTGTTGCTGCCGCCGCCATGCTAATAAACGCGGTTGTGTGTATCCGGTCGACTGTGACGACGCGACCGCTCCCGGTGGCCCCGCCGATCCGACGTGACGAGCGTAAATAATATTGTTTTTCCTCCGCGACAACTGTGCCCCTCGACCCGTTCCCCTTAACACCGCGAGTCACCAGCAACAACGTCTGGGCAGTGAGTGATACGGAGTAAATCAATCGCGGCCCACCCCACCCCCCACCCACCCGCAGACGGGCGGTCACCTTTTCGGCCAAAATGTACCTTTCCCTTTTCGGCCAATACGGTTTTCTTTAAAATTCACAATTACAGTGGAACCTCGATAAGTCGAAATCCTAGGGAAGTGATATTTTTTCGACTTACTATAAGGTTTTCGAGTTATCGATAGGTTTAAGAAAAAAAAAATTCGACAACAAGGGTTTTTTAAATTTATTTTATTACAAACACTGTATAAATTACAGTGGGTATTATTATTTTTAAATGATTATTTAAAAAATATGATATAAAATGTGTAAGTGCGTATAGTGTTACAATTTTACAAAAAATAATTTAAGATATTACTTTGCGTTTGGTTCTTTAATAAAATTAAAATGTAATTATCGTAAAAACCAATAATAAATCGTCTATATTCGGAACACGGAATGTTCGAATTATCTATAGATTTCCTTTCGAGTGATCGAGGTTTTCGCAAGGGAACGGCCGTTTATTTCGACTTATCGAGGTTTTCGACTTATCGAGGTTCTACTGTATGTATAACAGCTGAACTCAACAATTTTTACGTTCAATTTATACTTTTTTTTAAAAACTAATTATAGGTATAATTAGTATATTATATTTATGTTAGTATATAACGTTAGTCAAAACTAACAATTGTCAAATGTTAATAAGTCAAAAGTAAAAAAAAAAAAATGTAAAATGTGACGATAACATATTATATTTGGTTTTCCACGCTCGTAATCTTTATCGATACCCGCGATAACCGGTCGGTATTAATTTTTCAATTTTTCCCTGCACTGTAAAGTAAAAATAATTTAATAAATGCGAATTGAAATTGTTAAATTTAGAGAAAACCGTGTTGGCCGAAAACGGTGACGCCCCCCACAGCCGCCGAAAATAAAAAAAACCAGTGCGGTGTACAACGCCGGTTCGAAAAACGGAAAATATTCGATCGAAAATTACCCTCCAAATGTGCCAGTGGGCCGAGATACGAATCTCGGTTCTCTATTTATAATTATAATAATTATAATTACAATAATCTATATAATTACAGCCAATAAGGCTGGGCGAGTTAAGGATTTTAACGCGTTGAATTAAAAATAATTAAGTTACGCTTTTACCGCCAATTGTGAACGCATATAGCTAAAAACCGTATCAAGTCTGCTTCGTCGCATCGATCAAAGACAACGTGACCGATTTTAAATTAACATGTGTTTTATTTAATACAAATGAACGAAACAATACCCGATTATAATAATACTATACGTCTGATCAGTGGCGTAGATCAGTGGTCGGCAACGTTTTTGTACTCCCGGGCCATATTCACAAAAATGAAAAAGAGTTCGCGTTAAGTTATTTTTAAAATAAAAATATTTTATTCTTAAATTATTAACTATGAAAAAAAAAAAGAAAATACTGTCAAAAACTTTCGACAAAAAACGATTCTGAGCGGAGCATCAGTGTTACGATTAGTAATTATAATTTATTGTCAATTTTAATAAAGATTATTATATTGCAATTATATATTTATATACAATATGATTATTTCGATATGATATTTAATTAAATTTCGTCGTTTTAAGAATTTAGAGCGGGCCGCCGGTTGCCGACCACTGGCGTAGATACGATTTTTTTGCTTTTTTGGTATTTGGGGGGCGGGAGCGATTCAAAGGAATTTTCGAAATAAAAATATTTTATATATATATTATTTACTGAGTAATTTTTAATGAAACAAACCCCGCATAATAATTATAAAACAAACTCAACACGCCCCAATTATTGTACAGTTGGATTTGAAACATTTTCCTCGTTTTAAACGTAGTTTTTTTTTTTTTTTATAAGGTTTTTATGAACAGGAGTAGATTTTTCGAGAGATACAATAACACTCGACTCAGCTGAATAAACCGCATTATGTCGAATTTTCTCGTGCAGCGAATTTTCTCGCGTTTTCTATACAGCAGTCAATTACAAAACCAAAAAAACCAATATATATATATTTCTTATATCAAATTATTTTATAATATTTTATAGTAATAATTAGAGCTCGGATGTTAATGACCAAAAATTCATTAAAATATGCATTTAAAAATATCAAAATATGCAATTTTATGCTTTAAATGTATCTATTTTTTCAAAAAATATATGCAAAAAAAGGGGTTCATATTAATTAAAAATAAATTGTATACTCTTTTAAATGTGTATTTAAAACTACTTTATTGCATAATACACAAGGATATAAAATATGAATAATAGTAGTAAATAGTAGGTAGATTAATCAAAATTAAATTTTATATAGGTTAAGTATACTTTAAATATCACGATTACACTGTATAACAATTATTTTGCTGATATTTTCAAATTTGAAAGATCTTCGACGATTTGACAGTAGGTTTTTAAATATTGAAAATGACCGTTCCACGTCTACAGAATTGATTGGTGCGTACTATTATAGTTAACAAAAAAAATTTTGTTTTTATTTTAAAAATAAAATCGATATCAAATAAATAAAATGTGTTGTAATCTTTTAACTAATTTCATACTCGGTGGTAAAACTGCCGATGCGACGGTCGCGTAAACAAAACTGTTTCCATAAATAAGCACGAATACGGAATACCACTATAAATGCGATGGACGCAGAAATGACTGCTGATAATAATAGAAATTTTTAATTTTATAAATAATATGCTATTAAATCGAGAAATAATTAATATATGCATTTATATGCCCAATAATGTAAAATATGCAAATATATGCAAAATAAGTTTGCATATTTGAAATCTAGACTTCATGAATCGAATTTATATTATACTCGGGTACAATTCTGGTTGCGCTAAAAGAATATGCAAAGTCATAAACATCCGAGCTCTAGTAATAATATATGCACTGATATCCGTTATTATACTTTCACAATTAATTAAATACAATTGTAGAGTTTTAAATTAACAATTTTTTTCGAGGGTTTCAGGGGGGGTGAGGATGTGGAGGAAACACTTTTGCGCCCTCCCCTTTAATCTCCACGCGCCACTGCCTCCGACTATCTTATCATATAGTCTCTTTACAATATCCTGCAGATCTTCACTATAATATATTCTCAATAATATTGTGAGATCGATAAAATCTTTAATATAACCAAAAAAAAAAGAATTTGCGTTTATTGTCGACTATGCGCGTGGTGTCGAGTGCAGTGGACTGCAATAACGCGGTCCAGCGTGCAGTTACATCACAATAATCGACCGACGCGAAATAATATTTTAAATTTTAAATTTTAGTCCTGGGCGGAGGACGGGGGAAGGGCAAGTTAACACTCGTCGTAAATATATACGCCACCGTTGTCGTAATTGCATACGACGATATATTTATCCTGCGCTTTATTAATTCAAATTTTTTTTTTTTTTATAAAAATTAAAACATTTTTTTTTCCTCTCGATAAACCTCTCTCTCTCTCTCTCTCTCTCTCTCTCGCACTTTTCAAGAAATATAAAACGAATATGTATATTTTTATTTTTTTATTTTTTCACACCCGAATTCTATACCGAGAAAACGTTAATATAATAATGCGCGTTATGACACTGTATTGTGCAGTTTTTAATTCTGAAGACATAAAGGATATAATATAATACGGCCGTCAAGGCCTACTACTGTATATTATTATCGTTGGTCACGCTACACTCTGAAGGCTGTGACGCGAACACGAAGAATATGCGCGACACTCGCTTGCGCCCCCCTCCCCCCTCAGTGTATGTGTGTGTGTGTGTGGGATGGGGGGCAGGGACGTGAATTAATAACGGATCGTATATAAAACCGCAAGAGGGCTTTGACCCCCACCGCGCATAAATCCGAATATGCCGGTTAATTGTGTTTATTTAACATTAATTTGCATATACGTTTTAACGTTATATATTTTGTGATTCACATCGATATAATAAAAAAATATTATGTAAAAAAAATTGTTTAAACGAACGTAATAATATTGTATACGCGCGATACGGATTCCGCATAGCGTTTGATATAGTTTAAAGACAGGGCACCCACAAAGGGGGGGAGGAGGGTCAGTGAGTACTATGGTCCCGGGGACCGAGGAAAAAAACATAATATTATTAATTTAAATTAGAAAAATAAAATGAGACATATGAGTCGTGCCGCACCCTATAGCAGTGGCGTATTTGAGGGGGGCGATAGGGGCAATCGCCCCCTCCGAGAGATTTAAAAAAATTATATTATTTTATATTATATTGGCTGAGATCAAAAATGGGGCAAGATCGCCTAACGGGTTTGGCATTGCTTAATATTCACCATACTATAACATTAAATGTAGATAATATAATTGATACATTTGCTAATAATAAAAAAAGAAATATAGACTTAGTTTTGTAAATTAAATAAATAAAATGTGTTTTGTTCAATAATTATATTCCTACATATAATTTTTTTTATTGGTGGGAAGGGGGGGAGTTCTTTTACCATCGCCCGTGAACCATACCCATGAAGTCTCAAATACGCCACTGCCCTATAGTCACCATGTCTTTATACAATATTGGTATATAAATAATTTGATTTCTTACTAGTACATCATTTTTTGTAACAAAATGTGTAGGCGGGTGGTGCGTGCGGCGCGAGCATTTCTTGGAAAAAAATAATATGGAAATAAATCCTGGAAGATAAGAGCAATTAGTCCGCCGCTATATATATATAAATATCAATGTTGTGCCGCCTGTCCTTTTAGTACTATTTTTGCTGGTCGAAAATGAGATAATTACGGGTTTTTATAATATATTTAATTTTGTCAATAGGTATTCGGGTATTCCCACAAAATGTACACGACGTACAAAATATGTACAATACAATTGTATTTTTGTATGTACAAACGCTATTTTTAATTTTTAATAATTTACATTGTATTTCATTATACATAAATACTTTTTTTAAAAATGTTGATTTTAAATTAACGTACTTGTGTTTTAAACTAAAATAACTGATATTTTATAGAGCTGGTGTATAATAGAAAAATAAGACGTGTAACCCATATATTTAGGTAATTTTTGTAAAAATAAAAAATTATATGTTAGAATAATGTATAATTATTAGATGATTATAAATATTAATATACAATGAGGGCCCGGATTTATTTACAGTACCGTAGTTGAAAAAATCATGTGGGGGGCCTGGTTAAAGATAGAAAGAAAAAAAAAATTGCGTAAAATAAGTAAAAAAATCGTTTTTAATTTTTTTTTTTGGTCTCGAAGATTTCGAGCGTAAAATTCTATTTTGCATAATATTTTTAACGTTTTCTGCCGCTATTTTCCCGTATTCGATAGCCGTGTTCGGTGGGGGGGGGGAAATTCATACCGTAATAATTCATAAATAAAACGTGAGACACAACTAGGGTCAGCCTGGCCATGGCCACTAGGCCACGAATGCGGCCGGGGCCTCATCTTTTTTTTTTTATTTTTTTTAACGCTATGTCTCCACCAGTTCTGAAATCTTCGCCTTGTATTATTATAATCAGGGCTCGTAAGTTCATGCACTAAAAAAGGCAAAAATAAGCATGCAATAATGCACTAAAATCTGGCAAAATATGCATTAAAATATGCGCTAACATTTCAGAAATATGCATTTATATGCACTAAAAATCTAAAACTATACACTTAAAACATGCGCAGTAGATAAAAACAAATAAATAAATAAGAAAATTTTAACAAGAAATATCCATTCAATATTTATAAAGTTATACTTTATTTTTCAATTTTATACATTTGATAACATTTTAAGTAAAAAATTAAAACATTTTATAGTTCAAAACTTTGTAATTTTATCAATCTTTATAAATTTGATTTTGTCTGATTTTTGTACCTAGAATGAAAAAAAAATTTTAAATAAATTATTAAATTCTGAAATATTTGAGTATCTAGTATTTATAAAATTATTTTTACCTTAATGATTACACTGTATTATTAGTGCTTTTTTGATATTTTCCACCTTAAATGATCGGCGATTGTCCGTCAGTAAATTTTTGAACATGGAAAAGGATCTTTCTACGTCTGCTGAAGTAAGAGGTGCATATTTAAAGTACAATATATCGTTTACAGTTATATCTTCAGGTAGATTTAGATTTTTAATATCTTCTTCTTTGCCACATAAAACTACGATTTTATTTTAAAATTACTATTTTGTAAACGTGTTCGGGAAAGTAAATACGAAAGAATTTATTTGTCTAATTTTTTTTTTTATCTACACTGAAAAACGATTTTCAAAATTTATGGAAAATAATATGCACTAATAACTCCAAAAAAATCGATTATATGCCAAATATGCCCATACACCCAAAATATGCAAAAATATGCACTATTAAACTTTATAGGTACTATTACTATTGTTATGAAACGGATTTGTACTTCACTTAGCATGTTTTCCTATGTAGCAAAAAAAAACATGCAAATGCATGAACATACGAGCCCTGATTATAATATATAAAAAAAAATAATGCAAAAATTGATTTAAGAGAACAGAGGTTCGAACTTCGAACCGTACGCGTTAAATCGTACTTAAACACTACTGGACTATTATAGTACGAAACGAAACGTAGAAAAAATAAACCTATTAAAGAAACGTGATAAAATTATCAAATTTCAAATTGCTTTTACTTAAAAATTAAATCCGACCACCAAATTCTGACTTCACCATAAATTCTTTTATTAACCTGTATTAACTCTATATATGGAAAAAGAAGGCGATAGTCCAAAAAAAAAATCAATTTTTTTCATAAGTGGCCGGGAAAAATCTTATTTGCCCGGTAAGAATATTTTAGAGTCACTCCGCCCCTGGACCTGGGACCATCAGTAGCGTGCCCAGGAATTTTCAATGGGGGTGTTATAAGTAAATAAATTGCAAACAATTTTAATAAATTTTCATGGTAATACCAAAAACTCGAATGTTTATGTTTCAAGCTCTCCAAAATCGTTTCTATAGCTTATAATTGTGTACATTTATAAATTGTTCTATAATTAAAATGAATTTAAATTATAACACACTAAATACCAAGTTGTTCAATTGACATAACATACGTTATGTGTAGTAAATGTTTATTGTCATAAGTAATAACTTTTTGCTAATAACTATAATAAAAAGTATTAAATAATGACTCTAAAACAGCTCTTATAACTAATAAGTTGTTTTCTGTAGGTCGGCAAAAAAGAAAATGGAGGGGAGGAATTAACCCCTAACCTCCCCCCCCCTGAGCACGTCACTGCCTGGGACACCCTATATAATGAATTGTTTTTTATTGATATGTATTTGTTTAACTTTATATTAAACCAAGGAGCAGGGAGGGGGCCCCAGAATAAAAAGATCCAGGGGCCCTTGGTGTGCCAGGCCGACACTGGACGCAACTATATAACACTGTACGACGCGTATTGAAATGTACCGATGGATATAACAATATAATCGCGTGAAATTCGTTTAGTTTTTATCGGTAATATATTAATAATATTGTAACGGTACGCGCGTGTTTATACTGGTGCCCTCGCTTCTATAGCCGGGTCGCCAAACTAGATCCGTATGCTACTGCAGGTGAAGGAGATCTAGGATCTCTTTTTTTTTTTTTTGTAAATAAACACCGTGTTTTTTTTATTTTATTTTAAAACGTTAGTTTTATTATTCGTGGTGAAAGCTGACGGGCGTGAAACTCAAAAACAGACGGAAAAAAATAATTAACCGATTAAAAAAACAAATACGAGACGAACAAAACGACAAATGTGACAAAAACGATCGTATATTATATTATATACGTTCTATATATCGACGGTTTAAGAAGCAAAAAAAATGTTAAAAAATGAGCCACGTTATATAAAAAACAAAGTACCGGCCAAGGTGAAAAAAAAGAAATGTAAACATGGATGGAAAATCAGGTGCGTATTGGACGGTCTGAAAAATGGGAGTCTTCCAGATGGCCTGGAAATTTTCTTTCAAACCAGCTCGTTTTGTTTATTTTTTTTTATAATAATTTAGAGTTTATATCAATAGAGACGTACTTGAAGAATTTAACAATTTTTTCGTTTTATAAACTAATGATGTGGTAAAAAAAATCTTTGGAGTGTAGTTGGTGGCCTGGATAAACAACAGCTTCCCGGCCTGGGTTTAGTTTCCATTCCACCCCTGATGGGAGTACATCATGCTTGAACCGCATACACTCATCTCTCCTCCGTTTTGGAACATCGCGGGAGAGATTCCTCGATGATCTACTGCGTGTTTTTAAAATCATTTTCATACCACAGAACAAAAAAATAATGTATAAAAACAAACGAAAAAAAAAAAAAACAGACAATCGTTTCCGATGTATTTAACACGAGAGTCGAATCTAAATAGTGTTTTTATATAATAATTTGCCTGGCCTGGACATAACATTATAATTAATGAAGAAGCGATATTGCGCAGGGTAGTGACCGGTTTCCGAGGGAGTGTCTATTCGGTGCGCGGTGCGTACTCTTATCAGACAATTGTCTACATCGCAAGAGAATTGTCCTAATCGTTTAAAGTTTCACTATACATCAGTTTGTAGGAGTAATTTAGACAATTCTTCTGCGTGTATATCACCCGTTAACAGGACTCGCATACATTTAAATACAGTATACCTCTACCCTCCTCTGGCAAAAAAGCAGGTAAAAAATGGATGACGCGTATAGACACTCGGGAAGTGTTTGGAACAATTCTGTGGAAAAAAAAATGATAAAAAAAATTCAACGGTGTCGTCAGAAACTCGTTATACGTATAAAAGACCTGTTCGTTTATATAAAGAAGGATAAGGATAAATTAATAAACGCTACGATTTTTTTCTAACCCGTGGTTGTCGCATATTGTTGAAATTTTTTTATTTGATACTTTAAATTTTCGTACAAAAACGTTTTTTTTTTACATTCGAACGCGTTTTCTATACTCGTTAACCGTTGTTGTTGTTGTTCCAAAGTTTGAAACGTCGTATTGTTCAATATTGTCCTTCATTAATATTATTATAGTTTTGAGTTTGTTTTATCGTGATGTATATACTATAATGAGTCTACTATACACGTCGTAATAATATATTATTCGCATTGAAAACGACTTCATTTGCATCTTCGAGCAGTCGCGTTGCTGCGCGTAGACGCACTGCACGAGCGCGGAAATTGTTTAAACCGCGGGCTATAATAACGTATTCCGTCAAATTTAAAACGAAAAACAAAAAAAATTTTACTCGGGAGAAAACGTCTATCGAATAACCGGAAAATGTTAAGAAATCAATTTTTCTCATGTCACGCACGCAATACGCGTATAATTTTATATAAAACGTCTTAAATGGATAAAATCGCGTGTTTTGTTTTCCTGTTAATGCGGAAATCATTCGTATCCGATGAAATAGACCTTCCAGACAAACTTTTTTTTTTGTCATTTTATTTAAAACATCTATAACATTTTCTATGTGATTAATTGCCGCAGTTAAATCAGAATTTATGCTTTGTAATTGGTTACATAGAGGAAGCGTTAATGAAAACATTTTTCTAAAACGTTTAAAGAAATAAAAATTCACCATTTAATATGACTCTTAAAGTTGATGAGCTGTAGTTGATGTTTCTTTATTCACTGATTTTTCCAAGTGTTCTAATGCATTAACAATTGGAATAAACATTTCTTTAAATCGTTTGATACAGTCATGTCTTAAAACCCATCTTGTTTCACACATTGTTACAAGTGTCATTTTAATATTGGTCGACAATGTAGTTTGTGCTTGTATACATTTTTAAAACTTCAGTTCGCTGAGCTGAGCCCCGAAAAAATTACAAACACTTGAAATACTTCCTACGCAATTTCTAATAGCCGATATTTTGCAAGCATCACTAATTGCTAAGTTTAATGAATGCGCACTACAATGTACATATAAAGCTCTTGAAACGTGCGTCTAACTATGGCTTGAACGCCATTTAAATAGCCACTCATTGCTGCAGCGCCGTCATACCTTGCCCGACCATTTCTCTAAATTAATACCATGGTTTTTAGGTTTTCTAAAATAACTGATGCTAAACCAGAACCACTTAAATCCGAGACAACAACAAAGTTTAAAAAATCTTCTCGGATTGTTGGAACTTCGTTATCAGGATCAATATATCGAACACATAATGACATTTGTTCGAGTCTCCCTATGTCGGTAGTTTCATCGGCCATTACGGAAAAAAAACTCGCCCTGTTTATTTTATTCACTATTTGTTCAGTAATTACTTGACCACAAATTTCAATAAGCTTATTCTGCGTTTTTGCGCTTGTATATTGTGCATTTGCTGCCCCAGTTTCTAAATGATCTTTTAAAATTTCATCGCCAGAATTTGCTCTAAATTTTAAAAGGGCACGGAACTTTCCTTCAGATTTATCTTCCATGGTAGTATTAATCTTACCATAATCTTTTTTACCTCTTGTTGATAATTCTAACCGACCACACAGTATAATTGTTTTTACAATTGAACATAGCTTAGACCGATTTTGAAGTATTTGTCGTGCATATTCTGAATTTAATTGTTCAGCTACAGTTTTTTGTTTCTTTGAAATAATTGAAAGAAAATCATCTACTTTTTGCTTGCATAATTTATGATAATTAGTATTTTGATGAGAATTAAATTTTTGTTTAGCATTTTTCCACCGGTTAAAAGCTTTGGTAACTAACAAATCCACATTTTCATTACTTGAGTGACCAACTTGATTATGTAAAAATAAAACACAATACGTGCATAATGCACCATTTTCTTGCACAGAGTATGTGAGCCATGAATATTGTTCAAGCCATTGCACTTGAAAACGTAAATTACGCTTGTCTTTTGGATCATTAGGAAATTCAAATTCTTTTGAGGGACACCACTTAGACAATAAAAACATTTCACGATCAATGTCAGTTAGAGTGTTACGAGAATGTATGTATGCACCAAATCACGATTATACGTACTACAATTAGTTTTGTTTTCCGTACATGCAGTGTTTAGAGTGGAATGAGAGGATGTAGTATTAGAAGTTTTCGGCGATAAAGTTACTTGTATTTCAGTTTACAGTTACTATCCAATTTTGTTGAAGTTTCATCAGAAATTTGTGACGACTTTTATCTTTTTACCTTAATTAGGTAATCAAACATAGTACGATTAGTACGTTTCATAATGGCGTTGTTTATCTCTTCACAATTTAATGTACAATGTTGGCGAATTTTAAATAATAATAATTAATAACTGTATGAAAATAAATTTCAAAATAATAAAACGTAAGAGTACAACAGATCACCAATCATGGTAAACACTAACTAAATGAAAGATTGTACACAAAGTAAGAGTAGGTTTATTTTACCGTTGATAACGACAAAATTAAATTGAAAATACTGTGTCGGTACTCGGTATTGTCAGTTACAGAAATTATGTGAAAGATCACTATACATCAGTTTGTAGGAGTAATTTAGACAATTCTCCTGCGTGTATATCACCCGTTAACAGGACTCGCATACATTTAAATACAGTATACCTCTACCCTCCTCTGGCAAAAAAGCAGGTAAAAAATGGATGACGCGTATAGACACTCGGGAAGTGTTTGGAACAATTCTGTGGAAAAAAAAAATGATAAAAAAATTCAACGGTGTCGTCAGAAACTCGTTATACGTATAAAAGACCTGTTCGTTTATATAAAGAAGGATAAGGATAAATTAATAAACGCTACGATTTTTTTCTAACCCGTGGTTGTCGCATATTGTTGACATTTTTTTATTTGATACTTTAAATTTTCGTACAAAAACGTTTTTTTTTTTACTTTCGAACGCGTTTTCTATACTCGTTAACCGTTGTTGTTGTTGTTCCAAAGTTTGAAACGTCGTATTGTTCAATATTGTCCTTCATTAATATTATTATAGTTTTGAGTTTGTTTTATCGTGATGTATATACTATAATGAGTCTACTATACACGTCGTAATAATATATTATTCGCATTGAAAACGACTTCATTTGCATCTTCGAGCAGTCGCGTTGCTGCGCGTAGACGCACTGCACGAGCGCGGAAATTGTTTAAACCGCGGGCTATAACGTATTCCGTCAAATTTAAAACGAAAAACAAAAAACATTTTACTCGGGAGAAAACGTCTATCGAATAACCGGAAAATGTTAAGAGATCAATTTTTCTCATGTCACGCACGCAATACGCGCGTATAATTTTATATAAAACGTCTTAAATGGATAAAATCGCGTGTTTTGTTTTTCCTGTTAATGCGGAAATCATTCGTATCCGATGAAATAGACCTTCCAGACAAACGAATTCGGGATTTTTTTTTTTGTAAATATGTGTAAAAATACGATAAAAAAATTGTAAAAATAGCCTAAAGCGCACACAACGGGCCAAAAAAAAAAAATAAATAAATAAAAACACGCACGAATGACCTACTTAACTTTTTTTTTTAGATAAAAAAAAAAAGCGTACACGCTGAGACGAGCGACGCCCGTAAGTATACAATACACGCACCGGGGCAGCTATACGCGCGTATATTTTAATTTTCAAAAAACTACGACCATCATAAACAGGTGTAACACGGGTCATACGGGTTAACATATATATATATACGGGTTAACGTATACGTACGGGTTAACATACGCTTAGACAAAAATAATAGTGTTTTTTTTTAATTTAAATATTATTGTTCGCTGTACGCGTGAACAATTAAGATAAGCGAATAATCCAGTGAATATATAGAGGTAAACGTTTTAGTGTTTTGCGATTACTATAAAACGTTTAAAAACAATTTGCATTCAATAAAACGATTTCAAGCTGAATTTCGGCGTAATGTTATTTGCTATATTAATATATATAATAATGAATTTTGACAAAAATCGCCTTTTTGCTCTTTTTTAACACAATTCTTCGGTACGTTTTTACGCCGCGTTTAAAAAAACTATTGAGAAAATTGAAAAACGACGTCGTTCAATTGCCACACCATGCAGCCGAATTTTCTATACCTGAAAACAGGTAAGAGTTCAATGATCGGAGCACTCCAACCAGTCGATAAAGTTGTGCACAGAAACAAAAAAAATTCAACATAATTCCGTAAAACTAACAGCTTCCTCGCTTCGATCAGTATCGATAAATTGTAGAAACTTAACCGTATACAATATTATATATATATATTATTATTATAAATCATATTTTTGCGGGTGTCGCTCGACAAGCGTTTTCGGTAAACGGATTTTACTGACATATACAGATCACGCCATGACATCTTTGATTATTTAAAATTTTTTTTTTTTTGCAAAAAAAAGCAATTTAGAGTGTTTTAATTTCAATAATTATGTAATACCTATTATATAGAATGTCAACACGATTTAATACGTCCAAATTTTATTATTTTAAAATTTGATAAATACGCATAAACATGCACAAAACGTAAGAAATGAGTTCACTTAGATTTAAAATAAGTTAAACTAAGAAAATTGTTATTCATTCCATAATCCATTACATACAATGTATACACTTATATTGTACAACGTACGACATATGTATATATATATTCAGTAATATGTAAATGTTTTGTTGAATTACTTATTCGAGAAATTACGTACCTACTCAATTATTTATTCGGCGAGGGCATATGGATTTGATGAATGACGATAAAACCATATCGTGTTATATCATTGAACATTTTCAAACAATTTTTGGCAATAGAAAAAAAATGTCAAAACCTAATCGCCGAAATAAGAATGCATTTAGAATGTCCATTTAATCAA
This sequence comes from Slavum lentiscoides, assembly GCA_032441835.1. Classification (NCBI taxonomy): domain Eukaryota; kingdom Metazoa; phylum Arthropoda; class Insecta; order Hemiptera; family Aphididae; genus Slavum; species Slavum lentiscoides. Next base: position 16,420,043 of record CM063712.1, on the reverse strand, counting down.
AAATCGTTGATCTATTAGGATGTCCATCTAATAAAAGAATATTCTATATATATATATATATATGCGAACAGATGACGGATGTAATTACAAATTACGAGTAATTTTGATATAGATATTTGAGTGAAGTATAATAAGGATCGATCGAAATTGTAAAAAAAAAAAAAGAACAAACATATTGGCTGTCTCAAATGATATTGAGACAATCTTCACGAACTTTTCAAAAGAGCCGTTGTAAAATAAGCGTTGCACCTTCTGGAAACACAGACTCATATATAAGCTTCCACGACGAGACTTGCCATTATATCGCATATCACTAGAATCCCGTTAGAACCGTCCTTTTAACCAAAACATTCAAATATTCAACCGATAATATTCTTCAGAATCACAAACGACTAAATAAATTACAAGGCTTTAAATTCATGAGAATAGATTTTAGTTCAGAATGTTTTTCATAATACGATGAACAATATTATTGCAGGGGCGACACCAGACATTTTTTCCTGGAGGGGAGGGCATGATAAAGGCAATTTTTTAAATTTAAATGTTACAACAAAATTCGAAAAAAAAACTTATTATTTTTCGAATAATACGTCTTGTATTGTCTAAATAAATATTATTGTTTGTTTTTAATTAAATATACTATGTAAATTATGGATGCGCTATTTATAATTGTATAATAATTAATAATAGATTGCCGGATAATTGATTGTAAACTACTATACTTACCACGCACGTGGGCGTACTCACGGGGGGGAGGGGGTTCATGGGGTTTAAACCCTTCTCCCCCATTGGCCGTATTTTTTCTTTGCAACCAATTCGTATTGTATTTGTAAGGGATATGAATTGCCTATTGAATATTCATTGTCTTATCGTATAATTGATATTTACAATTATTATAATCTTATAATATAGTAGAATAATGGAGTCCGAAGTCCAAAACAGAATTATTTTTTTGGGAGGAAAAAATAACGCGTATTATTTCTTCAAAGACGTTTCTCCGAGTCCGTTTTGCCGTCTTAATACTCGATATGAGTGTTGCTTAAAATAATACACTATTCAATACAATTTTTATTTTTTATAACAAAAAATCTAATTTTTTTGGCTTTTTTACCAGATCATTTACTACTTTCTCAGCTGTTAATAGAACTCCTCCATGAATCGCTAACATTGTAAGTCCATTGAGCCGAGTCTACTTTTAATAACGTATAGTAATAATTGTACTTAGGTAACAACTAATAATAACGAAAACGCATTTTAAGCAACACTCATGCCGTCTATTTGGACTTAAATACTTACAAATTACACTCTTCATTTTGGCATAGTCAAAAGTCGAAAAACCATAACGGCTAACTTGCCCGTGAAGTTAGCCGTGATACGTACTATCGTGGATAATTGGAGAAGGGATGACTTACAAATTCTGATTTTTGGCTTACAAATACTTACGAATTAATGACCAAATTTGAAGTCAGCCGTTGAAGTTTGGGCGGCTAACTTCACGGACTCGGAAGAATGCCTTCGAAGAAATAATACGCGTTATTTTTCCTCCCAAAAAAAGTTATTCTGTTTTGGACTTCGGAGTTCGGACTACACAATTTTATTATATTATAATAAGTTTTTCATATTAAAATTATTACAGATAATATTAGATGTCATAATCAAGGGGGTGTGGGCCCAGAGCCCCCAAATATTTTTCTAGAAATTATCCAAAACCCTCCCTTTGAAAATTCCTGTGAACGTCACTGACTATGCACGTACATATAACATAAATACAAAAATCACAGGCAAACTATATTGTCGGTTCCGCGTGTAATAATAATTAATAATTTGTAGACTCCGCTAACTGTATGTAGGTACAATCGTCGTAGAGCAGATTTATACGTGTGTTATTAAAATCATCTACTATTATGAAAGCAACAGCCGAAATTCTTCTCGAAACTTTGCGTACTTCTATAGATGACTTTATTGAGCGTTTAAAACTACGTGTTAAGACAAGAGGCAGTCCTTTCAATATACATAAAAATATATTTAATATACATATAAATAAAAGTATATTTTATATTTCAATATACATTTTATACGTACTGAAAACTATTGAATCACTGATTTCAATTAAGGTTTTTGTAATTTTCTAACTTTTCATTATTCTCGTAATATTTTCATTCAAATAACAGACAGTATTTTATGGTTAGAATGTGTATACAAATACGACGCGATAATAAAAAAATGCAATTATAATTTATTGCGCAGAAAACACAGTAACGTCTAAATTAATTTGGCAGAAACGGGGTTACCCATAAAATCCAAAATAAACATTTTTTTTTACTCGATTAAATATTTCCCTTTGCATAACGTGATAATGGCCTATGGGCTATGACGTAGGCTATACGGGCGTATACAACTTTACAAAATTTTACAAAAAATGTATGAGTATCTAGTACAAGTAGGGAAATATAAAATAATAATTACTTAATTAGCGGCTAGTTAAATATGTACTATTTACTGAAGTTCAATAAGACTGTTTTGGTTATGTCTTATTGATTTTTATAAATTTCTGTATATTATATAGAAAACGTTCGTTTAAAAATTAGTTTCGATGAAATATATACGATATATTATGATGATGTAAGACTATATCAATGTCAATACTAAATATGCAAAACAAATTTTAAAATTTTTACTTGGTTAAGGAAAAAATAAAAGTGACCTTTCTTAAACGTTTATATTTATAAACATTTCATGATGTATTATAATATTATTATATATTACGCGTAATACATATTTAATTCGTACGCACAGTTTACACAATATATGTTTTAATTTTCCATATGAGAATTAAATTTCAACTTTAGAATGATGATTTATTTGGAAAGTGGATTTTTATTTACCCAATAACCACTTTAAAAATGCTGAAAAATCAGTTATAAAAATATGTATTTACATTCATGCGTAATGATGATTAATGACCTGACATCACCACAATATGGTTAAAACTTAAAACAAATAATTAAACACTGATTTTACAGTCATCAGTCATACTAATATAGAAATTATAGAAATGTATGGCCGTAGCAAACAAACATAGTAAAAAATAATTATAAAGTCCCATTTTTAATTACACAATAAATATTATGTTTAACATCTGAATAATATTGAAATAATAACAAACGGGACAGTGATTATTAAGCAATAGTGTTAGATCATCGCATTTACACTCTTAAAAAGATTCTGAATAAAGCATAGGACATGATTTCAAAATTCAAACAATTAATATTAAAAAAAACTCTTGCACTAGATTTCTGTTATATTTTCAAAGCTTATAACTAGAATACATCGTTTAATTGCTCGCTTTTATTATAATTGCACGTCTATAAGTTACTTCGAAAAAACTACAGATTTTTTCCAATTCGTGAAATTTAAAAACTTGTTTTAAACGTACATATATTATCAGGATTTTAATATTGTAATTATTATTATTTTTTAATTTCAATCCCAGTTCGTTTTATTTTATTTTTTTTTTTTTTACAATCCTTAAATTGGTCCAATGACTTTGATGGATCTCCACTCGTCTCTGTCCATCTCCGCTACTTTTAGTTCTTTGTAGTCAGTTTTACCTATGTCTTTTATGATCTGTTTCATAAATGGTGTTTTTGGTCTACCTCTTCCAGCTTTTCCGTCTAACTGTTCTTCTATTATTGTCGTTATCCATTCATTGTTTCTTATTATATGTCCAATCCATTTTTTCCTCCTTTCTCTAACTGTTTTCCATATTACTTTTCATTCGTTCATTTTTAGGTATACTTCTTCATTTTTTACTTCTCTGTCCAGAGAATTTTCAGTGTTCTTCTCCAGCACCATGTTTTAAAAGCTTCGATCCTTCTCCTTTCCGCTTTGAGTATCGTCCGTATTTCTGCCCCATAGAGGGCTATACTCCCTACAAAACTCTTTACAAGAGTCTTCCTGGTCTTTAGACTTACAGTGTTTGCTGTGAATAGGTGTTTTTTTTTTGTAAAATGCTTGCTTTGCTTGTGCTACTCTGCCCTTTATATCCATTTCGCTTCTTCCATCACATGTTATTTTGCTTACTAAATATGTAAAACATTGAACAGTCTCCAGCTTCTCGTCTTAGATTATATATATTTTTTTTTTGTTCAATTGAAAAGTTCATATACGCACGCGCGCGTTGTTTTTTAAATAATTTTTCTAATATTCTGATTTCGAGTTCCCTCGTCATTATTTTTGGGCTCCCATTTTCTCGATTTTTCGTATCTCATTTTTAGCATTACGTAGGCTATCTATGTATATTTAATCAATGATAATATATTAACAAAAAGTTAAATCATTAACAAATGTTAGTGAAACCGGCTGTTTGTATTTCAAATAGTTAATACGCAAAATATATAGGTCAGCGTGACGCACTGAATTTGTGCTACTTGGACGCTTCTATTGTGTTGAAATTAAATAGCCCGGACAAAAATTACTTTTATATCATGTTATCGTTAAACGTACGACGCATAATGTACAGATTACATAATATTATACGTTAAACAATTTTTTTATACGTTATATTATAAATATATACATAATATTTAAATTAATTGTGCAGTGCTTAAATAATATTTCCGTACATCATGTATAATTTTTATCGACAATATTATGTTTCGAGAAACGAAAAAAATACCCGGTATTCAAACGTACTTCTCTTGAATTTGTATTCTAACAGAGTCATAAAACACTGACTTCAATATATTACTTACTAATAATAATATAATATTATAGTTTTCTAATAACATTATCGATTAATGTATTTCTAATTTTAAAAATCGTTCATACCGCTGTTATTCTTTTCATCGTTGAGTAGGTACTTGGAACTCGTTTCGCTTCGTTCACTGCGACTCAACAGATGTATTATAACTTCGAAACTGAAACAAAAAAAATTAAAAGTAAAAAAAAAAAATTATTTAAAAACAAGCTTTTATTAAAATGCATAAAAAGGAGTTCATGAAATCTGTAATATAGAAAGTGTCATAAGTAAAATTATGACGAATGTACACTAGACACGTATTATCTGTAGTCAGTATGATTGTGTTTTTACGAGTGATTAAAAAGCTTGTCGCGAGGTTTATTTTAAGGTGTAGATTAAGGAAATTACGCGACAAGCTTTTAAATCACATAAGAATATAGTCATACTGATTGTACGTGTCTATATTTATCATACTTATGCTGATGACACCATACTCCTATAGAGCAGCTGATATGTGCTACCCTTTTGTTGGTTTGGAGTTTATACAACATTACGGATTTCATGAACTCCTTGGTTTATTTTTGTGGCCACCCCTGATATAATATAAGATCTCGAAAATGACGTTTGTGTATAGTGTTTTTTATGATTTTTTTTTCCTAACCCTCGTGATTTTCTTAGAAATCGGACGATATACGGCACGACTTGGTTTTTAACCTGATTATTCGAAGTATCGAAAGTCACAAGAAGTTTGTACAGAATTCCGGTCGACCATTAGATTATATACACACAAAAAAAAAAAATTATTATACGCAGTAGAAAAAATTTTAAAAAAATTAACCATTCCACATTTACACCTGAGAATCGGAAATTTGAAACGTTCCAAATTACTTTAATCTGCAGTTCATAGCGTATATCTATCTTTGAAATTTGAAGCTTCTAAAATAATTTTGTTTTTCTCTTTACACATAGATAGTAATTTTGTTCTAGAAGAATAATTTCGAAAATAATATTTTACAATCCTGTTGAATGCAGTATATACGAACATAAAAAGGCGTATTATTTCGTATTGTTTAACATATTATATAATTGCTACAATTCAATTTATCAAATTAAGAACAAAAGCCCAGCATGGTGATATTCACATTATTTCTACATATATATATAAACCTTACATCACGGTGTTCGTCCGGGATAAATTAAACTCCGAAACTACTTAACCAATTTTTATGAAATTTGGCTCACTGTGTGTAATTTGGTCCAACTTAAAAGATAGGACAGTTTTTACCTCAATATGGTAACTAATACGGGAAAAAACACGGTAAACCGATTACCATGGTGACCATTTAAATTTTTACCGAGTTTAAAACGTGCTTTATATATAAATTAATGTCTGTCTGTCTGTCCAGCATGCATTTCTCAACCGCTGAACAGATTTCTATAAAATTTGACAAAGAGATAGATTATTGAATCTATCGTTGGCTACATTTTGCCTAAAAAAAACACCTCAAAGGGAGTGAACGAAAACAATCAAGTTTTGTCGGTGACGGCTAATCTCAGAAAATACTCATTCAATGATCATGCGGTTTGATTTTGATTTGTAGAGTGATTTACGCAGAAGGTTATAAAATTATCCGTCTGGTGGTGAAAGAGTGACGAACTAAGGAGGATATATCACACGGGAAATATTTCACAATGCTGCTTACAATTTTTAACAACGAATGTAGTAGGAATGTATGTGTCGTTTTGTCATTTCTAATTTACAATGAAAACATATTATTAATAAAAAAGTTAGTTCAATGAACTACTATGCGCACCGATTTATGATTAGACGTAATCAGGATAATTATATCCTTCGATATCGTCAGCTGTGCCATCAATACGTTGAGATCGAAAGCGAACGTTTGCGATTTATTCGACACAACCAGGCTAAATTACGATCGGAGGAATACGTTCATTTGCGAGATGCTATTATCGGAAATATCGATGAAAATTTAAACATCAATGACATCGGTAATGTATTTATTTTACCTTCAAGCTACATCGGCTGTCCACGAAACACGCCGGGTATAGCTGTTTAGCTATAAACAGCTATATTTGATAATATTTCATTTCACACCTTAACATCTTTTATGGGCGAATGGCAGTTTACCGAAAAATGATAAGAGTTCGAAGAGTGATAAAGATTTTAATTTTAAAAAGTGCTGCCAACCATTGCCAACAAAAATCTTACTTGATACAGTACAAATTACCAAGCACAATGTACTAAGTACTTTTTTCTCATGGCGCTTATATAGGGAGTGTTATAGATCCTTATAGACCTTACAGATCCACCTTGGTCGAACCTATACTCATAATACGATTTCTGTTGGTTAGTGCCGCAGACAAGAACACAGTACTCGTATTTGTTTATACGTTCACCGTTCAAATTTCAAATATTATGCACAGTGTAACCTATAAAACAAATATAAATTATTTTCATATAATTTTTCGATAATTCTAAGTTGGCAACAGATCCGACGAGCCATTTTTACGGCCGATGCTCTTATCGTTTTTCGGTAAACTGCCCCCAACCCTCTTTTGTACCGGGCAAACCTGTTCACGGGCGAAGCCGGGAAATTCAAATAGTTACATACAGGGTTCGGGACTTGTAGCGCTTAAAAACATGAAAATAAGCGCTAAAATATGCACTAAAAACCCGTAAAATATGCGTAAAAAATCAAAAAATATGCATTTAAAATATTTTTTATTGAATTACTAACACAAAATACGTTACAATATTTAAAACACAAATGTTACTTTATATTTAAACGAATCTCTTTAGCAGACTATACGAATAAATAAGTTTTAAACTATTATCGGTTAGCCGTTGCCCTTCCGGACTATGTTTACCGGAAATAACAATAAAATAAAATAGATTTATAATTTTGTCGATATATTATACACGTCGAGTCAATAAACTTAAGCATTTCGAATTTCGATTTACATGGTTTAAATGGGAACGCATCTATGGCTATCCGGCGATACGGGACATATACGTATATTTTAAAAATAAATTTATTAAAACACGAAAATTATGACGAGCAATGATTTGTAGATAGAAAGCAAAATCATGTACGATTATGTAAATATTATTTTTTGTTCGAGTGATGGTTCTCGCTCACTTTCACTAATCGGTGGAAAATTGTTATTTGAAATTTGAAGATTTTTATCAAAATAAGCAAAAATAAGCGCAAAAACGAATGAATAAGTACTTTACTGAAAAATCTATAAAACATGCACATTCCAATTTCAACTTTGATATCATGTTATCGCGAAATGAATTTATTTCGCACACTACTATTGTTTACAATAAATAACAAAAGTATGCAAAAGCTGTAAGTCCCGAAACCTGGTATATATATATATATACTTTACAAATATTTATATGAAATATTTCGCAGTGAAATAATTAATTTCGCATTATTCAATGCGAGTGGAATTAATATTCATAATACAATATCGTATTTTGACAAGAAATGCGTATAATATTGTACATTATTATAGACAATTTTTTTTTTTTTTACCATACGAAAAAATTGTAGACAACAGATACATATTGTGTAGTTTTAACAAATCGTTTTAATTTTTACAAATTATTATTTTTCGAATTGTACGCAATCGTGTTGTTATTTAATTTGTTAGTGTTCCGACGAAACTTCAAATAAACTTGAAAGTCACTTTAGAAGTTTAGAAAAATATACGTCGCAGTAAATTCGTTTGACCTGATAACTATTATATTATATCTACTACTTATTAATAGGTACAATATTGAAGTTCACAATATTAGAACAGGTGCATCACATTTATACATGATACATTTATTAATTAGCAGGAGCGGTACCACATATAATTTTGTGTGACGGGGGGTGTAGGATCATAGCAAAATTTTCGATGGGACAAATATTTCCCTTTTATTTGGGTTTTTCTTAATGATAATATTTATTGAGGTCGATATTTTGGTAAAACTATATCTGCTGTAGGCATTTAGGTAAATCATATAAATTAAATAGGTATGTAGGTAGTAGGCAAGTAGAGAAAAACGGAAGTTCTAAATAACAATAATAACAATCATAACAATCATAACAATTATAACAATAACAATAACAGTAACAGTAACAGTAACAGTAACCAGGCACGTATACAGGGAGGGTTTTTGGGGTTCAAACCCCCCCCCCCGAAATAATTTCTTTTCACATTAAAAAATAATGAGTAAGAGGGAGGGAAGAAATTGTTTTATTATGTTGCTGTACAATTTGTATTGCTATATTTTGTAAACCCCCGAAATTTTATTTTGTGTACGTGCCTGACAGTAACAGTAACAGTAACAGTAACAGTAACAGTAACAAGAAAAGACGTTAACAGTAACAGTAACAGTAACATTCTTTATATTAACAATAACAATAACAATAACAATAACAATAACAATAACATTATAAGGTAAGTTCTTATTAATAATAATAATAATAATAATAGTAATAATAATACAATTTCGTAATAGATATAGGAAATAATTTAAATTATAGTATTGAAAATCACGTACACGTAGGTTAGGTTTTTAAACATTTCATTATGGATTAAAGTGATTATAAAACTCATGTTTATAAAAGTCGTATGCAGCTGTGGCGAATAAGAAAAAAAAAACAAAATAATATTAGTGTATTATACGCGTGTCATTTATTATTCTAATACTTATATAATAACGAGATGATATAACTACAACTCAATCAACGTTCGTTAATTAACAATACGCACAATGTACGCGACCCGCTATCCATTTCTTACCAACATCACGGTCAAAAAATTTGCCCCGTACAACCTTCTCGCGACCACCCCGAACACTGCAACGTATTTCTTCTGGCATACCAGCTCGCCGTCCACTCGTACGTCATCGTGAAGGACAAAACGTTCGACCGTCCGTCCGTCCGTCCAGGTCAGCTCGTACCGTTCGCAGGCCCGGATTAAGGGGGGCCAAGGGGGCCACATATATAAAGGGCCCATAATTTTTCAAGTGATAATTTGTATATATATATATTTTTTTTAGATTCTGAGCGGAGCAAGGAATCTATTGGTTTTACGAGTACAATGATGTGTTTCTTTTTTTTTTTTTACATGTCTGTACCAAAAAATTTTACCAGAAAGTGTGCTCCGATCTCTACAGTCATACTTTGTTTCCTGTAGCAAATTGCGTCATCAAATTGATACATTCCCGGAAGATAACCACTGGACGAGTGCCGACAACAGTCGACAAAAATATTAAATAAATGTTTAATTTTAAATGAAACAGGTGTAATACTATTCATTAAATGTGTACGTGTATATTTATTTAACAGGAATAAAACTTAATGTTTTAACGGGTGTTTATGAAACAAAAATTAATTGATCAACGGTACCTAATATAATATTTAACTGTGTTATTTTATAAAGTTATGTGCACGTCAATGCAGCCAATATTATAAGGTTCGAGCAGGGATTAGAACAAAAATTGGTTTTCTTCATTGATAGGGAGGAAGGCCACAACTAAATATCGGACCCTGGGCCCTTTGAGGTCTTAATCCGGGCTCGAGTCCGTTCGTCGTATCGGAGCCGAAACATCGACGGCCGAGGGAACGCTCATTCCTGGATTTTGATCCGTAACGTCAGTCGATGACGTCTTCGCACCCTGCACGAGGAGATGCCAGCTGGACTGCGATCTCGACGGCTTTACGCATCTCGGTCCGCGAGCTGAACAGCACTCTATATACAGACACTATAACAAACACAAAACAGTACGGTCAAACATCAGACTTACTCGTGATCTGTATAATTACGCCCGTCGTCTGTTCGATATATCCATTATGAAATCCATTGTTTTTCCAAAATATTTTATATCACTTTTTCGATTCACAATTTTACGACAAACTTATAATGTATAATAATAACACGAATTTATCGAATCGAATACTTCCTATATGTGTTTTTTGTTTCGCCCGTTTATATATGGAATTCACTGGAAATAAGGTGTAGTATTTATTGTGACTGTCCGAGTGGACATAAAACTATATAATATAATAACTATACCGATTTCGGTGAATTTTTAATTTTTTTTTTTTTACACGAATCCGCGCGGTCATCTTTCTAGGAAGGTCACGGGTTACTGTTAAATACAAGAAAGTCGAACAAAGACATATAAAACGTATATATATATATATATAACTAAAATAGTCGATAAAAATTATCTGGATTAGAATATACTTACTAATATTCTAGGACGGTGCCGTCGTCGTTGTCATTAATCATTATAATATATACTGCACATATTTTACTGTGTAGGTATAGGTACATAATAATCAAATTATCGTTCACTTTGCGCATTAAACCGTTATTTTATTATTTAAAAATTATTTCTATACGTATACGTATACGTACAATATCAAACCCAACAGAAATTATGGTTTACTTTGACGAAATAAAATATAAATTTTTTTCTATTATTAAGGCCATAAATACATGTTCCAAAAATTTATCATGTTTTCAACATAGAATATCCTCTAGACTCAACAAATGTATGGTTATTTATTCAAAGATATTTTTTTTAATATTAAATCAAAATTCGATAAATCTTATCCTCTAATAAGTCAAATTATATCCGAGTTACAATAAGTAACTATATATATGTATATAGTAAAATATTTAAAATACATCATGTTTGTATAGAATTAATTTTGTAATTTTTTCACCAACAAATCCCTTGTTAGGATTTTGTTATATACTGTAATATAGGTATAAGTGTTGTAGTTATAAGACGTGTATAACCTGCACATTTAATACCTAATGTCTTATGTGATATATCATATTAAACATTGATAAAGTATTCAAAAATTGTATTTTATTATTGAACATTCTACTTAATTGCATGCATATAATATATTTTGTAAATTATAATATAATATTTAGAACAATAGGAATACATTGTCAGTTCAAATATAAGTTACACTTTTAAATTGCAGTTATTTTACCGGTTTAACAATGTAACCTATTTAATTCAACAATATAGTTTTATTGTTTTAAATTTAAAAAAATTTCTTAATTTAAACGAGAATTAAATACATTCAACTGTTTATAGTTGATCTAGAGATTAACAATGCTTCAATTCGAAATCAACAAAGCTGCTTGTTGGCCCTGTGTTAACAATAAGTTTGTTGATTTAACCGTTATTTTTTGTTAATTTTACATCGATTTTTCTTTCTGTGATATAATACTCGTTATATTTAATACGTGTAGAACTATGCCAAAATACATGTGTTCATTATATGAAATTTAATCGAATCATTTTCAATCGACATTTGCGCATGTAGAGTGGAATTTATTGAAATCGTATAAATTTTACGGCGTATACGCCGTAGTTTCTTGTTGTTCAATTGACTAATAATTATTAATTATAATATAACTACATAATATTATACGTACGGCGTATTGCTGAAATATTTTATAAGGAAATCTGCGTTTTCGATAGGCACACACTCGATTCCATTACAGAACACAACATCTATAATAACTTAATGTTTGACCTTCGTTTTCGTATACGAATAAAATGCAGATTCGTATGGAATCGGATACAACGGGTATTGGTCTGAAACGTAGAGATAGATCGTATATCACTCGACTGCCAGTCGATTTTAGAGTTCTAGTCGAGAAAACGTCAAACGCCTCGTGCACGATATAATATACAATTGACAGTCGTGCAATACTACTGCAATTATTATTAGGCATGTCATAATATTATAACGGGTTATCGTTTCCGTCGTTTGATTTAGCGCGCGTGCGCGTGTTTTTTGTCCATTCTAACGCCCAAATATTTATCTGCAAACGATATATAATATACAGCGAATAATTACGCGTAATGCGTCAATATTAAATGCATTTATTAAATCGTATCGCATCACGTAATGAATTTTATAATATCATAATATTCTTGGCGAATACATGTACGGAATATGTGCGCGTTTTTCTTCGGATTTTTTTTTTTTTGTAAATAACATTATCGCACAAATGGTATAGGTATACTTGAAAAAATATCTACTACGCGATAGTATTGAATTTAGAATTATTATTTTAGGTACATTAAACAAATACGCCACAATACTCCATTAAGTAAATGGTACACAATTATTCTAAAGTTTTGAACACATAATATTATAATATATGCGGGAAGCGCATCAAACCAGAGATAGAACCATGGAGAGAATAGCGGCAGAAGATAGAGACGGATGGAGAGAAATTTGTTTAGCGGTATAATATGGTCATAGGCGGAAATCTATTAAATTTTCTGGGGGGCTAACATTTTTAACATCAGTCATAATCAGTCAAATATCCAAAATACATACAAATTATAAAATATTTGGGGGAGCTTAGCCCCCTAAGCCCCCTCCCATTTCCGCCTATGGGTATGGTCTCAATGACCGAAAACCATAACAAAAAAAAAAATATATATATATATATAATATATACTTCCTGTACAGTATTATAATATTGTATGTCGTACATTTCGTGGCACATTTTCAAATTTCTCTCTCTGGGAGATATAATTTTAAAAAATTTCGTACCCGCTATAAACCATTTCACATATAACAATAATTATCGAATTGAAATATCTTTTATGCAATAAATTCAATAAGACAGATACGTATACACAATGTACACGTATATACAAATTTCGACTCTCCGTTTGAATGCCACTGAAATCCTCCCAAACGGCTGGACCGATTTTGACGACGTTTTTTGTACGTATTATGAGTGGGTCCCCTGGATGGTTTAGATTCACAATTGGACCCTGTAGGTCCAATGAGGGTGGTAGCTAACACGGGAAATTTTGGGATTCTAGGCGTTAAACTGCAGTTACCACGGTGACCATTTAAATTGTTATTGAGTTTACAATAAGAGTTTTGAACATAATCATATATATACAGTGGCGTAGCCGGGGGGTTAAGGGTTCAAACCCCCACTCCCTTTGCTTCCCTTTTTATAGCAATAATAATAGCGAGTAATATTTTAATGATTACAGTTTCGTGCTATTGGATGTCAGGTCTTGAAATTTTTTTTGCTTCCTGTCAAATATTTTAATTCTGAAATTTAATAATTTTTACGTCATGCGCGTTTACAAAATAGAACTATCTGGATATGTACAAATGTACAATTTCATCGTCTTCGCTTATCGAATATTATAATAGCGGATAGAGGTAGAATATAAAAACAAAAATAACCGCATATGCGCATCGTTTACTGTATACTTTTACACGCTGAAATCTTAGACCTTATACTAATAGACGGTGCATTTGGCCGGGGTGCGGGTGGGTACTGCGGTTTTGTGTAACTAGTCGTGCAGTGATGCCAATTCTGTAATACAAAATATTGTCCTACTAAAAGTTGGAAAAAAATATACCACCTCAAAATAGAAATATATATATATATATATATATATATACTACATACTATAACAAATTTACTATATTGTCATTTACTACAAAACGTATGTACGATTTATACCCAAGTGCTTTCTATTCGGTGTTTATGAACTTATAAAGCAGAATTCACTTTGATTTTAATCTAAATTTTTCCAACTCCAGTATTAAGTAACAAAAATTTGATGAATATGAATTATATTTTGAGAATTGATCTATGAAAAATGTGAGAGTATTTTAAATAATGATATCAAATCGGTTGTTCTTAAATGACTGAAACAAAAATAATAACATTCTATTAGTTTGTCACGATCACATCATAGACTTCCGGTTTTACGAAATAAAACATTTTAATGAAAAATTAATTTTTTTGAATAATATAAAACATAACACCCGTAAAAGTGTAGGTGATATATAAAATGTTGTAACAAATTTTCTCGATCAATCGTTCAAGAATTAAAAGTGTGATCAAAACACTTGAATTAAAGAAATGAAATTTGACATTCTTTTTTTTACCTCAATTTCTTTTCTTTAGACTGAAGGAGGAAGTATTTTTTTGTACAAATATCGTTGGTGACGTATTACCATGAACCCTGTCATTAGGTTACGCTTTATATAAAAACTAGCTGATCCTGCACGGCGTTGCCCGTAGATTTACCCCCTTTGAAACTCCATTAAAAGTCAGCACTAAGCTACATATATTTTTAATACAGTTATTTGGGTAGTTTTGTTCAAATATAAAACTTAGCTCATACCCGACGTGTTCTACTACGCCAAAAAAAGAAATACATTTTGTTTATTTGATGGAAAAAAGGAAACTGGACCAGTTCAGCTGGTTATTAACTTTTTTATCTTAATGCTATAATATACCGGATAAACAATTGTATTTACAATTTGCATTTCGTCTTTGATTTATGATGTCTCGCCGATCGAATTCCGTTCCAACTATAACGACTGCCACATCGTTGACCGTTGGAGCGTTAAAGCGTCGTTCATGCTTACCGGATAGTGTTTTATCGGCTCTTATAATGACTTTTTAATCATCTGATTGCATTCGATCCAAGGCAACTTTGAATAGTTTAACGAAATGATTATGCTGGTGAAATAAACCTTGTATATTTAAAATAATTTCACGTCTTGGTCCGTTGATAACAGCGCAACTTTGATCAATTTCTTCTTCTTCATCTCCATCTCTGCAAAAACATTGAATCTTGACCTGGTGTTGGAAAAAGCGAACCGATTTGGTGGTAAACTTGTCCTTGCAATGTGAATGTTGGCATAAAACCTGTAAAAACATTTTATTTTTGTGTATTTTTTTTATTTAAAAAAAAAACGAAAAAAACAGACAAACAGACATTGTATTGCTAACAATGTTTGCAGCTCCGAACGAAGTCACTTGAAAGCTCGAAATGTATTGCCGAATGTTTTCCAAAAAAATGCTTGGACAACACTGTGGTGACAGAAATGTAACTTATAAGTGGTTCAGGTGGCACAACCAGCGGTGACAACTTGACATAACCATTCGAACAACACATGCCGGGTGATTCCTTTTGAAATTTCAGTGCGTGGCAGTACAAACAAAGAGTGCTCATAGTCCCAATCACAACATTTGGATGATTACTGTAGTCGCAGTCTTTGTCATAATTGAATGCCGCCAACTGAAAATCGATTCTTTGTCTGGATTGAGCCGCTCGTAATTGATTACCTTCAAGCCGGTTTTCATGTTGTTGAGGAGTTTCAGCAACTCTTGTTGTAGTGGCTCTGATTCGAACTTGTTCTAGACATGCTTCATGTTGTTCTTGTGTTTCAATTGCTCTTGACTGCCACTTTCTCAGCTGGTTTGACTCCAAACGTACTTCACGTTGTTCGGGCGTCTCGGCTGCTCTTTCGACTATTTTTCGTTTCACATCTGCTGCATTTCTTCTAATTACAGCTCTTTCAGTGGCATTTTTGATAATAATACTCAAAATCACCACCTAATTTAAGATTCCAACTCGATAACAATTTAAATGGTCACCATGGTAAATGTTACATGGTGACATAGTATTACGGACAAACATTTTTTGTATTCTATATGGATATAGATGTGTGGAAATACATATCGCATACATCAATGATCAAGTTAGTTTTATAATGAAAACAACTCATCGTGTAAAAATGTACATGCTTATAAATTATTGAAGAAAAATTGTAGTAGTCTATTGCAATTCAATAGGAATATTTATATTTTATTTGCAACTCTGTACGTAAATTATTGTGGAAGATTTTTGAACGTGGAAACGCGTAACCCAAATATTGGTGTTTGGGCCTCTTGATTTGTTTATATTTTATTGCGAAATGTGTTTAAATGCAAATAACGTAAGCCGTTGTTCGTGTGGCTTAGTGGCTATACAAGTGTTTAGAATAATATAATATATTCCGAGAATCAGGGCCCCCACAAAGGGGGGGTCAGTGAGTACTATGGTCCCGGGGCCCGGGCTCTCTGGGGGCCCAGGGAAAAAAACATAATACACCTATACACATATTATTAATTTAAATAAGAAAAATAAAATGAGACTTAATATTTGATATTATATGAGTCATGCCACCCTAGTCACCATATCTTTATACAATATTGGTATACAAATAATTTGATTTCTTACTACATCATTTTTGTAACAAAATGTGTAGGCGGGTGGTGCGTGCTGCGCGAGCATTTCTTGGAAAAATAATAGGAAATAAATCCTGGAAGATAAGAGCAATAAGTCCGCCGCTATAGAAATATTAATGTTGTGCCGCCTGTCCTTTTAGTACTATTTTGCTGGTCGAAAATGGGTTTAATATATTTAATTTTGTCAATAGTTACTCGTAATCGGGTATTCCACAATATGTACATGTACAAAATATGTACAATACAATTGTATTTTGTATGTACAAACGCTATTTTAATTTTGAATAATTTACATTGTATTTCATTATACATAAATACTTTTTAAAAAATGTTGATTTTATAGTTATTGAACTGTAGTAAATTAATGTACTTGCGTGTTCTAAACTAAAATAACTTATATTTTATAGAGGTGTATATAACAGCAAAAGAAGCCGTGTAACCCATATATTTAGGTAATTTTTGTAAAAATAAAAAATTACAAGTTAGAATAATTTATAATTATTAGACGATTATAAATATTAATATACATCGAGGGCCCGGATTTATTCAGAGTACCGTAGTTGAAAAATTCATGTGGGGGGCCTGCCGAGAATAAAACTATAAAAAATGTGTGAATTTTAAAAATAATGAAAATATACATTTTCATGTTTTACGAAGGAAAAATTTGTCCCATTAATCGTTATATTTTAAGTTAAATTGTTCATTCCCATATATACAATAACAGCGGCGTGTTTTTTTTTATTATTTGTTTTTAATTTTTTTGTATTAATCAACAATAAAAAACGTTCATACCCAAAAATTAATAATTGAAAAATGTTCAAAAAAATGTTTGACGAATAAATGTAATACGTTTACTATATTACCCGGTGAAAGTTTTTTCTTACTCCAAAATCGTTACTGCCGGCCATATATAAAAATGCAGTAGTTTCCAATGACAACTGTATTTATGGCAACCTCATTATTATTAAATTAATTTCATTCCAACGCCAAACGTTGAATAATGTAATTAATAATGAATACGTCTTAATTGCATTGTCTGTATAAAAATGTATGTCCATGGTACAATTTTTAACGGTTTGACAATAATAAGTTAGACTCTGTAATAGATTTCAATCAATTTGAAGAGAAATTTTAACTTACCAGTTCTAGCCGATAGATTACTGGCAATTCTGACCAAAAAGATGGATTAATATCACAGTAAACGAATAAAAAACAAAGTAACTTTTCTCTCCGAGAACACACTCCATAAAGGAATATCGGTTAGTATTTTTTCGTTTTTCTATTGTTCGTTTATATTTTGTAACCGGATAAGGACTTATGGTCAAAACTATTGTTAATGTAAGTAAGACAAACGTTTTATAAAGTTACAACAACTGAGTTTGAACTTTAAATTTTGTACAATGGCTTTTGTTGGAGATATAATCAATAATGAAAGCGAAATTGAGAAAATATTACAGTTGGAACGAGAATGTGGGTATGCTCAACATATTACCACCAGTACGGCTGCAATAATCATTCAACGACATTATAGAGGCCATTATACAAGGCTGTATATTTCAAAGTTAAATTCAGCGGCTGTAATTATTCAAAAACATTGGAAGGGATACATAACTAGAAAGCGTTTAGATGAGCTTGCCATACAAACATTTGTAATCAAGTCAATTGAGTATTACAACAAGGCAGCCACAGTAATTCAAAGACATTTCAAGGGCTATTATACGAGAAAATATCATACGGATTTCCAAAAAAATAAAAAGTGGTTAAAGGATAATCAGAAGACAAACGACGAGTGGTTAAAAGTAATGCAAGATTATAGGCAAAATATTTCCACGGAACTTGAAAAGATTCATAAAGAAACATTGAAAAGTATGGCAGTTGAAATAGTGCACCAAAAACATCCAATGTTAAGGACCAAACACATAAAAGGAGTGTTCAGTAACAAAGAAAATGTTTACTGCGATTCGGAATTTGAAAAAGCCATACGTGACACATATTCTCAAATATATCGAAATAGACTTAACACAACTAAACCTACCTCTTGATAAGTAGGAATTATTCGCCGAAGGATTTCAACACTTTCTAAAGGTATTTGTGTTAAGAAGCCCTCGTTTAATGTAGATATTATAGTATCATAAGCATATTAGCCAAGTATAAGCACTCTTACGACGACGGTCGTGAATGCGATACGAAGCAGTCAATCGTAGCTGGATATCAAACCAAAAACATAATATGTCTAACTGCGTAAATCATTCTGAATTATTTAATTATAATCAACATAAATTACACATAGTTTAAACCTGTGTGTTAAATTTTAAGAATTCCTATGGAAAGAACTAAATTTTCTTTTTATAAACATTTTAGGTTAAAACTATAATATGTAATTTAACTTTAATCATAATTAAACGATACAGAATGGTAGAATGATTTACGCAATTAGACAAAATGTTATTAAAACCCGACTACGACTGATTGACTCGTATCACACATTCACGACCGTCGACGTATGAGTGCTTACTTTGCTAAAATATGTATTATAATACTATAATGTCTATATATTCTAAAGGGGTCCATAACAATTTGCTTCAAGTCTAATGAATTAACAACCATTATGACACGTTCCACGAGCCTATCTAGTTTTCTTCTTGAAATAGCTATATGAAAAATTGAGTTAGAATATAGGTATATATCTTTTTTAGTACACATAACGGTTGTGTTCCAGAAAAGAAATGTCATGTTAATAAATAATATTAAATATTATATAGTCTGCTAATAAATCAAGTTTATTCAGAAATATAATTGAAATCAGTAACAATGTATATTGGGTATGTGTTATAGACACATTTCCCACAGCGATTAGTTTTTACTAACTATCAGGTTAAAACCATACCAAACAATTTTTTTTTTTTTTAAGTTTTATAAAAATGTGTATTATTTATTAGTTTTAATAATTATCATATACATACGATTATAATGTAATAATATATTTCTTCAAAATACTAAGTATATTGTTACATTGTATTGAATATACATTTTAAAATATGTCTGATATTTTTAATTATTTATATTAAATATTATTATTATTATTATTACCACCGTATTTTACACGGTTATACGGTTGCTGATTATTCGGAAACTATTTGATTTTCAAATTCAACGTGTGTATAAATTACTACAAAAACAATTTTTCAAAAACTTAAAATTAAAATTGTATTTATTTATAAAAATATCATAAGCTGATCTTGTTATAATAAATAAGTGATGGTGGTCAAAATGTTTTAATTATAAAAAATATAAATTTGAATTCACAAACATTTGTCTTAGTTATTATAAATTAATTATATTTCATCAGATATAGCCTGGCTCATGTTAAAAATATATCCTTGTATACATCACTACATAGCGATAGGTCTTACCGATTTCAAATCCGTGTCGCAATAGCTATATTCACTAATATAAAATCGCGAGAACATTCAAAAGACACATTTTCAGTGAAAAACTCGCATTATAATTTCTCATATTTTGTGATCTTAAAATCAAGTTCAGAATAGTAAACGAAAATCAAATGATAGTTAATTATATATTACGTAGCGCCTTATCTGATCATTTTTCGATACATTGATTTTTTTTTTACGTTAACAGTTATTTAAAAATAAAAATAGTTTTTTAAAAACTCGTTAAATGTGTAAAAACGCACATTTCAAAAATTGGTCTGGTAGAGCGCTGGATAATGTTGTAACAAGCTATTATTTGCTTTTCGTTTCTTCTTTCAACAATATTTTCAAGTTGACAAAAAGATGAAATGCGAAAGTAATGTTTTCAAAATATACGTATTTATATTATTATTACTTTTTATACATAAGAAAACAACAAATGCGAGTAGTTATAGCGTCCTCTTAACATGTATATCTTATTATTATTCCCTTACATACTTTGTTATACGTTGCGTTAAAAAACATTTAATTCTTACAAAACCATTTATTTGAAATTTTCTTCAAATTTTCTTGAAAATTATTTTCAATTATAAAACGCTAAGGTATGTATATTTTACACTTATATTATATATATATATATATATATATTTGTTACAGTAAATGATGTTATACTTCAAAGTAACGTTATTTTCTAGTAAACCAGTAATTATCGTTATTTTATCGCTTTTGGGGTTTGATTATTGTTAATTTCTATACATGATGGAAAATGTTGTTATCTTAATGGTATTTGGTGTTCAGATTGTATGTGATAGATTACTAATGATCCGAGAGCTTATAGTTGGACACTATAGTTTATTATACGTATATTAATATATTATAGATAATATTTCTGTTAGTCTTTCACAGTACTGATCGGCATCGTTATATCGTAATATTTAGTGTTTATTTTCTTTAAATCGTATTATTAATACAATTCAATATGGACGAACTTGAAATGAAAACAAATTTAACAATATTATATCAATTATAAAATTGGAAAAAAAAAAAACGAAAAACAATTTATACGTTTCATTTAATAGTGTTTAAGCAATTAAAAATTAAAAATAATTGGTGAATAATATATTCTATCAAATTAATTCATTTTCCCTTCTTTAGTCGTAAGCTTTACACTTTTAACCCTCAACGTAGATGTCTCATCGTTCCACGTAGACGACCAATTGGTTTTATCTTTCCAAAAATTTAGCAAAGCCTAAAATAATCAAAAAACAATTATTCATAACACGTGTAAATTAAATATTTAAAAGAACGTCACATTTATAATTGTTGTTGCCTCCATCTATCTATAAATTTACCAAAATTAAATTTTAAAATTAATTTGGGTTGAATTAAGAGTGTTTAAACGCTCTTTACGAAAACTAAAGAGAAGAATATATTATTGAGTGTATCTAAAATGTTTTTTTTTTTTGTTAAATATCGTCTTATAATGAAATTACAGCTATTTAAAAGAAATCGAAATCCTAAAGCATCGAGAATTCTTTGTTAGACTCAAATGCTTCAATTTAAGCTGTACGTAACGTTAGGAATTATTATACTAAATAGACGGAGAAAACACTGCGTTCCTTCAACGTAAAATAGAATATAATATTATGCGTATATCAACCTTATTATCAAAGTTTTTCCATGGTTTTAAACTGCCGTTACTCAGACAATCGTCACGGAAATTCGTCATACCACCGACTGACACTCCGACGGCTATATAATACTACGCAATAACGGAAATTAATATTATTACAATAGATTCGAACACTATATAAATACACATGTTATAATAGATGTCATTACTTTAGAATCAAATTTGAAATTCAGTGGTATATTGGACGCATTCAAAAATTTACTCTCTCCGTCTATTTGAAATTCAATATTTTCAGGATTCCAAGATAACCCGAATGAATGATAATCGTCGGACCATCGTTTTGCCAAAATCGATTTCATCATTTTCGATTTTGCATTATATAACTTTTCGTCGATTTTCAATCCATATCTCAAAACAGTTGTGCTTTCATCTTCCCCGTTACACTTTAATTCGTTATTGCCAAACGACGAGGCTAATACTAATTTATTTTGCTCGTTGGATTCACTAATCAAAGCTATTTCTAATTAAACATAAATCGAAAACAATTATATTTTCAAATGCAACTAGAGGACAGGTTTTCGACATCTGATGCGTCTAAAATCGGTATGAGTAAATAAATGTTGGGATTATTACCCGAAACTATCCAGTCTCCAATTGGAAACTTGGCTATTATTTCAAGTTTTCCGTGGCGAAAAAGCAAATTGTTTTTCGTGGAAAGTTTCGCCGTAATAATAGGAGGTATTATATGAAAAGATGAAGCATTCATAGCGCACTTAAAAGATCCTGGGTTTCCTGTGCACCTGAAATATATTGTTTTTTCAGCTACATAACAAAAATGAATTTAACAAATTATGTCTAACGTATACCCATTTATTATCAAAGAGCCTTTCCGGATGAATTCTTCGTCTGACTGAATCGTAGGCTTGAGTACTAGCTCGCCATCTTTCACGAATGAATTGAGCTCAGAATTATTGTAAATAACGAATTCAAAATCCTAAAATGAACGTATAATAATATTTAACAAATATTTAAAAACTATCTAGGTAGTCGATTTAAATCGTTTTTCAATTTTTTAATCAAAATGGAACAAATATCTATTTAGACATAATAAAATTATTAAAAATTTTTAGATATTATAGATTCATCGGATTACGTGATTTTATAACTCTTATAATTTTTCGATGTTTTTTACTTTTATTACGACATAAACCTTATAATCCGTTCTTAAAGTATTGCATTTGATTACAATTAACAAATAATGCTTTCGATTATCAGGCTAAAAGTGGTTTTTATACAGAATCAGAGTTATTTTTTAAAAATAAGTATTTTTGTCCTCCTTACGTTATAATTTAACATATTTAAACGTTTATGATAATTTATTTATTCTGTAATTTCGTTACATACTGGTTCTTGTGCAATGTAAAGATCATGACTCCAAAGCGATTTTAAATTTAATGAATCAAATTCTTCTTCTAAATAAATCGGACCCGTCGTGTTCGCTAGTTGGTCAGGCGCGTGATGTGATAGTTCGCTGTTATTCACTCTATTACTCGGTACTGCGAAAACACACCAACAGTTTATCGGACGAATAAGATCGTAGACAATTATTATATTTACTCTTGAGATTATAAATCTGAATTCTATCGTCACCGCCACACGTTTCATTTGAATTTCCAACACAAGTTGTATCACAATCGGTATCGTTTACCTTTTGGTCGTCGTTTGGTGCATCGTCACTACATAAACAATTTAAACTAAAAAAAAAAAAAAAAACAAAATTAACTTTAAAATAATTTATTTAATTACCTAAAGGCTAAAACTCAGAACACTAATTAAAATTGAAATATTTGTAATGCGTTACACCCACCCCATAACGTTTGCGTATTGATATCCGTAATCGTAACAGATGGCAGAACATTTACTCGGCGTATTAGTGTAGATAAATTCAAACTTTTTGTTGTTTAACGTATTGTCCTGCAATACAAAACAACCCACGTACTGATTGTCGATCTGAAAATCTGTTAAAATATAATGTTTTATTCATTTTTGCTTTTAGAAAATATAAGAGAAAGTCTTAGTGAGCTTATAATTTATAGTATAGTTGAAGGGGTCAGTGGATAAAGGTGTTAACTGACATTTATGAAATTGTTCAGGAACGCTACTTTAGTAACTAAATATTAAAAGCTATGGAACTTTTTTGATATTGAATATTTGAAATAACTTGTAAGAGGAAAAATATCAGTCTAGGGAAGCTCTATAATGTGCTAAAAAACTTGGATATGATACTTTCACCAAGTCACTAGAAAAATGTCATTTAACACCTGTATCCATATATAAATGATATAAAAATGTAATAAGTACTGTGAACAAAAGAGTTATAAAGAAAAAAAAAGACGTGTTATTAACAGGACTCGAATTTTACAGCATTCACATTCTACATAGTATATATTATTAAATATACAGAAAAAATAACAGAGTAAATCACGCATTTATTTTGTGCGTCGAGGATTCCAAGTATGAAATTGTAAATTTCCTTTTTTTCATATTTTAAGCGTTTTATATTTTTAGCGTTATTTTCTCAGTTTTTGGTGTTATTTTATTTCTATTTTTTGCCAGTACGTGTTCAATTTATTTTATTTTTCATAAATTTCGGATTGTAAGGAAAATAGCCACATTGCTATTTCGATATAAATTTCATATTAAAATCTATGTTTAGGTATTAAATTATCGCGATATTCTGGCCGTGTTCACGGATTTTTACTATAATTAATAAATAAAACATATTTTTTTTTTGTTACTATTTCCACTGTTTTTTAGAGCATATTTTAAGATTTTTCCGATTATAGCACGTGTTCCAGTGTAATTAATTAATATTTCTGAGCGCTTTTTCAATAATTCACCGCGATTTAATAATACATTTTTAAATGTATAACCCATATAATAATGACAAAATAAGTTTATTTTCGTAGAATTTAGTATAATATATATTATTTACTGAACAGGACACCCCCCATACAATAATTAAAATATTATTGTTATTGTTATTAACACGACACGTATACGTACTACAACGTGGAATATCAGATGTAAATAATTTAATTTTAAGCGAAATATATGTTTTGGTCGATTTTTTCCCCTCTGAGAGGATGGAAAGCGAGCATCTCTCTTCGTCTTAAACACACACACACACAAAACGTGGCAAAATAAACGTTTCCTACTTCCAACGTACCGATCGTTCTAGTGGTGCGATAAGAAATTGGAAAACAGATTTTAATGCGTCGTGAATTTTACTACGGAATGACTTTCCCACTATTTTCATTTTCTTAACTTGAAATCTTCAAAGATTGGTTTTTATCAATTTTTTTTTTCTATTTTAAATTTGTTCGTTTAATTTTTAATGATTTATGAAAAAAATAAAAAAAAAAATAAAAAATTAGAAATACGGGAAATTCGATCTCAAGTAGACTTCACGACGAATTCAAATCTGTTTTACCAAATTTCTTATCGCACCACTCTAGATCGATCGGTATTATGTTGGAAGTAGGAAACGCCTATTTTTCTATGTGTGTGTGTGTGTGTGTGTGTGTGTAAGACGAAAAGAAAAAATGCCCGCTTTCAATCCCCTTAATATCAATCATAATAATAAGACACGCCCGCTTGTTTATCATCAAAAATAATATTTACTCTGATGCGACAGTATATAGATGTATTTAATGGGTACATAAATTTACTCTCTGTTGTAACAACAGTTCAAAACGAAATTAAAAAAAAAAAAAATTCTATCGAAAATTTCAAATGTCTGTTGGGCGTTTATAATACGCATTACAAAAAATTAAAAATTAAATACTTACCGTAGAGTCCAGTGGCGAACACTCCTATTCTCCAGCCACCGCCACAATACTGATTGGCGTCGCCTGTACACTTGGTATTGCAATTTTTATCGTCCACCATTGGAAAATGACGTGCGATTGGCGATTGGCTTCCGCAAAAACATTCGGATTTGTACGTTACGCCCGAATACGTATACCCAAACGTGTAGCACAGGTTCGAACAGAATTCCGGGGTGTTTGTTGAAAAAGACTTCGAATAGCTATTGAACAATCGATTTTGCGGTCTTTCCTCAAAACAACCCAGATAATAGTTTCCAATCGCAACTCTTTTTGACTGTAATCCAGTGCTGTACACGTTTACGGTTTTGTGACCGCCGCACGACCGTTCGGACGAACCGGAACAAGGAGTGGTACACATTTCGTCTCGTGTCAAAGCTTCGTTATGGGGTTTAATGGAACTGCACAGACATTCTCTCCTGCGAGGGATAAAACACATTGCGCGTCACTATACACATCAAATATATATTTTTTTAACACGAAATCGCTGTTGAAACATTTTCCCCGATAACTGCAACAGCGTCTTAGTTAATGACAGATGCGCACTGCGTATCTATCTATATAGTGGCGTCTGCAGACGGAAAGAAAACTTTACACGTCGAAATTGTTTTAACGGCCGACATTTCACACACGTCACATGTATCGTATACGGAAATAGCAAGGTCGGGGACATCTAAGAGCACCGTTTTTAAATATCAGTTAAATATAACCAGTGCAGTCCTAACCATCACCAATAACGCCCTAGGGCAATAATATTTGACGCCCCTCGCAAAAAAAAAAAAAAATTTACAACTAACGTAATATCTAATTACATAATTTTATATATTTTAATAGTAAATACACTCATCCTCGAAATCATCATATTATATTATAGATACAAGGGAAATTAATATCAAAAATAAAACAACAAATTTTTTCTTTTTGACGGCCCCTGCATTCATAGTACTTTGGACGCCCTAGGGCACTTGTCCCATTTGCCCCCCCTTGAGACGGCTATGAATATAACTTATAAGTGTGTGTGTGTGTGTGTGTGTGTGTGTGGTTATACTGGTTAGTGTTCAATACACGTGGTCTTGCTGATGAGTGTATAAAAAAAAAAAATTCAATCCAAAATAAAAGTTTACGAATGAAAATAAAAATATATATATTTTTTTTATATCTGCAGCAGAATACGTGTTAACGATAATTTACGAGCAGACTATACGCATAAAACAATAAAACATATCCAACAGGTGTTGTGTAGTTCGCGCCACTCGAGTTTATTACCATATTTCGGGTTATTGTTTGAAATGAAAAAAAAAACAACTTTGATATGCGGATAACGAATAAAATCGTCCCTGAAAATTCATAAAAAATGTATCGACACTTCCAGATTTCGACATTGCCAGACGTGAAGCGGCGGATATTTCATTTGTTTACAGTCTTATAAATGGCCTCGTACACTCCTCATATATATTTACTAGATCTTATCCAATTTAGAGTTCCTCTTCATCACCACAGATCTCAAACACACTTTTACATCTCGTCTCAGAACACCAGTTTCTCAAAGAACTCGCCCTTACCTAGAGCTGTGTCTTCTTGTAACCGTCACTCTAAGTTAGATTTCTTTTCGGACTCCTTAAATAAAATCATCGATTCTTTTTAACTGAATCTAGTCCATATAACATAGAATAATATATAATGTGTAGGTACAGTCCACGTATTATGTGTATATAAAATAATAATTTCTTTTCGTGTCCAGAATCAAATAAAAATAAAAATTGAATTACACCCGTTTTATGTGACACAAAAACAAGCAAATTTTAAGTTTAAATTTTGAAATTTTTTTTTTTTTTTATGTCGAAATACTTACGTACGGGTGTATTTTTTCGCGAAGGAATAACTTACATAATATGTAACCGCTTACCTGCTATGGCCTATGTTTCGTGTGGAAACTTACTAAACCCCTTCCAAATACTTTTAAAAAATATTTTACCCAGGTCTGAGCCGATTACTTACGACGATATAAGTGCTGCGTACGGGAACATTCTCGCGAAACAACTGTGCGCGCATTGTTTAGAAGTGAGACGAGACATCGTTAGTCTCCAACCGTTCAATACCGGATGTCTCTTTGAATTTTTAAAGCATCCAACGTGGTCAACAGACACTTGTCCCAGAGCGTCTAAATAATATACATGAAAAAAAAAATCGTCAAACACAATAATAGCAATATATAATTCGTAATTTTAATTTCCTCGTACCCGATCGTGTAGTTTTGTAGACATTCTGTAAATTATTACCGACCCCGCCACAGTATTCGTACGGATTTCCTTTGCACACGATATTGCAATCGCTAAAACTCCTGGTCGAATTCGAATCCGGTTCGTCGTTCTTGCACTCGCACACGTCTCTGTACAAATGAGTATAACGTCGTTAAGATGCGGACAATTAAATACGAGATAATTGCGTATTTCCGATACCCTCTGATTGCAGCGTATTTAAACCGTTGGGTGTTGCAGAGATTCATGCATCGTTTAGGGCTATTGTTATCGCCCATTTGATACGATAAAGTGGTTCCGTTGACAACACTTTCTCTGCCTTCGAAGCATCCCACATAGTCTGCCGGTACGTGATCTGTAATATTAATACATCATTATTATTACCGCGTAATACTGTACGATAGGTACGCAAATGTAAAACAATAATGGGTCAACAAATAACCAGTTATTCCCGTCGAATAAATTCCCATTTTCCATCCTCCGCCGCACAGTTGTGTCGGATCGCCACTGCACGGAGAATCACAATTTATTTCACCTACTTTCGACGATTTTGACGGTTGTTGATTTCCACACCAACATTCCGATCTATAAATAATCAATTCGATTTATTACAATGTTACGGATTTAGTGGAGGGGATAAAGAATTGACGATTTTGTAGGTACTGCATTTATAATACGTCACGTACCGACTTAGATACAATTCAATATTAAAAGTACGATGATTTTTAATTTTTTTTTTTTTTTTGAACTTTCTAGTGAAAATATTTTTGGTTTAAAAAAAAATAAAAAAATAGACAAAACGCAAAGATATCATGATCAGACTATTATTTATAAGACGTATAAGTACGTGCCTGTACGTAACTCCGAAATATAAATATCCCATATTAAAACATATTTCTGAACACGACTGCGGAGTGTTGTCGGCATACGGTTTAGCCGGTCCTTTCAATAAACGATTCTCATCGTCACCCGGCGTTTCAATATAACATCCTAGATAAATCGGTATTGGATAACTACCGTTTCGTGTAACGTGTATCGATTCTGAAATTTCAAAATCAAATATAAACGATTATCAAATGTAACGTTATTGTTATATTCCCATTGTAATTATAAGCACTACGCGTTTCAAAATAAAGTCGGAAATCAAATTTTGGGAAAACTGGGACAAAATTTTGCGAAAAAATGACTTCCCGATTCCTGTGGCATGTGATTACTTATTATGCATATTTTTATTATCGATTTCCATTATTATTTACATAATATACTAATATGAATTATAATTTGTAAAAAAATTAATGTTAATTTTATGTTGTTTGTACTAAAAGTTAAAATCAGGACTAAATTTTATAATGAGTATGCCATTCATTTTTTGTTTATCTGTTCAATATAATATTATATTCCCTGCTATTATCTTATTTTTGTAATAACGTCGATTACATTTACATAATATGCGTATTAGTGTTGATACAATCAGTGCAAATACATGTGATGAGTTTTACTATCCGTAAACATCTATATATATTGTTGGAAATATTTATACGTAATATAAATTGGAGTTGTATATGCAGTGTCGGCCTGGCACACCATAGGCCCCTGGACTTTTTTATTCTGTGGCCCCCTGCCCCTTGGTTTAATATGAAGTTAAAAAATACATATAAATAAAAACAATACATTATATAGGGTGTCCCAGATCCAAGGGTGGATTGACTCTAAAATTCCTACCGGGCAAATAAGATTTTTCCGGGCCACTTATGAAAAAAAAATAATTTTTTTTTTTTTTTTTGGACTAGCGCCTTCTGTTTCTACATAGAGTTAGTACAGGTTAATAAAAGAGCCTATGTTGAAGTTAGAATTTGGTGGTCGGATTTAGTTTTTAAGTTAAAGCAATTTGAAATTTGACTATTTTACCGTGTTTCTTTTATAGGTTTATTTTCTCCACCTTTCGGCTCGTACTATAATAGTCCAATGGATAAATACAACGATTTTACGTGTACGGTTCGGGGTTCGTCGAACCGCTGTTCTCAAATCAATTTTTGCATTATTTTTTTTATACAATATTATAATAATACAAAGCAAAGATTTCAAAACTGGTGGAGACATAGTGTTCAAAAATTTTGGTATAAAAAAAAAAAAAGATAATATATTTCCGATAACTCGGTTGGAAAAAAAACTTATTTTATTTCACGAAAATTATTATTTTTGAATTGTAACGAGTTACAAATTTTTGAATATTCAAATTTTAACTGGTTAGAAATATCGACAAACTCGCATTAATAACGATTGCAATTATAACGGGAATATCTACAATAGTATACTGCAAATACGCATGTCTATTATTTTACTATTTTTTTTTTTAGTTTTCCCCTACATTATTATATCGTGTATTATCAAAACTCTTATATACGTCTATAATGAGGTGGCCTATTTTGATGCCGGGCCGGAATTTTGAAGAAACGCACACCGAATGAGTTGCATGGGTATCTTAATTCGAAAATCGCCAATTTTATAAATATGCGCAATAACTATGTTAAGGCGAAATGTTGCGCCACATTTATTGTTCCGTTCAACTGATCGATTTGATAAATAATAAAAATAATTAATATTAATATATCTAAATCGAATTGAAACGTCTGAAATGCGCACAAACAATACGTTTCAATCGCGTATAGCCCGGAAAGTCATATAACAGTAGTGATTGAAAATAATATCAGATGATTTTTACGCACTTGTGCGCAATCAGGAAATAACTCGACGTGTACAATTCCATAGTTCATCATTGTGTATATTATAATAATTACTATGTTCGCTTTTGTCATCATTAACGATGATTTTTAGCGCACAAAAATCATCACAAAACGCGTATACACGTTACCGCGGTATCCGGTGAAAATAGCGAAAAATTACAAATCAAAAATAGGGAAGTATACATTTATTTACATATATTATATACGTACGCCTAATATGTAGGTATGTGTGTAGGGGAACTGCAGCGATATAAAAAAAAAATAATAATAATTAATTTTATCGTACTGTCGGTATTAACGCGCACTGACCGCCATGTGTACATTTTTTTTTTTTTGTACACGTTGCAAATTTGTTGTTCGTACGGAGGTAGGTATTTTTTTTTTGTCCACGTTTGCCGAAATGTAAAAAAATATTCAATAATTAAAATTTCTGTTTTGCATTATTTTTTATTGTCATTTTTAAGAGACATTTCGATGCGAAAAATTCGAAATTTCCATCGTGTCGAAATAACGTACATACGCGGCCTCATCACGGGTACCGTCTTCGTTACTACTCGTATATAAGCAGCAGTGTATAATAGAAAAATTATTATTTTACGTTGCGTAAAAG
The DNA here is from genome assembly GCA_032441835.1 of Slavum lentiscoides. Taxonomy (NCBI): domain Eukaryota; kingdom Metazoa; phylum Arthropoda; class Insecta; order Hemiptera; family Aphididae; genus Slavum; species Slavum lentiscoides. Next base: position 16,388,613 of record CM063712.1, on the reverse strand, counting down.
ATGCGCCGTTATAACTATTTATACCGTTTTTATTCTGCAGGGTGCTTTTCGATAGCCTACAGAACAAAACGAGCTAGAGTAGAATAATATATCGAATCGTATTTTTTTTATTTATATTAATAAATGATTTTTTTTTTTTTGCGATTTTACAAAGCAAAAAGTAATTTTTTTTATTGAAACGGGAATGTGTAAAAAAAAAAAACATTTTATACGCATTAAATTGTATTATTATTGTTATTGTCAGTGGCGTAGCCAGAATTTGTTCAAGAGGGGGGTTATTAAATAAATGTGCTATAATTTACAAGTTTATATTAAATTCAACTATACGAGCCTTACCAAGTAAGTTACCTACCAATATAAGTATTACATTATTACCATTGATTAAATATACATAGATAGCTCACGTTAATGCGCGAAATGGAAACACATAAATTTAATAGCAAAATCTAACAATAGGTGGCGTGTAGTGTAACGATTAAATAATAATTATTGAAAATTGAAATTATTGTTTGTCGTTTACGATCTTTCGATAATAAATATACGGGTTTGTCAGGTTTGGACTTTGAACATTATTCTGAGTAAAAATAATCTGAGATAAGAAAAATATTAAATATTGTTATAATATCTAATGTTTGGATTTATTTTATACTTTTATGGGTTTACGGTTTATCACTTATCATTTATCACAATAGTATAATAATAATACATAGAGTAATATTATTCTATGGTGATAGTACGGAATTTATTCTGTAGTGATAATTTAGATATCAGCTGATATTACAACACCTAGCGCATTCTAATTTCGAGTTCCCTCATCATTATTTTTGGGCTCCCATTTTCTCGATTTTTCGTATCTCATTTTTAGCATTACGTAGGCTATCTATGTATATTTAATCAATGTTATTACCTATAAAAAATCATGATTGTATATATGATTGAAAGACATACTTTAGTAAAATGTTTCACCATACGAAAAATATACAGTATATATATATATATAATATACAGTAAGGCGACGATATTTTTCTCGTATACCGTATATGGGATTTTATCGAATAGAGCAGTGGTAGCGATTAGCGGCGAATGTTATATTTTGAGCTCATGTGGGAAAATCCGTATACGTGAAATAATCAAATCGAATAGTCCCCCATCTTAACGTAGCCTAAAGGATGTGTCAAAATTTGCGTCATGCGGGCGCTGTTTCTAAAATGATAAAATACCCAGCGTTATTTTTGTTTTTTCCCTATTTATTTCGTAAAGCATGTGACATAAAAATTCGGAAATTTCCGAATTAAAATATTTGACCGAAAGTAAAATAAAATAAAATAATTTCAATAGTACAAAACAGTAATCATTGAAATATTATTACCTATAATTATTGTTATACAAAAAAAGCAAAGGGGGGTTTGAACCCTTAAAACCCCCCCTGGCTACGCCACTGGTTATTGTTAATGTCAATTTTTTTTTTTTAATTTTTTTTATATGAGAATAAATATAAAATGGAATCGCAACATTGATCAAAGTGGAAAGTCAATTATTATGAGAATAATGCTACGCGTTCGCTAAAAATACAAAAATGATCTTGGCAGGTGGCGAGATGCGTAATTTTCCTCCTACACATATAATATATGAAATCAACACTTCCGTGTCGGGTTTTTGAACGCGAAGATCACGTGAATATGTCCAAGAAGGTCGGTATATACGCATAATAATGTATATACGAAAGCAAGACGTGTATGGTAATATTTATAGCGTGTACACAAAAATGTACAAAAAAAACGGCCCCCGGAATAACAATACACGATGGAAAACTGCGTGGCACACTTAAATATTATATATGTTAATATACATTAAAATGTTGTAATTTAAATAGTGATAAAAATAACATTTTAATATTTTTCTGACAATTTTAATTGACAGTAATAAGCATAGGCGTGTCTACGGGGGAGGCAGGTTGGGCACCGGCCTCCCCAGTGACTTAATTCTTGGCCTCTTGGCTTATAATCTACCGTGGTTGAAACTATAAATATTAAATATTTATAAAAAATAACTAAGTAGCACATTAGTTGATTAGCCTTATTTATTAGTTGTAATAGCGTAGGAAACCAATTTTAAGATCAAAATACTCTTTAATTTTGCGGGGTGAAAAAGTTCCAGGTGCTATATAATTGCCATTCAACAAAAAAAAAAAAAAGTCACAAATATAGGTATAGAATATAGATCGCTGTAGTAAGTAAAAAATTTTAATTTTATAACTGACCTCCCCAGCCATGGAGGTCTGGACACGCCTATGGTAATAAGTGTGAAAAATTGTTGAATAGTTATAATTTATTTTTATACCTATTTCGTGCACCTGAAACCGACACGAAACTATTATCAACCATATTATCGATTAAAATAATATATATATATATTTATTTTTACGTTTATTCTTCTCCTTATTTCCGTCATTTTAATTTTTCGATATTATTCCATATTGTTGACTAAAAAAAAAAAAAAAAAACAAATATATATTTACACGTTTATTTTTCTCCTTATTTCCGTCGTTGTAATTGTATGTATAAATATGTAACCGCACACATCTCTGTCTTTACTCTTTCGACTCGTGTACCCGCAATACTTTACGATGCACTTTAAATTTAAATCGCTATTTTCCTTTTTCGCGATTTTGGCCTACAACCGGTTGCCGCAACACCGCGTTTTATATAAACATAGAAAATAATATTATTTTACATTTACACTGGATATATTGGAGATTTTTTTTCGGTTCTAGTCTTCATATACACATGTAAAACGTATGCAAAACCTGTCTCCCGCATACATTATGTTATTGGTACGGAGACCGGATTTACATGCGTTTAAAATCCTAAAAAATGACGTGTTTTTATGCATTTATAATTTCTTCGGGAATAATCTTTTATACGCGTGTAAATATTCTTTTTTGGAAATTGGACGAAGTTTCGTCAAAAAAAAAAAAATGTATTAAAGACTGAAAAAAAACCAATATAAAAGTAACAATATTTATACGAATTACAAGACAATCAAATTAATCCTAATTTTTAAAAAATTACTAAAAAAAACATCCTTATGTATATACTGTTTAGGTATATTTCGCTCTATTAAGTGTATTCAAATAAAAAAAATAATAATAATTAATTTACTAAATAATATTCACGTATATATAATATATATCGCAGCGTTCGAGTTGAACGGCGGTAAGCTTCGCCCGATCCAATCACGGAATTGCCGGGGAGTAGAAACTGACGGAGGTCACGATATTCTTTCTTTTTTCTTGTGCAACGTTCAAAAATTAAACCTCAATAAAACGTACATCATTTCGCACATAAACATTCGCTCATCTATATAACCATGAAATACGCTTTTTTCTACGGACCAAAACTGATTTCTATAATATATCTGTTCGTATGTAGCTAGGGAAACGAATAGTCGAGAAAGCTCGTCCTGCAAGATTGGAGCTGCACACTGTCAGTAAAGAAAAATATATACATATATGTAAAAAAAAACGTAAAAATCCAGTCTCTATATTATACATACAGTAATCGCCGCTTAAGTGTTCACTGGTTATAAGAATCAGCCGCTTATGGTGATCAAAAATGCCAGGAACGGAACAAACATCCGTTATTAGTGCATTACTCCACATTTAGGTATTTAGGTTTTCGGTTATAGTGATCAGATAAATACGTACGTATAGTATAATCGTGGCAGAAATATAATTACGTATCAAATACACAGAAGGAAAAAAACCCGATGATTAGAGTTCACGATCCTAATCAATGTTAAACAACTTAGAGCACATAGTGTCGGTCTCATAATACCGAGAAAAAAACAGGCCCATATCACAGATTTGTTTTTTTAACAGAATTTAAGTTTTAAATCACGTGTATATACATAAAGTATGTACGAGTATATAATAGGTATTTTAACAAAATAAATGTTTCTATAATGTACAAAAATAAAATGTTTTACGTTTTTTTTTTATCTCCTTTTCGAGTCGCCGCTTATATATACTATATAGTGATTTCTGGTTACAGTGATCAAAGTATTCTCGGACGAACTTGATCACTACAATATATTATGCGGCGACCACTGTGTGTTTACACGTATCCGCGAAATTCGTCATCGACAAGGGGAATTTCATATTTAATAACCTTGAAATGAAAACATTATATAGGAAAGACTGCAGTGTGTGGTAAAAACCGGTTCTTATTAGCACGGCAAACGACCAAAGTCATCATAATAACATAATACATAATACTACGCGTGAATAATAATTATTATCGACTCGGGAAAACAAAAATATAATTTTCGGAAATCATAAAAATGTTCAGCCTCATCCAGTGGCGTCATTTGATTGGGGGCAGGGTGAACATTTCCCCCCTCTTGTTAACCAGTGAGCCGACATGATTCATGCTGATACCTATGATGTAAGTATAAATTATTCTAACCAAATCTCTATAGTAATGACTAATGAGTAATAACAAATCGCGTTGCACAGTGAATTAAAATTAAATTAATCTACGTAGACAGACTGAAAAGTAATGCACACATGTTTATAGATCGCGAACGAAATAACCTACAGAAACGCGCTTGTTGACATTCGGGAGCTACATCCCTCCTCTATAAGCATGCCCAGATCGAAGAAATTTCGTTCAGCAGTTCGTTTTAATTAGTGAAAATACCATAGATAATACATAATGGATAAGCCATATTCGTTATCAGGCGTTCCCGAATCTTCTGTCTCACTCAGCAAATATTTAGATTACCGATACGTTGATAACAGAACACACTATTTTTCAATTATTATTCCATGGAACAAATTATTATTTCATGGGACAAAAAATATTTTTTTGCTGAGTAGGATAGAAGATATGGTTTTAATATTGCTATCTCTCTTCTTTATTCAGGAACGCTGCCCGCTACACGTCATATTGTATACACATGGCCTATCCATTATGTACTATCTATGGAAGATACGGAGACGTGTTTTCATGCCATGTCAACGAGAGTTAAACAGCTCCCAGTTATCGAATTTTGAATAGCTGAAAATGTGATTCCTACTGAAATTCATGGCCGTTTAAATGTCGTTTATGGTAAAGATGCTGTTGATACGACTATTGCGTATCGATAGGTAAAAGGCAGAACATTGAATATCGACATCCGGAATCTCCTCGGCCGAAAAAGTTCAAAACACATTCGCCCGCAAAAAACTTCTTTTGACTGTGTATTGGGATGCCAAACGAGTTTATATGACCAATTATCTGGAACTCTAATTATCTGGAAAAACTCTAAACTACCTTCAACGCTGATTTTGTCGGGTTCTAATCCTACCTTTTTTAGGTTCTAGGCAGCCTTCCGCGAATAATCTTGTAACAAGACAACATTCGTCCACACACATCGCGAACAATTGAAGAGGCTCTGCGGAAACTGAAGTTCGAACCGATTCCATACTCTTCCTACTGCCCCGATTTCGCTCCTAGCGATTTCTATTTCATCCCTCTACTCAAGAGAGACACTTCAGGGACAATCCCAAGGACCTCGGACGATGAAGTAATAGCAGCTATGGCGCGTCCTGGATTCGAAAAAGTCGGAAGAATCTTTCAGTGACGGGATAAAAAAACTTGTTACGCGTCGGGAGAAATGTGGTAGACTTAACGGGGACTGTGTTGAAAAATAAAAAAAAACGATTTTAAAGGTAAAGAATTGGGACTTTTATTTACTTTCTCCATCTATAGCTATTCTTTTTCGTTCGCGTTCTACAAGCATTTGTGCATTACTTTTCAGTCCACCCATTACGTGCACGTAATACATAAAAATCTCGTGTCACGGTGTTTGCGGTCGCACTCCTCTTCCGAAACGACTCGACCGATTTTAATGAAATTTTTTTTTTGTATATTTAGTAGGTATGAGAATAGGTCGTAAAGTATTTTTCACTCTCCTACCCCTGCCGAGAGTGGTAGCTAATACGGGAAATTTTAGGATTCTAGGCGTTAAACAGTTACCATGATGACCATTGAAAAAATAATTGTTATTAAAAAATAATTTTTTTAATAACAGTGGATTAAAATTAAATTAATAATAAAATAAAAAAGTATGCAGGTTATATAACGCCGCGATTAAAGGTGATTAATTCGTGGTCACAACTTACCGCGGTTCTGGGTTTTTTTTTTCGATAAACATATGGTTATTGTTAAAGGCAGTGCGTAAATTATTGACGTTATACCTAATTCGAAGAATACACGACGTACGTTTAACGGTTGACGAATCTATATCGCGTATGGCACAAACGAATTTGTTTAGCCGTTGTTTAGCGCTTCAAACGTATGCGGCAAGTGTAAAAAATAAAAAAGGAAAAAAGCTAAAAGTGGTGTGGCCAAGACGGTGAGAAAGAGAGAAAAGCTTATCAAAAAAAAAAAACGTCATTTCTAACGCGTTTAATATTATAAAAACGAGAAACTTCAAAACTTGAATCACAGATAATATTTACGTACCATATAGTTACATTTATTATATAGCTGATGAAGTAATGGAATTTCCTCGCACAAAAAAAATATATATATGTATATTGGACGATTCGTGCCTATGATAACGGAAATATCAAAATTATGTGAAACAAGAATTTTATTGTATTGAGCTAAATGTAAATGGGAATAAATAGTTAAACGGGGCCGGTTTTTTTTTTGCCTTTCCCTTTCGAAAACCGAAATTCCGCCACTGGCCTCATCCGTGTACCAACGAAACGGGATTGACGATTTACAGATGACGGACACGCAGCTCCTCTATTATTATTATCATTAATTTTTCTCAGTCCGCGTATCCCCCGACTACTTTTTTTTTTTTTATTACTGGAACTGGGAACCGGTAGGAGGACTTAAAGTAAAAGACTTTTACTATGTGAAAGGGCGATAGGAGAGAGAGGCGGGGGGGCGTATAGTAGTAAATTTCTTTGTAGAACGCTCGTTTTTTCTACAACAGAGCTCCTATATATTCTTTAATTTTTCCCCAGTTCCAGTGCTGCCGGTATACCAAACACTATTATATAACGCTATAGACGATAATATTTCCAAGAGTATAGAAAACAATATTTAAAAATTTTGAGCACTTGTGGATTATTTTATTTTAATAAAATGAATAAACTCTATTCCACAAAAAATATATATACATATATAATATAGAAAACAATAATATTTTTGTAACTCGCCTGAAATATCGGCTGCTGCTGCGGCGGTTATCGCGTACGAAGACACGAAATTCGGTGGTCCGCCACACGAAGCCGAATCGTCTCCCGAGCATTTTGTCGTGCATTCGCTGTCCAATTCTTTCATCAGACTCGATACGTAATTTTCGTTACAATAACAAGTGCTGGAAAGCATAAAAAAAAACGAATATAATAATTACGCGATAACTTCGGTTTTCTTCTTAGTTTCTGTTTTTTTTTTTTGTTTTTGCCGAAAACAAAACGGTTTTTCGAACGTACTCGTTTTTCAGGACGAAAAACGCGCGTCGCCTCTCGTCGCAATGTTCCGAACACGATTGCGGCGACGTCGAAGTGAAAACTCGGCTTTCGTCTCCGAGCGACAGTAAGTTTTCTCCCAGAAAACATCCCAAATATTCGTAATTCGATATTCGTGCGACTGCGAACACCGACAAAAGAACGTTAAATAATAATAATAATAATAATAATAATAATAATAATATATTATCAGTATTCCGTGTATTATAATAATACCGACTGCTGCAGGGGCGTAGGCAGGGCCGTATTAGCCAATAGGCACTATAGGCACCAGTGGCAGCTTAAGGGGGGCCCAGGGGGCCATGGCCCCCTCCCCCAAATTCTTAAAAAAAAGAGCTTTGGTGGTGGACGAATACTCGCCGGTATTATACACTACAAATAAAAAAATTACAGCGTTATCGAAAATAACGCGGTCGTATCCAGTATACGCGTATAATAGTCAGTAAATATTATCGCTCTGTAGGCCAAAGCACAGATTAGATGAACCATCTGTATTAATCTAATCTGTGTACCTATGCTCATTGATCAATAGTTGTTGACCTTAATTATTATTAGCAAATAAAACAAAAAAAAAAAGGTCAAGACATCAACTCAATTTTTTTTGGCCCCCCAAAATTAAATGCTAGAGCCGCCACTGATAGGCACTGTGCCTAGGGCCTACGAATATTTTTGGGCCTACGAATATTTTTTGTAATTTTTTTTTTTTTTATTATAATCTGTATACGTTTAATTGGTCAAAATAAATTGTCTTCGTTATCGGTTCTTGCAATTGAAAACGAACTGCTTTCAAGAAATCGATACCGATGAAGAACTAATTAAATCATTTGCAAACGAAAATTTCTTAAAAAAGTTTAGCAACTATAAAAATATATTTAATATACTACGGAATCGTTTTTTTTTTTGTCACAGTTATTTTTTGTTTGATGTATTATATGTACCTAAATACGAGTACCTAATAAAGAAATATGCAAAACGGTATAAAAGAAGTGGTTTTTTATGGTTTTTTGGTAATTTAGTTTTATACATTTCGGAGTAAAATAAATTGTTTTTACGATTTTTTAAAATCGTTATCATACAAAAAGTTATAAAAGTTTAGATTTGATTTTTATGTTTATATTTTTTTGTTTTTAAAAAAGCTAAACATTGAAATTCATCACTTTCTCTCCAAAGAGAAAATTTCTTAACCATTCGTGCCTAGGGCCCACGATAATGTTAATCCGGGCCTGGGCGTAAGTACCTATATACAGATCATTTATATGGGAGGAAGGGACAGGGTTTGACTTTCAATTATTGCGTATACGGCCGAGGTGAAAAAAAAAACAATCCGCAGGAGTGGAAACAAAAAAAAAAAAAATCGTCTAGTAAATATTATAATATTATAATATCGTGTTTACCCGTACACTTTTATAAAATTGTATCACAAAAACAAAAAATATTCGTCCGCCACAGTCTACAATATTATATAGAAATGTTCTTTTTTTTTTTTCAAAAATATTTAACCGAAAAGTCCGTACCGCACTTATTATGTACAGTACCTACATATTATATACATCAGACTCGAGTACTGCAGCGTTCCGAATACGGTATTCGGAATTATACAGTTACTGCAATATTCCGAATACTTTTTAAACACTTTTTTCGAAAGTAAGCACTCCGAATTATATCAGAGCATATTATATTTTATTAAGGAATTTGTACTGCGGGTGGCCTGCAATGAAGAAAATTCCGAATAAGCAAATCTAACCTAACTTTTAAATTTAATGCAAAATACAATTCATAAAACTTTTGATTAAATGTTGTGCTTCACAACATTTAGATATATTTTACAATATAGTATATACCTATATACCTAGTGGTTAGACATTAGAATATAAAAATCAGAACGCCTAATTTATTTTCTAATTTTTATTATTTATAGCTTAAAATTCAAACAAAGTATGAATGAAAGTTGTACGGGCCACGGGGTGCCACACTATGACTATAAGGGGACTATAAGTGTGCCTATCCCCTACGGCAGGGATAGCGAACCTATGTCACGCGTGTCACATCATGATTTCAATGATGATTCATCATTAAAAATTTTATTTAATTCTTTGGTTCGGTCTAAGTTAGAATATGCTTCTTTAATTTGCCGTTCTAATATAGTATACGACATCAAACTCAAAGTTTATCTTTCTATTCAAAATAATTTTTTTAAGATTTTTGTGTTATAATAGTTTGAGTATTGTAGACTATCTCATTCTGGTTATGAACATGTAAGTTATTTTTTCAAGATTACTCCATTAGAAAAACGTTTTCGATTGCTTCACATAAAATTTTTATCTAAACTACTTCATAATTATATTGATTGTCCTGGACTTATTGAGCGTTTAAAGTTTAGAATTAACACTTTAAATTCTAGAAACAAACTCCTATTTTATCCCACATCTATTTCTAGTAGGTACATATACGCTATTCTCTCCTGCAAACATACTTATGTCTGTTGGAAATACTATACGTAATATTGATATATTTAACACATCTCTTACTGAAGTATCTAATACACAATGATATTGTAGTATATAATGATTTTGTTATATTCATTCGTGTAAAACTTATTTTAATAATGTGTAACTAATAACCGTGTAAAATATAAGTATATTTGCACTACGTTATCTTACGTTTAAAATTCAATATTTTTAATTTTGCTTTATTATTATTATTTGTGTTATTTTTCTTTTGTTTCTTTATTTTGTTTTTATATTCATCGTTGTCACACACTGGCATATATATTATACGTTTTTTCCTCTTCTCTCTACACTGTTATATTAATTTAAACAACATTTTAACTATTATATTTAACACTTTCTACTATTGTTACCATTGTTTACCAAACACAACATTGTAACATACTTTAAAATTGTAAATTGGAATTTATTTCCGTAATAAAGATATTATTATTATTATATTCCGAATATTTTTTTTTTGCGAAGTATAAATGCTTTTAAAAAAAAAATCGTTTTACCCAAATCTGCAGTACCTATACATCGAAATTTTTTTTTTTTTAAATTATTTTTATTATTATTTGTTTATTAACTGATGTTTTTGAAATGGAAGTGTGGGTTTGAACCCTCCTCAAACCCGGTGGGGAAGAGGGTCCTTATACCTACGCCCCCGTGTCTGTATGGATGGATTTCGACAAGTAAACCGGCGACGGCAACCGGTACAATAATAATAATAGTAATAGTTTATACCGTAACGCGCGGGCAGTATTTTTTTTTTTTTTTTTTCTGTAGGTAGGTACTCACCTGCAGCGAGTGTTGCAGACGCGGACAAACAAAAACATAATATCAGTGTGCGGAAAAACGTTTTATTATTATTACCGACGAACATCACGCGAAGGTGAAATATTTATATAATTAAATTAATATAACTTGTTATAATAATATGCATATACGCGGTATACGGATTTTCAACGTATCGGCGCGCGCTGAACGGATCGTATTGGTACCGGCAACGGTCAGAGACTGCTGCAGCGTATAGGTACGACAATATTATTGTTTTTAATATTTTTTTTTTAATGTTCCGCCGCCGCCGCCGCCGCCGCCTGTCCGCTGTATCGCATCCCCCCCCCCTCCACTGCTATTTCAGACTTACATATTTTATAAAATATATTATTATTATTATTATAAAACGCAATTGTGTATACTTATTGTGTTTGAATCGCGCGAGTTTCCGTTGAACTTGTTTCCATGTTTTCAGCGCGCACCTATTATTATTATCAATAAACGGTAATTATCGTTTTAGAACGTAAAAAAAAAAAACGATTTTTCGTACGATTAAATACAAAAAAAAAAAAAAAAAATTGATAACGTTTAATATGTTTTCACAATACTACCGGCGCGAAACGCGTCTTAACTATAGACAATACCGGCCGGCGCGGCGGCGGTATTACCTAATTAAGATTAATAAACAACTATATTATATTGTTGTATAATATTTATTAATTTTTATTTTATTTGTTTACGGCCTTTTAGACCAAAGTTTCTCAAAGTGTGATCCGCGGGACCCCCAGGGGTCCGCGAGCCCATACCAGGGGGTCCGTGGAGCTAACCCAAACCCAACCCAATCCAAATATAGGCTGCTGTTAATAAACGTTATTTTGAGTTTGAAAGCACTTTCTACAATCTATACCAGTGGTTTTCAACCGGTGTGCCGCGATAAATCTATTAATAGTTTTATAATTTTGTATTTACCAGTATTATTAACGATACTCGGTGAAAACTGATAACTAACAAACATAAAGACAGGCTAATCGCTCATCAAACAAATGCATTCTTCCCATTGATAGTGTTTATATGTTTATCAAGATGTTTTATGTTAATAAAAATATTTGAGTACATTAACGATTTTTTTTAATTTCAAGTCCCGACACAAAAACAAATCAAAACAAATATTTTTTATCTCTGGTGTTTCATCAAATTCAAAATTAAATTAAAATAAAAACAGAAAATTATATATTTACACATAACGATATGGGCGAAATTAAAAATAATTAGCATAATGCGTTGGGTTGAGTTCCATGCGTAAATTTTTTTTTGAAGACCTTTTTTATTTGTTTGCTTGTTTTCCGAAAAATAAAATAATGATGAGCAAAAAAAAAAATTTACGCCTGGAACCCAACCCAACCCAACCGGGGGTCCTCGAAGACTGTAGGTCTTTAGGTAGAGGTCCGTGATTCATTTGACTTTGAGAACCTCTGTTTTAGACCACACGTCCAAACGTAATTGTCTCCATCCATCTCGATTTCGCGCCAAAATATGCCAATCTACATCCGGGTAAAAATCTACTACGTCATCTCTTTTGACCAGTGCCGTCCTAACCACCAATAATGCCCTGGGGCAATAATATTTGACGCCCGCCCCCCCCAAAAAAAAATTTACAACTAAAGTAATATCTAATTACATAATTTCATATATATTTTAATAGTAAATACACTCATCCTAGAAACCATCATATACAGATACAAGGGAAATTAATATCTAAAATAAAACAACAGATTTTTTTTCACGCCCCCTGCATTCATAATACTTTGGATGCCCCCCACTTGGGACGGCTACGCTTTTGACGCAGTCCTCCCATCTCATTCGGGGTCTTCCCAAAGGCCTTATCCCTCTTGGATTCTCTTGTAGAACCGTCTTTATCAGGGCTTCGGGTTTCCTCCACCTGTCCGTATTACAACCTTTTCCTTTTTATTTCATTTACTATATCGGGTCTGTTATACGGTTCATTATTATATCTTTTAAGCAATTCTCCCGTTTGTGGATCTCGACAGAGCCCGTGAATTCTTCTTAATAACATTCTTTCAAAAACCCTCAGTCTTGACTCTTCAGTTTTCCGTACAGTCCAACATTGTGTTCAGGGCCGTAGACACGGGGGGGTTAGGGGTTCAACCCCCCTTGAACATCGGAAAAGTAGAAATTTCAATTTTTTTTTTTTTACGCACAACAGCATTGCAGATGTTACAGTAAAATGTATGTTCATATTTTTAGATTTTACCAACATCTTGATGTCAAGTACATTTGTTATTTATGAAAAATAAGTAGGTAGGTACCTAATAACAATGTGTATAATAGCATTACGTATAAATGTTTAATGTGGTCTATGCCATTATAAACATTGATAAACACGATTATAGATTTTTGTGCTGATAAATCATTACGATACACGATTATAATGCACGGATCAAGAAAGCACTGAACCCCCCCCCCCTCCATATAAAAATCCTATCTACGGCACTGATTGTGCTCCATAAAAAACTATCGATCTTATTTAACGTAATGTATAGCTGGACTTTTAACTTCTTTGCGAATGCTCTCGACTTAAATAAAATTGCTCAAGGCGTAATAGCACTTGTTGCCCATTTGCATCCTTTTTAATATCTCGTATTCCATATTGTTCGATTGGGTGATCATTGCGTGCCTAGATATTTGAATTCCGATACTTTCTGAAAACTGTAGGACCATAACAAACTCTTCTGTTTCCCTTTCATCCCGTTGTCTTCTGACTATTATTTATTTATATATATATATATATTCAGTAAGTTCCCGTTACAACGAACTCCAAGGAGGGACCGAATTTTTTTTTTCGTTATAACGGAAATTTCGTTGTAACGAAATTTCGAATAAAAAAAAATTTTAAAACATTACGTAATTCAAATACAAATATGTAAATAATAAATAAATAATTCGAATGTAAATAATTTGCGAAAAAAAATAAATAAAATGGTTGACAATGTTGATGATGGAGATCAGTGGCGTCATTTCAGTTTTCGAAAGGGGGAGGCAAAATATTTAACCGGCCCATTTAACTATTTTCCCCTTACATTTAGCTCAATACGATTTCTGTTTTACATCATTTTGATATTTTCGTTATCATGGGCACGCGCGAATCGCCCGATATTTTTTATTTTATTATTTTTTTTTTTTTTGGGGAAAGAAAATTCATTATTTTGTCAACTATAATAAATGTATTATAAATGACTATATAGTACTTATGAGGTTCAAGTTTTGAAGTTTCCCTTGTCGTATAACATTAAACATGTTAGAAATTACGTTTTGTGACATGTTCTGAACATCTTGTTCAGTTATTTTCCTCTCTTTCTCGCCGTCTTGGTCACACAACCTTTAGCTTTTTCATTTTTACTTTTCACGCTTGCCACTCACAAATTATGTATACATAAAACATACGTTCGAAACGTTAAAGAACGGCTAAACAAATTCGTTTATGCCGTACGCGATACAGCCATACAGAGTACAGGTACGTCGTCAACCGTCAAACGTACATCGTATATTCTTTATAATTTACGCACTGCCTTTAGGTAACGATAACCGTGTTTTATCGAAAAAAATCCAGAACTATGGTAAGCTGTAACCACGAATTAATCGCCTTTAATCGTGGTTATATGACCTGCATACTTTTAAATTTTATTGGTAATTTAATTTTAATCCACTGTTTGCCACGCGATTTGTTATTACTACCTACTCATAAGTCGATAGTCATTACTTCAGATTTGATTAGAATAACTATTGTTCAACATCATCTCGGCACAAATCATGTCGGCCCACAATTAACAAGGGGGGCAAATGCCCACCCTGCCCCCCACCAAATGACGCCACTGATGGAGATGTGCCATACTTTTTTGCCACCTCGCCTTTCTTCAATTCTTGTCTACAAATAATTTCTGAAGAATTATGTTTTTCCTTCTCTTCCAACGAAAATTGCTTACTTTTCACTGTAGCACTAATCACGCACGTACTAGAAAGAAGGAACGTAAAATACGAAAATATACACCCGACATGTGTCGCGTTATCGACTGATGCGGAATAACACGGTCACACCATAATGACAATTTAACGGCTTGATAATTTAATAAAATTGTACGCTTGTTGTCTTTAGATTAAATTAAGTAGGGAAAATACATAATATATGAATTCGGGAAAATGTTTCGGAGTGAAGCCGCGCAAAATAAGTTAAACGATTTTTCTATGCTAGGTAAATTTTGCCTCGTAGTATTATTGTTATTTCCATCTTATTATTCGTCGTATAAATAATCAATATCGAAGAATATACTTTCATCCTCTATATATGAATTTCATAGACCTGCACCAACGTCATCCGTGCCGACATGCACAGACAAAACATTACCATATATTATGTCATGTTCCTTAATACAAGTAGTAGTCGTCTCTGGGTCTAACTTCACTGCATATTGTCCAGTGTCGGATCAACAAAATATTTTTTTACGAATAAAATAAAATACGTTTATGGTGACAACCCATCCTGTTATTCACTATTATGGCACTTGGCCGCATACTTGGATATCGGGTACGGCGCCGGTGGACGCAACTCGTGTGCACACTGTCAACGAACTTCATTCCGTTACCTTTACTTTTGATTTTTTGCTCTCTCTGTGCAAACTCAACAGAGTCATCATCCCCTCAATCCGTCTTCAGTAATTGGAGACTTCAACCGAGTATTTTAACCATGCGAATACTGAATGATCTCTCTATTGTACATCACGTATGGTCAGTAGCGTGCCCAGGAATTTTCAATGACGGGGGATGTTATAAGTAAATAGTAATAATACATTTTAATAAATTGTCACGGTAATACCAAATAAACTCAAATGTTTATGTTTCAAGCTCTCCAAAATCTTTTCTAACTTATAATTGTGTACATTTGTAAATTTTTCTATAGTTAAAATGAATTTAAATTATAACACACTAATACCAAGTTGTTCAATTAACATAACATACGTTATGACGTATAGTAAATGTTTATTGTCATAACTCATAAGTAATAACTTTTTGCTAATAACCAGGGCTCGGAAGTTCTAGCAAATGCATATTTTTATTGGTTCGTCCTAGAACATCCAAAGTAAGATACAAATATGTTTCACACTTCTCTGATGTCATACACGAAATTTTATTTTGCTATTTTTTGCATATTTACGGTTTTTACTGCTATTTTGCTAATTTTAGGTTTTAGTGCTATTTTCGGGTATATTTTCACATAAATACGTATTATAGGAGGTATTTTGCTAATTTGGAGTTATAAATGCTGTTAATGGGCATATTTAAGGAAATAAACACATATTGTTGAAAAACTAAATTACCTACCAAATAGCCGCCTACGAATAATATGTGAACGAAAACAAATTGTTTTAAGATTGTACGCATCCGGAATAAACGGCCTTAGACCGTTGTTATCGTCGATTAAATCGGACAATTCCGTTCATTTCCAATAATTTAGTTATTTTTAAAATTGTATCAAAATATGAACTGCAGTTATCGAATTCGTCGTATTTACGTAAGATACGGCGTTATCGCCGTACGTAAAGACCTATGATTTTATTTTAGTTTTCTTTTATTTTGCATATTTTCCAATTTTTAGTGCTATTTATAGCGCTTATATTAATGTTTTTATGTGCATATTTAAGCGCTAAAAATTAATTTTTTTAGGGCTATAACTTCCGAGCCCTGCTAATAACTAATAAAAAGTATTAAGTAATGACTCTAAAACAGCTCTTATAACTAATAAGTTGTTTTCTGTATGTCAGCAAAAAAACAACGGGGGGATATAACCCCTAACCTCCCCCAGAGCACGCCACTGTGTATGGTCATGATCTGAGCTTGCGAACTTATTGTATTATAATAACAGGATTGATGCACACTCGAGAACAAGGTGGAAATCTAGAATTTTCAAATTTTTTATCCTTATTTAGTATGTTAAACTTGCTGTTTTTGACTTATTAAAACATCCAGGAGGTACTCATTTATTTATCTTGTAATCGCTTACACAATTATAAAAAAAAAAAAAACATATTCATTTAATTCAACGTTGATAATAAACGCTATATTATTACGAGAACACAAACATTTTTATTGTATCGTGAATTTTTGTTTTTTTTTTCTGCTTATATTAATAAAACATTAAAAACAATAAAAATAATAATAATAATAATAATCGATTAAATTTAATAACTACAAATTATTAAAATGGCGCCCATACGAACGTGAACACTCTAGAAGAGCGTCCATCTCGACTCGAACCTTGCGTTTAAGCATTGTGGTAACTGTGTATACGGCTTCCGACTTGCGTAGGTACAATTTCAATCCGAGTCATGAACTCGAAAAGGTTTGTTGTCACAAATACAAGTACTTCATACCTACACGTACAACAGCCGGGATAAGAGCACACGCGCAACATTTTTGGAAGATTTTCAAAAAAAATATATATACACAAAAATAGTTATAAAACAACCGCTTTTATTGAATAATAATAATAATAAAAAAAAATAATGACATTTTACACGGTTAAAAAAAAAAAAATCCCTTTACTTATATCCGCCGACCTATTTCGTCTGTAAAATGATTTATAATCGACAAGTCATTGTAGTCGTTACATCAATAATAGGTAATAATAATAATTTTTATACTTTAAGTACGGATAACAAACGAGCGCGCGCAAAACAAACGCGCGCGCCCCCACCATATTGATTACGCTGTTCACGTATCACATACTATTATTTTATACAATAATAAAGTTTTTAGTCAAATTATTACGATTGTTAATCGACAATGTTACAAAGAAAAAAAAAAATGAAGTTACAAACATTATTTTGTCGCAATACACGACTACAAAATGTTGCTACCAATTTATATAATATAGAAAAATGTTATTTTACTTTTTAAATTATTTAATGAAAGAAAAAAAAACTTAATATCCGACATTAAAAAATATCTATTTATAAATAATATAGTATTATAAATAAATGCTATCTGCCCACAATGCTACACGCGATTCCGGTTAAAATATTTTAGCTCTTGGCCAACACATTACAGTTCATCTATTTAAATAATCATCATTAGTCCAATAATGCACTATCATTCTTATGTAACACACAGTAAACATACGTAACAAAAAAAAAAAATATATATAATATATAATAAGACTAGACACGAATTATAAATTGAGATTAATTTTTATTGCTATTAACAATTTGCGGGTAGTTATCTGTCATGCGTGAAAAGGAATGTGTATGACATATTTCACTCGATCGACACTATATACCGGATCAGCAGAAGCACGTCGTCGTAATATTTACCCAATTATAATATAACTAAAAACTAAAAAACATACACGTACATGCACTACATGCGTACACATATACATACATACATAATATAACATATGTATATACATAGGTGTGCAACAAATAATAATTAAAACTTAATACATTTTTTTTTTTTTTACATAAACTTACATCTAAGAATAATCACTGAATTAAGATTGTCATCGAAATAGTCTTCAGCATTCTGCTAACAGAAACAATCATTACAGTTAGACCAAGTACACCATGGAAGACATTACCTTATATATTGCGGTATGCGATTATGTAAAAAAAAAAACCGGTCTCGAGATATAACCACAACATTTGTACTTTGTATAGGTATAGCGTCAAAATTAAAATGGTAACATAAAGTATGACAGCTTACTAAAAGGAGATTGTTACAAGTGTATGTGTAAAGGGTCCGCCAAGAAAAAATTAGATAAATAAAAGAAAAAAAAAATCTAACCAACAGTTGAAATGAATTACATTTTAACCTATTTAATTAAAATACCGAGTTGTATTTTTTTGGGTCGGGTTGACAAATTATTTAAACAAACTTGTCCCATAATTAAATTTCACAGAAAAAAAAAAACGTTAATATAAAATATGAACTGTTTGAAAAATACAAGTCTTAAACAAAATAAACTTTTAAGAAAAAAAAAATAATAATAATAAACGCTTCATCAAAAGGTCTACGATAATAATAATTGTAGAAAACGATATTTAACTAGAAATTTCCATTTACAACACAGGAATTTCAAATTATTTTATTAAATTATTAATTTTAAATGCTATAATATATTAATAATAATAATAATAATAATACATAAAATAATAATAAAAAAAATTATGTATTATAAAATACCTAAAATCAAAATAATAATTGTTAGGAATGTTGACTTCAATGAGAGGGAGGAGGGGTTGGTGGTTGATGGTAAGTCAACGAGAGAGAGGGAGAGAAATGACGAATGTGTATTCATCATTATAATATCATATTACCGCTCTCTCAAATCGACTTCCAAAACCGTTGCGCCGTCCTTAACAATACATACAAGACACGTTAACAGCAATTTATATTAATTAATTAATTATGCAATAACGTTGTGTGTGTATATATTTATGTACAAAAAAAAATAATAATAATACGAATGGAACAAAACACGAAGAAAAATATTTTGATATTGTATGTGGACACTAGGCACAACGGCGTCGAGAACTACTGCGGCGACACACAATCACGTCGGTGGTGGCCCGTTCATATAGCGCAAACCAAGCGCCAAAGACCATTTGTAATTGTTCTGCAAATCGCAGCACTGCGGTTCCAACCAACCGATGGAGCACAGGATCATGACGGCCAAATAGAACGGCACGGCTATGCGAAGTGTGCGCCACAGCAATGCGGTGTTCGCTTTGATCTTCTTCTTAAGGGGTGTTGTCGTTTCATCCACAGCAGCAGCGTTGTCCGCACTGTATACAAAAAAAAAAACAGAAGAAATGAAAAAAAAATTCAAAAATAATAATAATAATAAAATCATTACAAAAATCGCGTACATGAGCCCAATTAAATTTGACCTGACCACTCACTGCCATGAAAAAAGGACGGCCGGCTAACAACACACCCAGTGGTTTTACATCGTGTAAATGTGTATTTAATTATTTTAATCGAAGAAATATGTAAAACAGTACAAGGGGATACTTATCCCTAACAAAGGAACGTCTTTTTTTTGTGTGTACGGTACTATACGTCAGGGCTTAAAATCGTGCACATACACACTGTACCAGTAGTGGTGCTCACCAATTCCTTTAAAATATGTGGTCCAAATGTTTTCTTATAAATTCCAGGCACCCGAGTCCTACCAAACTTATTTGTAGTGCGACACACATTTTTATCGCTATAATCGAAATCAATCATATTTTCTATTATAAAAATTTCGAATTTTTATGATTTCGTCGAGACACGTTTTTATCCTAGAGTTTTCATTGGAATTCTTAGGACCGTTTTCAAAATAAAATAAAAATTACATCTATCATACCTACGTCATAGACTATAAATACATATATTTATAATTACTATTAAAATATCACACGTATCGTACACGCTCGGTTTAGTTTAACTATGTGACGTCATGACTGAACGATTAATAACTGATATAATTACGCATTTCTATCCGGGGTGAACGTCACTTATTTGGCCTGAACTCTGAGACCTCAACAGTTCCCTCCGGTCAACCGACACATCAAACTAACAGCTAATAGAACCGATACAACTGAAGGAAAAAAGAAATGGCGAAAACGGACGAAAAACCGAGCTGAGGTGGATAGTGGTTACACACGCGCTTATTCTTTTATTAAGCTGGATGTACACGTGTCAGTTAAAACGTTCATTTCATTATGACTGATTCATTAAAACTGAACAAGTTATAAACGTGTGAAAACTTGTTTCAGCCGGACTGAATCATGAAAATCGATCTTTAGTCAAGTAGAAACTATTACTACTTTTGGTCATTTTTAATGACCAGTATTGCATCGTAAGAGGGTATGCACTATACAAAGGCTATTCATTAAGAAGGTTTTTCACTGAACCGCGTGAACGATTTGTTCACTGAAAAGTATTATCAGCAAAAAGGAATCAGTCTTAATGAACATTTTAATTGACACGTGTAAACCCAGCTTTACATTTGGATTCAGTTAAACGGAATATGCGAATACTGCATATGTTGGATAATCGACAAAACAAATAATAATATTATTATAAAAATAAGAATTTTTAAAATTTTTTTATAATTATTATCAAATTTGCGATCACAGTTCGTAGTAACCATAACGAGCGAACACATTTTCCAATCAATTTAATCACAACGTATTTTACTGCACATTATTACGTCTGAATTTGCACGCTAACGATGATACGATAACACTGAATTGCGCGTTTAATTGGCTTACCACATCAGTAGTTAATAAATCATAATTTTTATAACACGCGTCGGTCGTCACACAATACCTACTACACAATTAAACAAAATCAAAACGCAAAACGAATTTTTTCTTTAAATGAAAACCGTGTGCAGAAAACCAAATTATTATTTTTTTTAAATAACGAGAACGCATTTTACATAGAGATGTTACGAACTGTTCGATTTTCGAAAATTAATTTAAGGAACGAACTACGAGATAATATTCTGTTGTACACATAATTAAATACCTATATATTATTATTTATCTTATGAATTAGTAATTAATTTAGTAACTAATTTAATTTACTTTTAAATTTATTGAACCAGATAACTTTTTTAGTTGTTTTAAATATTTTAAAATTTATGTCCTTCAAAACATTTTTTTGAAATTCGGTTCGACCTCAAAAATCTGGGTTCGTAACGTATCACAAATTTTATGTAATAAGACGACAATGATAAAGCCAATGTCATTTCAAAAAAGAGATGTACAACAATACATGTGTCGTTCAATGTTTGTGTGCTATCTGACGCCTGTATAATATACCGTCGTATTCGCTTAAAGAAGCGACCCGGGCGGTCGACTCGTCTGACTTGGCGTGGTGCGGTGGAGTCGTAATAAAATTTGACGTCATTCGAACGTCAGCGACGAAAATTGGTCGTTGCCCGGGTCGCTTCTCAAAATGAATAGGGTATAGTATTATATTTTTATAACCGTTATCTGCGCATAATACGATATTTATGTCGAACGTCTTAACGAATCTTCGGAAATGCCTCATGACAACGACTTCGTATCGTGAAAATACCAACAAAGTCCTCATCAGAATGTGAAATTTAATAATTATGTGATCAAAGAAAAAAAACGTCGGGAATTATACAGGAAAATAAATTATTGTCCAAACTGATAAGATCCCGGAAAATAACATTACGGAGCGTATTAAAAAAATAAAACTCCGTGTAACGTTTATACGCATATATACGCACAAGGCAAGGGCACAAACAGTGAAATTCCAAAATCAAAGTATCGAATGAATAAATATAGGTAACCAGTGGCGTTGAATTCAGTGTTTGAACATTTATTACGAACGTAAAAACAAAATAATAGCATTCGTAGAAAAAATACATTCCCTAAACTCCGTTATGCATATTGCTTAATATGTTAAATAAATAGTAATGAACTAATATGCTTACACACGATATGATTTGATCGATCGGACATGGTAATTTCGGTCAGTAAATAATATTATCTAAATTATCTAACGCATAGTTTTAATAGAATTTTTAGAATTATATATAAACAGTTTAAATTAGTAAAACAAAGATGCAAGAAACTCAAGCTTTAGATTTTTGGCTCTCAAACAAAATCAGAACCAATAGAGAATGGATGCAAATATTGCACCAGTAAAAAAGAAAATAGAAAACATGAGAGATTTCTTCATAATTAGCTCTTCTAAATTTAGCAGCTTATTTCGTAATTTGATAATGTTAATAGAACGAATCCAAGTTTTTGGCGTTTCGTATATACCATCCGGAGCCATTGTGACGATGCTGGTGGAAGTAAATATTCATCAACTGACTCTAAATCGTGTGGTCTGTACAGTGTACGCGCGATACCACATTTGGTCAGGGTACATCAACCGAGCCAACCAAATCACATCGTGAGGGCTATAATACGCGAATTCCTAGTTATTTTCTGCATTTTTAAACTTGGGAGGACTACACAAATGTATTTTAGCAGCGGTGCACCGCGAAAACTAGCTAAGTTCGTTTTTGTGTCGAATAACTCGAATTACCCATTCGAATAATTCGGTTGCGTTATCATTTTAGAAACTAATTAATTTAATAATATTCGTTACTCCGATTACGGCATATCTTATCGCAATAATTACTATTTTTAGACAGCGCTTTTCCATTCGAATAAAAAATAATAACGTATACAAATCATAGATTATTTATTATATCATCGGTCATCAGTCAAAATATACGTTTTTTTTATATGTATAATTTTAATTTATAAAATTTCTCCCCCATAATTAACTGAACAAATTTAAACTAAAAAAAATTGCTAATATTCAATTTTTTAAGTACCTTAAAATAAAAAAAGTGAATAACAAGGTGAAGTCGATTTGTTTTCAGAATCCTTATCGCATCACTAGATTGATAAGTAAGCTGGACATACAGTGCAGTATTTACATTTTTCGCGCCCCGGAGCAACACAATTTTTACGCTAAAAAAATTACGCTTTATATTTTTTTGTGTCAACATACCATATTATGTCCATAAAAATTTACCGTCCCCTTAATAACTAAAAAATTTGCCGCCCCGGGCAACAAGGTACGCTTGCCCCCCCCTTAAATACGGCCCTGTGGACATAGCTGCAGGGAACGTTTTACTACGTTTCGCGTGCGCAAGACAAAGAGAGAAAATTCTCGTTTCCAATCCCCTTAAACACTTTTATTTCGAACGATTATAATATCGACTATAAAAATGTCTCGATCATTAGTTATTATAATAACTCATCATTCGATTATGCCCACCACTCAACGATAATTTTTATTTACAATTAATAAACAGTGCTGCTGCTATACGACGCAGAAATACTCTGGAGGTATTCGAGTATTTTTTCTTACGATTATATTAGGTATTGCCCAGACAACAAATACAATATATTCTATTTTACGTAATATAATATTGAAATAATATGAAATGATGAGCCGCGCCGTTTTCCCGCTTTAAATTTAATCATCGACGAGAAAATTCGGAGGGGAATAAAAGAAAAAACACTCGCGATGACAAAAAAAAAAAAATAAACACCCGCGTTAACCTTCAAAATCTATTCGCTTTAACATAATAACGTGAAAACGCATAAATACTTGTATTATCATAAATGTATAGAAAAATATTTGTATTGAAATTCGTATTTTTTCAAAATAAATTTATATCCTCTTTGAATATTGTTACAGCTGTGTTATTAAAGAATATGCAAATGTAAGAAAAATACCGAAACCTTAAGAACAATAACTATTACACTGAATGCTTTAACAACACGACTATATCATATACATATTCATTATCGTCATAACGGAAAAAAATTTAACGACACGCGCTGGTTTCGTCGGCATAAAAATTACGGAATATTTATAAATTCTAAAACTCAAAAAATAACATTACGATTTTCGAGAAAAAAAATATTAATAATTCCCGTTTTATAACTAATATTATAATATAATATAAATGGAAATAATTTTTTTTTTTATCATATTTAAAAAAAAACCGTTTACTTCGTTTTTTAAATTCCAGCAACTGTAATATAATACGCCAAATAATATACCTTCGCTGGCTGCAGCAGTCAAAATACGTCGGCGGTATTCGTAACGAAATAATATAATCACACAGCGAGTCGAGGGCGCGACGCGTGCAAAAGCGTTGTACACATTTTACAGTTTTAACGATTAGATTAAAATATATTAAATAAATTATACGTATGTATATACGACTCCCCGTTGATTTCACAATTTTATCGTTTTCGATTTTTTTTTGTTTTGTTTATTCTTGCGAACACACACGATAAAACGCGACGAATGTATAACAGTACAATATAATAGAAGCACTCGAACATAATACATTAATTTATTAGTCGGGCGCGCCTCTGCAGCGATGACACGATTACAATAATATACGCCGCCGCCGCCGCGCCGCCTGTTATGAACTCAACCGGAATACGGTTTAGACGCTGCGTGGTAAAAAAAAGTTCACGGCCGTCCCGCACGAAACGGCGACGGTTTTAGAGGTCGACGGGTGTCAACGGCTTTTTTTATTTTAATTTTAAAATGCTTCGTTTCGCACATTTCGGCTTAACACTTACCCGTAAGATGGTATATATAATAAAGGCCGAATAAATATATAAAATTATAAAAGGAAACCCGAGACGAGATAAAGAACCGAGTTACATTAAGGATAAAAACGAAAGATTAAAATTATTAAGGATACCGCAAGAATTTAGAGCTATATCATTTTTAAAAGAAAATGTGGAAAAGATTGATTCTAGCAGAAGAAAGACTGGGGCAACGGAAAAGAAGGCGAGAAAAATAGCCAATATCGGGTGATAAATGACGAGGGCAAAGAACTGTTGAATTGAGACATAAACAAAAGGAGTAAACAGATCGGCGGTTATGACCTAACCTTAACATAGTAAATGAAACAATGTGCGACCTAGAAGACTGAAACTGAGGAACCAAGGGAGACGAGGGATTTCAGAGACGATCGTTTTATACCATTTCGCGAAGGCCGTATGTGAGGACCATTTGGTCTTCCGCGTATTTAAAACAGAGTTCCCAAGTACTATGTTTAAGTGGGGTAAAAATTAATAAAACGTATCTTATTTAGGAAATGTTTAGAATGGAATTTTATTATTTATTATTATATTTCATTCGGTGAGAGTACATATTCGTGAAAAAACAGCTGAAGAATGAGAAAAAAACGCAAAAGTCCGCACCACTGTTGGATTTCTAAAAAAACAAAAATACTACACGTTACTAGCAGGGGCGTATACAAGGGGGGGGATGAGATCCCCCCATGATCTTTTTTTTTATAAGGGTTTTTATAAGGTTCCTTATTAAGGCCCATAGGCCACCAACAAGGAAATATTCAATAAAATGTTAGAGAAACCCCCCTAGAAGAAACCCTGCGCACGGGCCTGAATAACATTACAAAATACGTTGACCAGAGAACGAATTGCAGACTCTCGGAAAAAAATCAAAATAAATTACTACTATATACAGCAGTCATCCAGCCCGAAATGTTTATGATAAAAATCGATCCGTTCCTTCCGGCATATCGATTTTTTTTTTTAACTAAACGGTCGTGAATTTGACTCGTAAAAATGGTCTTCTGTATAATAAAAATACAAATTTTTACGCGTTTAGTGGACGAAATTTTTTTTCATACATGTCACTGGATTCAGAAAAAAAAATAAGCTGTATGATAAAATCTTCTCCTATGTAAATGAAAAAAGAAAAACGATACTTCTTATGCGCAGTCAACTATCCTACAAAACATTTATAAAATATCTCCGATGTGATTATAGAAACGTGGTCAACAATACATCGGAGGTAGATACTGCAGAAGAGAATAAAACAAATCTTACCACGTAGTGAAATAACTATACTCAAATATTATAAACATTTCCGTAATTATTGGGTTAAATTTTTTTTAAATTAAGAAGTTATTTATTTTTACAAAATATAAATTTATTTCTGCAGATTTCGCAGTTGGCAATTTGTTTTTTTTCGCGATTACTGAAAAATTCGTTTTTTTTTTTTTTTAGCATATCGGAGATTTTTCGGGGCAATAACGTATATAATAATATGTACATAACCCAACCGACATCGTCATGACCTACATTACAACAATAGCAAAGGGTGATGATGGTTTTCGATCGAAAATGTTAAAATAAGGAAGAAATAAAACCGATACAGATCTCGGAAAATCGAGTATAACGATCCAGAAATACCGCTTCGCATACGCGGTGCAGGTGTAAAACCGTGAACAGAGCTGATTTCTCGAGCTCATTAAAAAGCGTATGAAAATAATAAAAACTTTCACGACTAGGACGCTAAGACCACTGGAGAAGGTGTGTTCATCCCCATCACGTATAAGGTTCAAAGAATTACCTGGAATGATTCGTTCTTTTTCTTTTTAGTTTTCCATCCAAAGACCTCACAACACTATACCCCGCCTAACGTTAACCATCCAGGCACGGCTCAAGCATTTAATTACAGGTCAACGAACTTAAATTAAAACCAGTATTAAATTACTTTTATTTTATTTTATAAATGAGATATTAAAATTATACGTATAATGCTGTCAAATTTGTCGTTGTACTTTACGCGGAAGCAAAAATCTCTTATATAACACTATCAGTGTCTAAAATAACGCGTACCTATATATTATATTCTCGATCGAAATCATAGCAAAACCATAACGTCCCTATGAAATTCGTGAGCACAAATAATTTTTAACCAGTTCAGATTCCTCTCGTCCTAATACTTAATATTGATTTTGTTGTATTAATTCGACGAGAACACGCTAAAAAAACCGACGAAAACGAAACGAATAACTTGCGTACTACACAATCCGTAAATTAAGAAATATCAGCGATCCCCTACAGAAGGAATGGACTGATTATGCGGAGTTAACATTAGTTATACTTTATTATGGATATTAAAAAAAAAACTATTTATTTCCGCTTAAACACATATATTTTCAATAACGAATATTAATTTTGTACTCTTATTAACATAAGTACTCGTATTTCAATTGAATATCGCGTATATTTTATTACGAATATATGTAATTTATTTTAAAACTGAATTTATTTATAAATTCGGCGAAATGGAAACGGACCACCATCACCACTACGAACGACGAGACGGACGACAACATCACGTCCTTCCTCCAGTTCTTTCCGACGAAACTTTTTCACGGTGTTTATTATAAGTGTAATATATTTTATACTACACGTACATAAATTTCATAATAATATTCAGCGTTGATGTATATGATGTCCGCTCGCGCACTATATTAGCTATTCACACTATTCATTCAAGGTAAAACTAGCGATAAAATAATAATATAAAATAACATATTATTATAATACAGTCGAGTGTGTGCGCGCACGTTAATAATGTTTTTTTAAACGGTTTACCAAACACATCTGGTGCAATACATATACGAATTTAACATACACGACAAACAATTATCATCGCGACATGTTATAATAAACGATGTGTGTGTGTGTGTGTGTGTGGTACGCGAATTCGAGAGATTATGAGCGACTGACGAGCGATTACACCACGCCGAGAATTTATAAATGGGCTTTTTTTTTTTAAATAATTTTTTTTTTCCTAACTGTATAGCGACCATACGCTTTTTACCGTACGCTGAATTTGTAAAAACACAGAATTTTACGCGTATTACATAACACGTAATATACGAGTACGTTTAAACACCGTCTGCAATTTTTTTCGCGTTCAAGAATAATGACTCAGCCACGAGTATCGCAGTTAACATAAGCGCAGGCGGCGGTGTGCTTAGTATAATAAAGAGAAACACACACCTGCTGTGTACACTGTACAGTCATTGTATCTCGCCAATTACGCAAGCGATTGCGACGAATATTTATAAATTTATAATATATATATATATATATATATATTTAGAATATTTATAATAACGGATGAAATATTATATTATGGACGTGGAAAACGTCCGAACGAATAATTTGGAACACGTCAATTGGGAATAACAGGACGATATTATAATCGTAATAGCGGGGCAACGATTAAAGATTAATTCGATTTAACAACTGACTATAAATGTGTATTATATAATACAGAGACGCGCCAGTATATTATTATTGTATATATAGTAATGCGGTTGATGACCACATAATATAATCTATATACGTATTGTAATTAAATTTTTTTTTTTTTTAAACTCTTAAATTTCGTATCGTAAGATTAAAAGACAAAAATAAAATAAAATAAAAAAGTTTACAGATTTTAATTTCTGAATGCGTATATAAATAATAATTATACGTCATTGTTCGAATTACGCGCCTTTGTAAGTGTTATACTGCGTTTTTTTATTTTTTTCCTCCAAAACTTTTCGATAAATATTATTGTTTATTACAGATCATCAAATCGCCACTTATTTCATTTATTATATAAAATATAATATTATATCTTATATATTTTTCGTACGTTTTGTTCTCGGGACGATATTTTATTTAAACGTTTGTCGCGTCATATCCGTTCCAATTGTTATTTAATTCAGATTTTCATTTGGGCGTATTTCAACCCCGCGCATTATTTTATTATAGTCGGAATCGGATCCAAAAGACGTGTTGTGGTTTTGTTGTCGACAATATAAAAATTATTAAGTTTTAACTGTCCGCGGAGTGAAAGAGGAGCTGCGTATAAATAATAATTTGTTCCGCATAATTATTTGTACTTATAGTTTTACGCGGTTATTATTTTGTGCAATAACTTGTTTCGTAATAATATTGCCGAATAAATAATACTTAATATCGGTCTTCTTATTGACGTCGAATTTAACTGTATATTTTAAATTCCGAACGAAACGAATTATTATTGGCGGTTTTACAGTGCTTTTTCTTGTCTGTGAACACTTTTTCGTACGTATAAAAGGTGTTTCGAACGTACACGCACAGTTGGTATTTTATTTATTGACACGTTTTTCGGTATAGTTTCTTTAAGCGTAAAAAAAAACCTACATACACAGTTGTCGACATCGTATACAAAACGCGTTATGGACATTTTTTTTACACGTATTCGTTCGAATAATAATTAAAACGATTAAATAATTAATTTTGTTCAAAATAATTATTATAAAATTATAGTATACGTATGATACTCTATCTCCGTCCATACTCGCTTATTATTATTTAATTCTGCATCAGTAATTTACGTATTTAAAATACACGTAATTGTATCGTGTACACGCAAAAGTAACCGCGCATAATATTTCCATTTTCAATTTTCAATTTTTTTTACCAAAATATTATTTCAATGAAAATACACGCGTGAACACTTCTCTTGTTCGATTAATTTTATTTGAAATTATGTATACCCATATTTAATAACTTGTGTAACTTTTACGAAATAACTACATATTATATTTTGTAATTTTTTAATATTATTCGTTAATAATTATATAGTTTTAAAACGCAAAGGTCAATATACAAGTGGGACGCGAGTATTACTTTCACTCGGAATGAAAAAAAAATATCCGAGCGAATTTAACGAATAATTTTTTTTTTTTAAATTTAATTTCACACATTGTACATTTTTTTTTTTTTAGTAAAATCGTAACGACAATAAACGACGATGTCAAAACACTTGACGCTTTTTTTTATTATTATTTTAAAATTTGAACATAACAATAACATAACGTCATAGTATTTTATCAAAGTCGATCGGCCGCGTGTTTTCGTTATTTTTATTCGGCGCGCCGTACAACGGAGCGAGGACACGATGATAATGACATGTCTCATAAAACCCGAATGTTTATTATAAGCGAACGTCTCGGCGTTTTCCCTCCCGAGCATATTATATATACCGAACTACTGTAACACTCAGAGGTACAGTAAAGTACACGAGATAAAATACCAAACCGGTCGACCTTAAAACTCTACTCGGAGGCCAGTTCGACCGGTGCATGTATTCTTTTCTGTACTCGCGTCCCGAATCATAATAAATTTGTTGCGACGCGTCCAGAGAGAAAGAAATAAAAAAGCGTTAACCTTTTTTTTTTTCTCTCTCCTAGCACAGAACACCAGCGACCACACAGAATTTCGTATGTCAAGAAAAAAATCGCCGCGACTTTATACAACAATAATAATATTATAAGACTGTACCGCGATTCGCTGCAAAAGCTCGAACTCGAGAAAATTTCCGATTTCGCCGTAAAGGAGAGGTCTTTATAACGAGTTATTATTCGCGTGGACGCAACACGGCTGTATGGTCTAGTCCACCGCGGTTATTGAACAATTATCAGAGTCCGACAAAAAAAGGGCCTTTCCCCTCCCCATCCTCCTCAACGTAAAAATTACACAAAACCAGAAAAATAATAGGCTGATAAAACGTTAAAATTTAAATAAAAACGATACACGTATATTTAAAATATTATTATTATTTTCGTTACCTTTTTTCCGTGTATATACACAAATATAGTTCTAAGAGAAAAACATGCCGCCCTGAAGGTCCAGATAGAAGTATACGGACAGTAAAAAGTACAAAACGTTGGTGACGACGCTTTTGGAATAGTGCAAGGGACTGCGGACGAGCAACAGGCCGTCGTCCACCGGCCGTTCGCCGGCGATCATTATGGGCAACGATTCGTCGACGGTCGGTACCATCGTGCAGCAGCAGCAGCGCAGGTGTCCCCCGGGGGCCGGAGAAGAAGAAAGTCTTTCGAGAATTTTCCGGAAATCCGTTTTTTTTCTTCCCCGGTCGAGATGAACGCGCGACGAGACCGAAAGCGACACGGAGCGCAGGAACAATACTGACGACTGACTCGAACGGTGTGTTGAGTTCGGTTTGTGCGCCCGCGAATAACCTCTGCCGCCGCCGCCGCCCGACGTCGCGCGCGCGTTACAACATTTTATATATTAAAATAATTTTAATTTAATAATGGTAAACGTCAAGAGGACGGAGCGCGAGCGCGCGCGTACATACACACACACACACACACACAACTGGTTTAAAATTATTATTTTCATATTGCAATATGGACGAAGAGTCCGAAAAGAAATGCTCGGAACGTTTTTATATAAAAAACAAAAACGATTTTTTTTTTTTTATTTCTATGAAAACGGTAGAGAAAATTTGTTCATATTGAGACCGACGACAATAATAACTAAAGTTCGACGGACTACTGCGAATAACGTGTCATTATCGTCAACCTGCAATGATGGGACCCCATCGACCTGCAGTGGTTAGAGGAGTCGAATCCTCTTCTCCCCCACCGAGTGCCGTTATCAGGAATTTTCAAAGGGGTTTGGGGATAATCTTTAGAAAAATATGTGAGAGGACGCTGGATCCACCCCCGATTATGACATTTAATATTATTTTTAATAATTTCAATATAAAAAAAAAATTCGATATTCAATACAATTTTTATAATACAAAATCTAATTTTCTACCGGCTTTTTTGCCAGATCACCTACCACTTCCTCGGCTGTTAATGGAACTCCTCTATGAATCGCTAACATTATAAGTCCATTCAGCTGGGTTTACTTTAAATAACGTGCAGCGAGAAGTAACAACTAATAATAACGAAAACTCATTTTAAGCATCACTCATACCAGTCATACCGGGTATTTGTTGGACGGTAAAACGGACTCGGAGAAACGCCTTGGAAGAAATAATACGCGTTATTCTTTCCTCCCAAAAAAAAAAAAAATTCTGTTTTGGTCTTCGGACTCCACTATTCTATTATATTATAAGATTGTAATTGTAACTATAAATTATACGATAAGACAATAAATATTCATATCCCTTACAAATATAAATAATACGAATTGGTTGAAAAATAAAAATAAAAAATACGGCCAATGGGTGGAAGGGTATACGTTAACCCCATAACCTCCCCCCCCCGTAAGTACGACCATGCCTATAATCCAATTACAATTTTTTTTGTTAATGAATATGATTTTCGTCAAAATTTTCAAGACAAATTCTTGGAAAAAAATGGAACAATACGTAATTTTTTCACATTGCTCTACCAGTCTACCACCATCGACGTCTACCGGAAAAAAGTTCTTGGCATAAAAATAGTTTTTGGCAAGTGTCTGGAAAAAATTCTACCTAATCGCATCATCAAAACGGGACGCGAGAATCGTAAAAGGACCACACTCTGATCCCAGTGCAAATTAAGGAAAATCGTCAGACTGTAAAAAGTAAAAGAAAAGTATACGTTTCCGAAAGCTGCAATACAATGATTTTTTCAGTTTCATGTTCGTTAAGAGTGTTGGAAACAAATGTTTTCTCTTATTTTTATTATATTTTGCACACACGAATCACAGTAAAATAAGCGTTTCGTATTTCCAATGTACCTATCGACCTATAGTGATGTGATAAAATTCTGAAAACAGATTTGAATTCGTCGTGAATTTTATTATAGAATGACTTTCCCAAATTTCCAATTTTTTTTCATAAATCCTTTAACAAACTTAAAATAAAAAAATTGCTAATAATCAAGTTTTGAAGATCTTAAGATAAGAAAATTAAAAATGTGAGATCATTATATAGTAAAATTCACGACGAATTCAAATCTGTTTTCAAAATCTTTATCGCATAACTAAGTACATCGGTACATTGAGATTATGAAACGTTTACTTTACTACGATTCGTGTGTGCAAGATGAAGAGAGAAAATACTCGCTTCCAATCTCCTTAAAATATTATGATGCACCGTTTTGAGAATGCATCTCGCGGACAACCTGATGTTTTACTATTTAAACTATTTAATTACGTGTGATTAGTCGGGCGGCAATAACAAAAATATTGTTCGGACGCACGAGTTTTTTTCGCGTGATTAAAATTGGACACAAGAAGAATGGGTACAAAGTTAAAACACACACACACTCACACACACACACAATAATTAATACAAAGTCTATTTGTAGAAAATGAAAACCTATTTTTATCGAACATTTTGCAACGGAGTCAATGAAATACTAATAATAATAATAATAAACGTGATAAAAATAATATATGTTCGTATTCAATACGTACACCACACGTGCCGTTCTCCCAAAAAAAAAAAAAACTGTATATAAAACTCATTAGTCAGTGAAAACACGTAAATAAAAAAAATTGTTGATTGCTTAATTTCCAGTCTAAAAGAAACACTGTTACGAAACAATTTCTTGGACATGACAAAAAAAAAAAAAACAATAATACGATAGGTACCTACTTATTCAATGTCATTAAAAAAAATATATTTTATTAGTATTATCATTACTTATATAATGCGTAGAATTTTGTCACTCTAGTATTCCTAATTTTAGGAAGTATAATAATAATTTCACTTGTAGGTGATTTTATAAATTAAATTACAATACCAAATCTTCTTCAATTGTAATCCTTAACCCAATCATACTATATACATTGAAATAAAATACAATAATTGTATCCTAATAATACATCAGACACACACACACACACACACACACACACACACACACACACACACACACACACACACACACACACACACACACACACACTGAAGTGTATCCTGTATCAGCTATAGTCAGGGCCGCTCTTAGAATTTGCGAGGCCTGGGGAAGAATATTATTGTAAGGCCTTTCTACCTTAACCTAAACCTAACGTTATAATAAGATTTTTTTTTTGATTTGTAACAAAGAATTGAATCCAATAAATTGCTATATTTTGTTTAAAATATTGCAAGGTTCAAAATTTATTTAAAAAAAAATCATAACTACATTATTGTTTAATATTACGATACAAAAAAAATTATATAATTCATATAATTCAGTCTTTCGCAGTTTTCCAAATTCTGAAATAAACTTTTGAGTCAACTGTATAACTATGTACTGACCGACATTTATTATGGTTATTAATTAATGATCAGATAATACGGAATATTTATCAAGACACCGATAAATGTCTATATTATAAATAAAGACTTTATTATAAAGTGTACTATATATTATATTGGTTGCATCCGAATTGCATGCCAAAAAAAAGAGAGATCTTGTTCAACAACCGAATTGCGTGCGCGTATTTTTCGTAAATTTTCTTAAATTAATTTTCGCGTAAATTTTAAACAAAATGATCATGTTTGGGGCTTAAACTTGTATTATAATTCTGTTGTATAAATCAGGGGTGGCTAACTTTAATAGACTTGTGATCGACCTCTGAGTTCTCCCAGGTTGTCGCGATCGACAAAAAAAAAAGGGTTGCTAATAAACAAAAATATATTTTATATACATGCGTGTTACACTTTTTTTTACTACTTTTATTTACAATATAAGTAAGTATTGTTTAATTTCACAGTTTTACACAACACGTATTTTAATATTTTAGAGGGAGTCGCGATCGACTCAAACGCATGTCGCGATCGACCTGTTAGCCACCCCTGTTATAAATAAGTATAATAAGTGTGTTTGTTTGAGAGCAGTCCTGACAAAGTCTTAATAAGAATTATTAATTATCAGTGGAGGACAGATTTATACGCTTTATAAAATTAAATTTTAGAAAATAATATCCGCAACACGACATGGACTGTTTGGTTTCAGTCGAAATACATTCACATATATTGAAAATTTATTATTTCCGAATAACGACCGATCATAATAAAATAGTTTTTATTCAAAAACGTAATTTGGCACATTTTTATAGCGGGAAATAAGAATATAAGCTGAAAACAAAAATACGCACTTAAAATAAAAATATGCATAAAAAATTACAAATATGCAAAAAGAAAAAAAAAGTTAAAAATATGTAATATAAAATTATAAAATAAATTTTTTTTAAAAAATCACGCACGCAATTCGGAAGTACCGATTATATTAACTACAATTAAATGAATAAAAAAATGTTTTTCATGTTTATGTAACCTGTTGTTATTTTTTAAGTGCGAAGCCTCTTCAATACGTAAAGCCCAGGGCATGGGCCCTGTAAGCCTCCCCTAAGAACGGCC
Source organism: Slavum lentiscoides (assembly GCA_032441835.1). NCBI lineage: Eukaryota > Metazoa > Arthropoda > Insecta > Hemiptera > Aphididae > Slavum > Slavum lentiscoides. The sequence continues at coordinate 16,353,225 of CM063712.1, read as the reverse complement.
CTGGCTCCAGTATGGTCATGGCCCATACAGAAATTTTGAGTTACATTTTTTTTTAAATTTGGAATTTAAATTTTCGAATATTAAATGATACTTAGTGCTTCTTTGAAAAAAAAAAATATATATATATATATATATATTGTGTAAAACGTAAATTAATAGTTTGGCAATTACCAAAAAACCTGCAGAAAGAAGTTTTTTGGTAAAGCGAAGACATACAATACGAAAAATAAACAAAGAAATATATAAATTACATTATTGACAGTTTTATATAAATACATATATTTATATATTGAACAAATAATAGAAGGTATTATGGATTTTGTGGCTTAAGTAAGTTACCCAACTTAAACAGAGAATTTAAAGTAATAATAATTAATCATTGTATTCAAAAAATCATTATGAGTGACGACACTAGTAAATTATTATATTAAACGGGAATGATAAATATTGTAAAAATAATAAAAATTTCTAAACTTGTATTACATTTCGAAATGTTAAATACAAAAACAGCGCATGTTCCAAAATCAAAACGAACACGTTATACATTTTATAGATTTTTTTTATTCTGTAACTTTTGTGTAGTTTTTTGTTACACACTTAAGAAAACTGCAAGGAAAATTAAAAAATATGTCTTAAAGAACCAACCAGAAATTAGATACAAATTGCTATCAAAGATTAACTAATGTATAGATTATCCTCCTTCAACGTGAAAAAGTGTTAATCCAAAATAAATAATACAACACATTATTAGAAGACCAATATTTGCTTTGTTCAGAAACGAAATTTTTTTTTTGTGTACTTAATATCAGTCATTCATGCATATTTTAATTTTGTTAATTATATAACTATTAATTATCTATTATATTTAGGCATTTATTATATTATATTTATTTAACACAAAGATAACTTTTAAACAGTACATATCTTGAATGGTTATAACTCGTAATTCACTACATTTCAGAGAAAGGTTTACCTCAATCTCATGAATTTATTTTTAGTATGGAGGCTTACTCAAAATAATTTCTAGATACTCTACAGATATACGTAATATTTTCAAAATATCAAATTGTTTGTAATAATTTGGATTTAATATTCAATTTATAAATAAAAAATGTAAGATACTAATTTTAATATTTTACAATATATTTGTGTATTTGGTCAACTGTTTAAATTGACATTTCATTTTGATTTTAAGAAAATAACTCGTAATATACGAGTTACGACATTATAATTTGAGCAACATATTATTTATGAAGGTTATACCAATATAGCAATAACTAATAATAATATAGTATTTACTGTTTAGTAATAATAGTTTAAAGAATTTAAAAATTACTTAAACATTGAACAAGTAGAAAATAAAATAAAATATTTCTAATATTCTACTACTAGAGTAGCATACTATTTAAATAGGATTACTAATATTTAATTAAACTACTGTTCCGTGTTAAACAAAGTTTCCCATTGGCATCAGGGGTACATGCAAAATTAGAGTTCAAGGTAAAAACAAATGAATTATATTATATCGAATGGTTGAAAATATTGAACTTAAGTATAATTTAGAATGGGTACAATATTAATATTGTTGGTTTTTAGATATTTCGATAAGAATATATTACAAACATAACACATTTGACATTTTCACACCATGTGTTTGGTATTTATAAACAGTACCTCATTATTGTTGTGGAAGATTGAAGGTCGATCAGTGTAAAAACTAACATGCAGAAAATAATTATTATTTTCAGCTTACCTGGAGACCCAGGAACAGCATGAAATACAGAAAAAAAGTCTAATACATTTATCAAAATAATTTAAAATGAACATCACCCGATAAATGAGAAATGTCAATTTAAATGTAAATATAAATCGGAGTGCTAATTTAGTATCTTGTAACTGTTAGAAAAAAACGATAATAAATGTTAAACAGAATATAAACATTTTGATTAATTATTATTAGTAAACTAGTAACGATTAATAGTAATTAAAATTATTTTAATTTTAATCTTTGACAAAGATGATTAATTCCTCTAGTTTATTAAAAATCCAAAACGTAGCGTATTCACAATAAATAATAATTATTAAATTAAATATTTTAGCTTTAATGCAACAATGATTTGATAAAAATAATAGTCTAGTATCAGAGTTAACTCATTCAGAAAATACTATTACGTTTCAGTTTACATCATGCTCATTAAATTTCTAAACCATAAATTCTCATCAAACAATTAATTACGACTTAAAGCAGTGTGGGCTCTAATTTATGATCTAGGATTTTTTTTAACCCAAGAGCACATACAATAAAGTATTTAATATTTCAAGTAAATATACTTAAAATACTTTTTGTGAAATGTTGCATTTGTGATAATAGATGTTATTCAATTTAAAAAATGTACGGATTAACATTTTACACTATGAATTTTATGGAATAAAAAAAAAATGAGAAATTGCACTCATAATTTATTATTGAAATCATACGTAAAATAAATATAGCCTTTAGTGTTCAATTAATATTCAAAAATTGTTCCATCATTTCATTAGAGTATTAGATATTTTGTAAAATTATAAATAAGATATATAAATTTCTAAATTTATATATGACTTTAATTATAAAATATTGTATTAATAAAAATTGTATGATAAATTAAAATTAGTTTAATTGAGAAATTGTTTGAATATTCATCAATAATAAATCGATCTGAATTTATAAAATGTATTATTTTTTACTACAAGCCATATCCAGTACACAATGTAAAATGTTTTAAAGAAATTTGTATGAACAATAATTAAAAAGAAATTGGACAACCCAATATTATTATTATTAATCAATATAGTAAAATACTGTTTATAAAAAATCTCATCAAAGTACACCAACAACAATTTTAGTTAAAAAATTAGTTTTTTTTTTTTGTGGTAAATAAATGCAGTTTTTTTTAGGCTATACGACGTTATGATAACAATTTAATGTCAATTTCTATATAAAATATCATTTAAAGAATTGATCATTTATTTTCTAATTGGCCTATAACATTTATTCCAAATCGATAGTTTCTTAAAATATTGAATTTTAAATATACTGATAATTTATTTACATTTAAATTACTGAAAATTGATATTACATAAAATGTTTGTAACATAATACATTTGTACATTTTAAAACATTCTATACTAATATACAATAGTTAAAATCAATTTAATACTATATATATTATTGTGGATACGCTTTATTTTCTACATTAGTATTGTCAACTTACATATTGGTCTCAAGGAGAGCTTTATTGTCATCCGCCATGTCTTCGTTGGCATGGATATGGTCTGCTCTACCCATGAGATCTTTACAGGTCTGCTGTAGTTCTTTCAATTGTTTTTCATTATTCTCTATTCTCTATAAAATTTCAAAATGAAACATTGTTAGAAAATAACACAAATAATTAATGATTTCCGATTGATATGTATGGTTGTCATTTGTTTTTAATATGATTAACACTTGTATAATAATAGTAATAGAACAGTAATTTAAATATTGGTCAGCAAAAAAAAAATGTAATTTAAAAAGGTCTTACTGCTAATATTGATGACAGTGCTTCACTGCCAGGAGTCATAATAGTCATCAAATTGTTAGCCAGTTGTTTAAGATTAACTAATTGTTTCTCATGTTCATTCAGCTCATGTTCGGAACCTGAATCTGACATACCACTGTCGGATATCGATCCGAAACCTCCAGATTTGTGATTTAAACCAACTTTATGATGATCACCAAATCCTTTAAATTTCATCTCTAGTTCCATTAGTTGTTTGTCACATTCAGCCCACGTAATGAGCGCACTCTGGTACCTTGATATCTCGTCTTGTAATCTGTAATCAAGAACACAGTGATGTAAATATACTTGTTTATAAAACTAAAATCATACTAATAAGTCATTAGTGTAATGATTCTAATCATGGTTTGCTGTAACCTATTAATTAATTTTTTTTAGATATTGCGCATCAACAAATATGAAAGACTATAAATTATCATCTAACACACTGATAACAACATATTGGCTATAGAACTTAAGATATTTATAAAAAGCATCTCGAATTTTCAGAAATATCAATGTGTTGTGGAACTAGAAAATAATTCACAATTTTTTGTGAACCGAGAAAATAAAGGTTCTAAAAAATGTAATCCATATTACATCATGGTACATAAATTATTATGATTTTGAGGCACAGAGTTGTAACAAACAAATTGTGCTTCAATCACAAGATTCATATGTGCAACAACAGTTTGAAGACGGAATTAGTCGAGTATTATTAATTAAAATATTTATCTAATATTTCGAACGTCAATTAAATTTATTTAATAAATAATAAATATTTGAAATTATTATAGGTTTATGGAATGTTTGTTAGATATCCTAATAATAACAAATCCTGCTCGTTTACAACACAATTTTTAATGAAAATGGTAGGACTGGGAAACAAAAATCAGAATATCACAGCTAGGTACTCGATCAAATGGGGAAAAAATCAAATACTATAATAAATGAACAACAGTATTAAATAATAATGTGTAACTATTCGTAAAAATTGTCAACAAGTTTCTTAGTAACTACAATGGGTATGCAGAAAATGTCATACGTGTTTAAAAAAAAGGTTATATTGATAACAGTGATAACTGTAAAATAAATGGCCGTGTCCAAAACAAAGTCATGTACTATTTTACGAAGAGGATATTGGTTGTCCGATAATTTGCAACCATCAATAGGAATTGCCAGTCAAAGATATGATATCCAAGAATTTGGAGTTTGAAATGCAACACGGAAACAAGATATTTGTTTTTAAATTTGAAATGCGTAAAACAAATACATATATTTGATAAGTATATACGATTGTAATTAATTATGTAATTTGTTATTTGTCAATTAATTTACTGTACAAAATACCCTCGGACGTGTATTTCAATAAAAAATAAAATGGACAAAAAGCAACGTTGATCGAGTCAGTATAAATACAGCAACAAAAAATTTCATTAATTATCAATTTTAAGAACAATGTATCTAATATTTAATAACATTTCGTTTTGATAAATATAGACTGGAAAAATAAGAAAATAGATTTCTTTTTATACTATTTTAAACCCCCTTTTTTCCTTTCTTTTCACAGTTACTTGCCTTTGTTTAGCGTTAGTAAAAATAGAATAAAGATCTGCCACATCTTTGTTCAAATTATTCAAAACGGAATTGGAATCGTCCAATTCACTGAAGTGTCTGTTCAACTCTTCAGTTATGCTCACAATGTTTCGACCAGTCCAATAAGCTTCTAAATTTGATAGTTCAGTCTGAAAGTTTATAACGAATTAATAACGCAATACGTTCGAGCCGATATATTTATTACGTCGATACCTTAGCAGTGTTAATTAGAGCTTGGAGTTCATTTTTGTTTTGTACATTGCCGTCCAACCGATCGTTTCGCGAGAACGACATTAAACGGCTTTTAATCGCCGCTATGTCGGTCTTCAGCAATTGTATCTTCTCTTGTTTTGAGATGTCTACTTCCAAACGTTCACATTTTTTCACCATACCTGAAAACAGAAACAAAAGTATTATTTTAGCTAAAAATAAATGTGCACACAGCACACACAAGGCATGTACCGAAAAATACAATATTCGTTTATACATATATTATTATTGACAGGATATCAAAACGACGACAAAGACAACACTCCTATCCAACTAAGGCAATGTTTTTATACAAGACGTTTTTTATACACTACACATAGTTTTACCTTCGTTATTGGTCATACAAGCTATGGTATTATTTAGTTCTATGATGTATTTCCTCAACGTTTCGGTCTCTTTGGCTCGAAAATTTCTAACTCTGTCTTTCATCACGTCGAACCTCTCGTTTATATCGATTTCCGCGTACTGAGGGTCGTCGACGTGGTCATCGAGAACGGGCGACAACGCCGGTTCACCGCGGGCCATTATTCGCCGGTGCAAGTGGTAGTCCAGCGGCTTTTTCGGGCTCGAGCTGTGCAGCCGTTCCAGATCGTCTTTTATCCGTTGGAAACTCTTGTCGAGGCTACAATCGAATACACTCGAATCCGTGTCGGAATTGGTGTCGAGCACGTAGTGTTCGAAATCTAAACGCTCCGATTCCAAGTCGAAAAACGGCATCTCGAAATCGGACGGCGCGGTAGACGACGCGCCGTCCGCGGGACGATCTTCGTGGCGTTCCATGCGCGGGACGTGGAGGAATACGTTTCGCACGCGTAGTAATTATATAAATAGAATATTATACGAATTTAACGGTTTCAGCCCAACGTATTCTGCAGGGTATACGAGTGGTCATTCGCAATTTAAACCGATAATAAATCGACATTTTCTCTGCAAGAGATTAATAATAATATTTAATATATTTGTTAAGAAGTGTGTTTTGCACAATGCGCGGGGGTCCGGTCGTTGAATTTCGTTTTTCATAGCTTTAGGTTTCTTTTTTCTACCGTCAGAAGACAACGCGCGATTTGACGAATTCCAAAGTTAATATTTCGGCGGTACGAGCGCAGAAACAAAAAAAAAAAAACAAATGCATAAAAACCCAAAGAAAAAAAATGTACTTTCGACGTTTTCGCGTATCAATTACCTAGTTATTAAAAATAAACATCTCGCCATTTATAAATAGAAACCGTAAAAATCTAATAATTAGAACATATCGCGCGTTGGCGGTAACGGGCAAATTTTTTCGCAATACTACAAAACGATATTATATTATTACAATAATAATATATCGGAATTATTATTATTTATCAAATTAATAATTAATTCCGCCAGCGATTGAAGACGGGCAAACGAAACTGTGCAACGCTCGAGTGGACGCGCGCTGTACCGCAGCGGAAACACAAGGAAAATAATCGAAAATTTCATTTTTTCTAACAAAAGTTTCACTCGAGGCAAAGAACCCTGTTCAGGCCACAGCACTGTACTCAAGACACCACGTTTTTACACAAAATAAATTACAGAGCTGTTTTTTTTTTAAATATCTTTAATTATTAGGAAATGAGATTATAAAAAAAAATGGTGAAAATTTGTATTTTTAAATGCGTATATACCTTTTTAAGAATTAAAGATATTTTAAAAACCGACTATGTTTTATTGTATATTATATTTTCTGTGAAAATTTAGTGTCTAAAGTGCAGTGACTGTGTAGCCTTCAAAGTGCGTGTAGCAATTATTTTGATGAAAATCGTAAGAGTGTCCTCTTAAGACAAATACACTGCAATCGCGAATCCACACAAATACATACAGAAAACATCATTTTACTCGGTGAAAGACAAAAGAGAAATCGTGCGAGTTTAGCAAAAGTATGTCCGCAAATATACAACGAAAATGAATCGAATTAAAAATATAATACATTATGTGTGTATATACTTTTTTTTTTTACTGACCATAAATAAAAGATTCTTAACGATTTCTATAATAGATTAACGACAGGAGGGCGGGAGTGTAAATAAAAAACTCTGCGCACGAATTTCGAAATTATATTCAAGATATTCAACGAAACATAATAATTTATGTCGAGTTTTCTTTCTGAATAACGAACAACGCTATAAATTACGACGAATTGTTGGTAGGGAATACAGTATTATAAAGCGAACTATATATAGAAATAACACAATCTAGATAATTTTTTTTTATCGACCGATGGCGGTTAGGAGAGAGAAAGAGGAACTGTCGAGCAAAAAAGAAAAAAAAATTCTACTACAAATGAAAATTTTAAAATAATATTAATTTCTGAAGAGTTCTTTAATAGTCGGCGCCGCCGCCGACCAGATTATATACAATATATATTACATATAGATGCATCTATAATGGGGGGGACTGGGGGAGGCATAATGTACGGTCATATGGACAATGTAAAAACGTCTTGGAAAATAAAAAAAACATTAATAATTCACTTATCTGGTCGTTTAAATTTATACAGGAACTAAGAGGTTCAGATGATTATAATGAAAAAAAAAAATGAAAGAAAGAAACGTGTTTTCTAGTAGCAAACATGCGGCGGCATTGATAGTGTACGAAGAAAGGTCCCTCCCATGAACTGTTTATATTACATAACATAATAGGGTCTCGAATAAACTATTATAAATTATAATGGTTGTTATAAAGGATAGTACAGGATATGACTCTATACATATGGGAGTGATCCTGTTGGTTGAATAACGGCGGTTATTATTATTATTATTAATACTATCGAACTTTTTTTACAACACAAAATGCGTATAAACAATTTATTAAATCTAAATTATTTATGTTAATATTTACCCATACTACCACCATCGTGCTGCAGACACGAATGCGGAGAATTAGAATTTCTAAACGACAAAAACATAGAAAAAGAAAAGCCGATGAATGTAGTAAATAGTTTCAAAACTGGTAAAAACGTATCTACGTAAAACAACGTTACTTTAATATTATTATAAAACATTTTTTTTACCGAATACACAAAAATAAAAATGTGGTGACCTGCAAAAGCTTATCAGGGAAACGATCTCGTGGAAGGCAGAGGACAACGATGATTGGATGTGATGAAGAGCGATATACGCAAGAGCAGTTGATGAATCAGCAATATTGGAGGATTTCCTAAACAGGGATAAATATAGAATTTTATAGTGGAAGCTGTTAAAAAAAGCTTTAAAGGCATGATCAAATGTAAGCATTTAAAAAAAAAAACACGAAAAATTAAATGACAAAAAACAGGTTGGTATAGAGCAGTGGCTATCGACCTTTTTTAATTCGCATCAGCCTTACATCCACGAGAGTCCGACATTGCATCACCATCGTAATATAATGCAATAATCGTAATGCATTGCATTTTTATATTTTAAATTTTATACTTTAGAAAAAAAACATAAAAAACTTTCATTATACTAATAAAAATGTCGAAAAATTTATACGAAATTTGGACTTGGTGATTTTTGTTGCTCACATAGCCATGAAGTTAAAAAGGTTGGTGGTAGGAATAATTAACACGTCGTTCTGACGACGGTGGCGATTACACGTCAAAAAAAAAAGTTTTTCTTCTTTTCCCCAGAATTTTGCGTCACCCCTACACCTGTAGGGTCCATATCATCCCGGTTGATAACCACTGGTATACAGGCTTAGAATTTTATGACATGAACGACATTAATTGCGTTAGTTAATACAATTAATATAATAGGATATCGAACGTATATAAAAGTAACAAACACTGTATGGGTTTATGCATGGCCATAAACGAATTGTTTTAATATACAGGAAGTTGTAGTTAAAAACGATTTAATTTTAAAACGTTAGCAACTGAAACGAATATAGGGATCGGGGAATGTGTTACGAGTAAGTATAAAAATGAGCCGTACCAGAGATTATAACAAATAAAACGAAAAAATACAAATTATACTAATTATTGGATGTAAAACCGCAATAATGCCATCATATATTAACTATACGTGTAATAACAAATTATAATTGGCATTTACGGAATTACAGAAATTAAAATAATTTCTGATGATTTATTCAAAACCAATTTATTTTATCTAAACCATTCTATAAATGGCATGAAAATAAATAGAAAATTGAACGGTATATCGATATTCAGTACCTAATTAAAATAATAAACATTTACCGGTAGTGATTAGCGATATAAAAAATTACGAGGAAATTGCGATACAAAAGAATAAATTTAAAAAAAAAATGATGAAAACGAATCGTCATAATAATATGAAATGTGTACCGAAAATTCCGCGTTTCTTTCATTGGTACGCCATTTCGTTCACCATTTCTTCAATCAGTTATCTATTAAAAATAAAAACATCCAACTGAAGTTGCTTTTAATCCTTTTTAGACATAACTCTGCCACAAGAACATTCTTGCTGAAAAAAATTTGTTCTTAAAGCTGTTAGAAGAGTGGAACGATTGCAGAGAATAAACAGGGGAATAAACTAAGGATTACAGAACGCTCAGAATTCAAAATTTAAAAACCGACTGTACTTCTAATATTGTTATGATATTAACGAAAGGACAGTGAAATAGAATTCGAAGAAAATGAGGCTGGTGAAATGATAGGTACCAAAACATAAAAATACTGGCCTACGGAAAGTAACAAAAATTAAATCTACTCCTTTACCAAAAGGTACCTAAAATAATTAATTTCTAAAGAAATTTATTATAAGAATGTTGAAAATAGATATTATAAATACTTAATATGAAATGAAAAGCTACTACTGCGAAACCGTAATACGCTGTATGTATTCTAAATTACAAATTATTATTTCCTTTAAACGTCAAATTCTAAACATATTAAATAAGTCCTACAAACTGTCGTACAGTCATCAATATTTTCCACAAGACATATACCCAACCCAATTTTTAATCTAAAATGTTTTATTTACCTTGTCAACTACACGTCGAAGTAGAAAACCGTATAGTGACGCTTATCGGTCTTGGACTTTACAACCTATTTGTTTGAAAAATAATTATATCTCGATAAATAATACATTATTTTTATGCACTAATATTCATCATAACACATTATAAATATTATAAAAATTGATAATACGCTAATGTCAACCACACTGCTGGCAAATAATATTATCGAGAAGAAATAGTTTGTAGCATAAAGACAAACAAACATAATTATTGTTGATTTTAAAATACTCGCGGTAAAAAGCTGATAAAAATGTTTAAAAATAAAAATATACTTAAGTAGTATAGATTCTTTATATGAATAAAAAAAAAATTGCAACATTTTTTAGTTTTTTGCTCTTCAAAATAATTTAAAAACTGAAGAAAAAAACCGCGAGTTTTGCCAATTCGAGTACGCGAAATGATATTCGCCCAACACGCGTTATCTACCAAATTATGAAATGTACCTATAAACTCGCGGTTGGTCAATAATTGCTCAAGAGACACGGCAGACACTTACAAAAAGACATTTTTTTTTATCAATCCAAAAACCGAAGTAGAAACACAAACTATACACCAACAAAGAATCACGTTGGAGAGTATATTCTATCTAAAACAACCAGTAATGCGTATTATTACGAGTATAATCGCCGAACTTCATCATCAAGAAGAGGATCCGGACTCTATTCGAATTCTGGATCATTCCTGTAGAGGTATTAATACATATTAAGAGAATTGGAAGCGGATAATTTCTGTTTGTCCCTTGCACAAACGAAACATATGGTAAAATATATACGTTTCTTACTCTTCCAACGTACCGATCGACCTAGTGATACAATGAAGACTCTGAAAACGGATTTGAATTCGTCGTAAAGTCTACTTGAGATCGACTTTTCAACTTTTTAACAATTTTTTTTGATCTCGATATCTTCAAAAATTGAGTATTCAATTTTTTTCTAGTTTAATTAATTTTCGAAGAACTGAAGACCAAAAACCGAAAAAAGTGTGAGAGTCGATTTACAACAGTAAAATTCCACGACGAATTCAAATCCGTTTTCAGAGTCCTTATCGCGTAATCAAATCGAACGACGGTACACGTTGGAAGAGTAGGAGGAAACGTCCATTTTACTATGTTTCGCGTGTGCGAGACAAAGAGAGCAAATTCCCGCTTTAAATCCCCTGTATTCAACAAAAATAAGTACATAGACAATGTAGAAATACCGCGTATAAAACGTTGACGGGATGAGAATAAACGGGCAAATATAATCGCGATTGCGAATTTTGGAAAAATCCTCGGCGACCAGAACCGTATTTAAAAATGTTAGAGCCCCCGGGCGTATAATTCATGCTCCCCCCCACCTAATCGTCAATATCACACTTATTTCATCCATGACCAAGATTCTCCAGTATTATTATCTACACATTTAATGTTCGTATTTTAATATTAAAATCTAATAACTTATTAATAAATGAAAACCATTTAATTAAAATTAAAACAAATATTAAGTCTTTTTCATAAAACAATTAATTAACAACGTAATAAAATACAATAATTAAATAATATAACATTTTCTTTTTAATGTCATTTTTTTCTCGCTCGGTCTTTAGAAAAAAAAATCTCCAATTATTACAAAGTATCACTATATAATTGTTAATTTTAAGAGTCGGTTGTGATTCAATGTTTAGAATTGCCAGTGCATTTAGTCTACCAGCGGAAACACCCGATTTCGCTCAAATATTTTACCGTTCCCGTGCCCTAAATACGGCCTTGACCGCAACACTATTGTCCAGTGACGTATCCAGGGGAAGGTCCATGAGATCCGGAGCCAACCCCCTGAAATTTTTTCGTTCTTATATTGATATTATTAATATACTAACATTTTTTTTCCGATATTTTTTAAATAGATCCCCCTAAAAAAAAAAAAAATAAAATCCTGGCTACGCGTCTGCTATTGTCACGACAAATAATAGAGACGTGTGTAAGTACACGTTGGCAATAATATTGTATAACAATTATTATTAATAAAATAACTATTCGTGAAGAGAAATTCGAGCGACGAGCTGCTAATTATACCGTACGATTAGAGAGAATTACGTCAGGACCTGTTGATTCCAGCGGTTCCAGGTGGGTATTTTTTTTTTGCTATAGTACCGCTACCGCGGTAACGCGTGGTGCGCGAATGCTGAAAAAAAAAACACGACCTGCGCCACAGTCCGCAGAGTGTTGGTCGGTGTGCGCGTGACGAGATTTCGTAAGGGCGACATTTTTTTTTCTTTAAGCCACAACTGTAGTGTTGTCGTCTAGGCGACTGTTTGACGAAAAAAAAAAACAAGAAAACGTTTAAAGCACAATGCAAAACGTATTTCACAAAAACCGGACCTCGCGCGCGCGCGCACAGATTTACATTTTACAATAAACCAATACGACCGGTTAGGTACGAGTTTCTTCTAAATTTAGATATTATTTATTTATTTATTTTTTGTTTCGTAGACCGTCGGCAACGCGTTTTCATACGGTAAAGATCGTTTCGTCGTCGAGCTGTACACATATACGTATAACATACGTTCTTTTATTTTTTTTTTAATGATCCCCGGGACGCGGTCTGCAAAGTATTAACAACCCTCCGCGTACGCGGCGTAACGACGCGGGAAAAAAAAAAAAAATTTTCTCAAACGTTGTCGTAAAAACGTCGTGTGAAATTAGACGGACGGAAAGAAGCAAAAAATTCAACGTAAACACTACCTCCGTCGAATAATGTCGTCGCAGCTCGGAGAGGTCGTCCAAAAAAAAAAAATTTTTATATTATAAACGAGAACGCGTAATTTATTATAATTTATAGAGTCCTTGGACACCACGCGGTGTCAAACGTTTTGTTCGGCGGATAATAATACGTATTCATCGTACGGCTACCGCCAATTAATATACACGTGAAGAAATATTATTTTAATCGAACGGCGTTACGGAGAATTCGAACGATTTTTAAAACAACGCAACAACAACAACGAAAATCTCGACAATAATATTATTATAATAAATAATAATCGAACCTTATATAAATAGTTATCTGTCTCGCGGACACAGTGCTCGCGTTTTATTCGATTATATTACTGTGTTTTATACGGGTTCGTCCGTCGCTTATCTCTCTCTCTCTCGCTTGACCCTGGGCGCGCGCGCAACCACACGCGACGTCCGTTCCCGTTCCCCGTACAAACGGGCATTTGTTGAGGGGGGGGGTTTTCTTTCTCAAAACGCGTTTTCCCACAAAACCGTATTCGCGAAAAGTCACAGACGGACATATTATATACGCTGCCGACGGTCGTATTGCATATGGAAAAAAAACAAACAAATAACAATAACTCGAGCGAACCCCTGAATAATAAGTACGTACAAAAAAAAAAAAACGGTAATGTGGGATATTTACAAACTCGTAACGCGGCGACTTTTAACAAAATATCACTCGGTACAATATTATTATAACAATTACACTGCAAAAACACCACACGTATTCGACGGACGACAAACCGAGGGGGGGGAACCGTTATCACAACAACGCCGGCGACTACGGTAGACGAAACGAGCGCGCGAACGAGCACAAACGAACTACTCGGCCGCTACTGATAGACTGACTACCGAGACCGACTCGCGGCGGCGGCGACAACGACGGCGGCGGCTTAAAGCACGCGCGCGTTTTGTCCGTTACGAAACGCGAGCACGAGGACCCGCCGCCGAGATCATCGTTGTTGTCATCATCTGGTCCGGTCATCGGTGGAAGGGACAGATTACCTCCCCCCCCCATATTCGCCGCGTTTGGATGGAAGAGGGACGACGTCACGTGTTCTGCTGCTGCGTTTAAGCACAGGAGGCGTTATGTCAATGGTTCCCAAAACGCGTTCCGTCGCCGTCGCCGCCGCGGAACTTATTTTCTATCGGCCCACCACCACCCGTCTACGAAATGAAATCCGTCAACGAACGGAGCTTAACAATTTTTTTTTTTACACGATACACACATTTCGAGCAGGCTCGTAGCACCATTTTCTTATGGACGGCTTTAAAATTGAAAATTATCCGTTTTAAAATAGATGGAATAAAGATTTTACTCCATGATCAAAAAAAAAAATAGTACCAAATTTTTCGCGGTTATTTTAAATGCATATAGCCGGTTTCACCAACTATATTGTTAAATACAACTCCTAACACCGTGTCGGGTTAACAGTTCGTTTAAAATTAACACACCCGGTTGAATTACGAAAGTTTCGTCGTTATTGCATTAATATTCCGCTAAAATTCTATTTGTTGAGTTGACAAAACGTTAGTTGAGTTACCAAAACGGTTACCTCGATTCTAACGTTCTCGTCAGTCATCACCACGGTTTAAGATACTATCTTCAACCGTGGTCATCACGAAATGCAATAACCGATAAGTGATAATACACAAAAATAAGCGATTGGCGCGTTTTAAAATGCCGATTTCGGGTGAATAATTTAAAAAAAAAACATTTTAACAACGTGTTAAGAGAGGCTAACGAATCTCGCGGTGAACCCCGATTTTCATTAACTAATTGTAAAATATAAATAAGTTAAAATCCTTAACAAATGTTGGTGAAAACGGCTGAATGCGTATGTATATATACAAATTAGAAAAAAAAACGTCTTTGATTTTTTTTTTAAGTAGTATTAAAAAAATAACGGGAGTTTTTATTTTAAAAAAATAATAATAATAACACCACGACCTATTATTATTATTAAGTAATTATTTTCCGTTATATTTTAAAATTTAATTGTCGAGTTGTATTAGTTACCGGCTAATAACTACTCGTATTAATAAAAAATAATAATAATAAGAACACCACGAAAAATCGTAATTTTTCTCATTAATATATCTTTTAGGATCAATTTAAAAAATAAATAAATAATGATAATAATTATAAGTTTGTATAAACACTCACTAATATCCTACTACTACATCATACCGCGCGAACCACGGCGTTCTACCATTTCGTATTTAGAATTAATTTATATTAAATATTTTATAAGTTACCAATATCCTTTAGCTTTATTAAGCATGGTTTTTTTTGTAGTGACTCGCGAAGCTATTCAATTACAAAATATTACGTTTAAACGTAAACAATATATTTTATATTCGTGAGCTTCACGAATTCAAAAGTAATTTTAATCAGACTTTTATAATTTCTAATTCGAATTTCTCCTCGGTTTCTACATTCTGACACGCGCGAATTTTTAATATTACAACATCTGTGTGGTGAGAAAATCTCCTATTAAAAATGCTAAACATTTCCAAAGTTTTTACTCTTGACTTTTCTCCGATATAACCTCATCTTTTTTTTTAATGTTAACGAAACCTAACAGATGGCGACACTTTACATAAATACATATAATACATTATCATTGATTATATAAGAATTTAAAAATAATAATTATTGCAATTTATTATTACTCGTCAATATTTTTTATTTTATATTATTTTTATATATATATATATATATATATATATATATATATATATATATAATAACGTGCAACAATTGGTACGTTTTTGTGCGGTATATACTAAACGAAAAAATTATTATGAGATTTTTTTAAATTTGAAATTTAACATAATTATTCGTGTTTAGATATATGTCAATCGTTAATTAATAATATTTTTATTTTTAACACGATTGACGAGTGACCATACACTGTCTAAGCCGTTGTCACTATTATTCAGTAATTAAAAATAAAATATATAAAATTCGAACAAATTTTTATCCCATCCCTGTGGTAGAACAGAACTTACATTATTATTTGAGTAGTATTATACACTGAACGACGGTAGACCGCATGTTGGGAGATAGCCTTCTTATAAAGATCGTGTTAAACTCACTATTTGCTCAGTCTTGCAGCAGTTGTAAAAAGCATAAGAACTACTTGCGTGATTAAAAATCAATTTTCCCGCGAATCGTTGAAATCGCACGATTTTTATGATCCTGGCGTTATTATATAATACGTTTATTATAGACGTTTGTCATTTAATCGAAAAATTAATAATAAAAAAAGTAGTAAATACATTGTATACATTGTTTTAAAGGTATACTACTGATGTAAAGATAAAAACTAAAACCTCCTATAGATTATACAAAATATTTTATTATTTAAGATCTATGATTATATATCTATATATAAATAGACAGCTCTTACATAATATGATAATAGGGATCTCATTGAACGTACACGTGTTTCTTTACTTGAAATTATTGCGATATTTTGAATTTTCTTTGACAAGTTTTCTAACACCTTTTATTTAAAAAAATTAGGTTTTTTTTTAAGTACCAAAAATGTATTCAACTGAAAAGTGTTCTTATAGAGAAACCCCGTATTTATATAAAACATAATACATAATCTTTACTGTAAATATTATAAAATTAGGTATAATATAAGTAAAAGTTAGTGTAAATAATTTTATCACGCATATTAGAAAGTACAACATGTATATGTCTTAGAAAACAATTATTCTATAATGAGCCAGATAATGTCCCGGAATATCGGAAAAGTGAATTTACAATAAAATTTCAAGTTTCTCAAAAAACCGATATTATTAGACGTTTTTTTTTTTAAAAATATTTTTAAACAGTCAAAACACAATCATATTGCACGCCTAATATTCTAAAACAATGTGCCAACCGTAATGACAACAACAATAGTATTTAATACGTTTTAATTACACTGTGTTATAATAATTAACGCGACATTCGATTTGATTACCAACGCGGAGAAATTCATCAGTGACGACGACGAAGAATAAATTACTTTTTTTAAATTTTATAAATACAGTCGCTGCCCCATTTGTGCAGTGTACGTCGAAAAATATCCACGACATAATATGTCATGTAGTCGTATATGAATTAAGTTAACCTAACTGCTATTATTAGATTTTAAGTGTATAGCGCATCACGCATTCTATCCAAACACTTAATACTCTATACACACCGGCAGGTCCATATATTCTGGAACAATTGCCAGATAAAGTTTAAAAAAAAAACAAATTTTATATAAATATATATATATATATATATATATATACACGCAATATTGATCAACATTGTTCGAAACGAAACGCGTGCAGCATTATATTATGTAAATATAGACGTAATAATTTTTTTTTGAACAAATTAAAAATATTTAAAAATTTCAAATATAACTAATATTATTTAGTCATTCGTCGCAATTATTATAAATCAAATAACGGAAATACTTTATAAGTAATCAAGGTTAATTAAAAAACGTATTTATGCGAAAATGGGTGGCATTTAAAAAAAAATTTTTCTACTTTGTACATTTTCAGCCGAGTATTTCGTGAAATAATCCTAAAATAACAAAATCAGGAAATTATTCAGTTTATAGGTATGAAATTATATCTCTACAATAGCGCGACGTTATATAGTGAAAAATAATTACGAGATAATACATTAGACGAGATAGTGTGTGCAGTACTAGAATGATATAACTGCAGATAATAAATATACGTTTACTTCGTTTATCAGTTGAAAAATAAAAAAAATTACTAGATCGCATTATTTCAAGTAGAAATATATAATAATAATAATAATAATAATAATAATAATCGTTTATAGAAAAAATATTGTATACATATATATGATATAATACAATAAATCTATTAAAAAAAAAATGATTTCTCAATGACTTTACACCGATAAAATTACACCGGTAAATCAAAAAATTCTTCTTATTGTAAGTTGTAATAGCCATAAACACACTGCACATGTACACTATTAAATCGCATTTATGTTTGTCATTCTGTTATATGTATAGTAAGTCAATCACTGTTATATCGTTATTGCGTGATGAGCGGTGATGACACACACAGCAGACCGAAGCCAACTGCTCATCATTGCTCATATATTATATTATATTATTTTCAAAATATCTATAATCATAATTTTTTGTTACTTGTAAGAAAAACAAAAAAAACAAATTTTCCTAACCCGTACTGGTGCAGTATATTACTCTTGAAAATATTTCTGTTCGCGGGCATCCGAACTGAGCATATACGAAATTATACCGCGAGAACACTGAAGATTACTATACGATAGTTGATCATATTATAAAGTGCGCAGTTGCAATATATTATATATATATATATATTATGATAATATAATATATAGTGTGTATTAGTGTATTTTCTATACAAGATAACACGATTTAAATTTGTTAACACGATAGCACGTGAGCGCGAGTGAAGCGTGACAATATATAGTCTGTTTCCGCATTTATATAATGTAGTAAATCGATTACATAATATAGCGTAATAAACACATTTTTATAAAGAAAAAGAATATAGAGAGATGGGTGTAAAACAAAAAAAAATTTAACGTCATAAATGAAATATATCTGCAAATTTACGATCATCGATTATTCCGTATTTTTTAATAATACGAGAAATTAGCAATTCATAGACCAAATCCTAAAAAGAAACGGGGGCAACCGGTGTGTTAGTTACTATATTTTGTGTTGTTCGTCAGATTTATTTTCTCTCTGGTCGTTATAATAAAATGTATGAAATTATTTTATTCTCGAGACTATTGAGAAGCCTGCACTATAATTACTGCTTTTCTCCTCAGTCTGCAGCAACTACAGATGACAGAATAATAAACGTTTTAAATTAAAAATACTCGTCGCTGCAGGAGTATCATAAAACATATATCATAATTCGTCTTGGACATTGTTATCACTTGTATTGAGATTTTCAAAAATCGAAAGTATATTAAAATATATACTGTATAAAACATAAAAAGTATATATATATATATATATATATATATATGTATGTATATATTATATCATAATAATCGAATATAGAAATAATATTGTAATTTTCTATTTCCGGCAAAATCACTCACGTTGTACATGATTTCGATAACAATACATAATAGTAGTCCAAAAACAATACAAAATTAAATAAATTATTATAATAATAACAATAACGAGCTATAATAATTGGTATAATTTAACAGTTCAACCATCATGCATCAACAATTCGGTAAAAATTGTTTTAAAAAAAAGTGTACGCATTTCGCACCGATATAACATACTGATATATTCATCGTTCCATAGAAACAGTTACTATTATTACTATTATTATTTTTTTTTTTACAATAAACACATTTCTTACCGTGCTATTGTTAGGTATATGTGTGTGTGTATTATGCTCTAATGATCACGACCAAGGTGAACGCTATAATATTAGGTCGTCAAACGCAATATATAACCATACACAGTGGCGTAGCCAGGATTTTTCAAAGGGGGACCAATAAAAAAGTTTTCAAAATTAAATTTTTACCTTAGAAGACAAAACATAGTGCAACGGTGGATCTACGACGGGGGGAATGGGGGAAATTTCCCCCTCCCCTAAAAAAATTAAATTAGAAAAAAATTAATAAGACAAAAAAACAGGTCATAGACTTTTTCCGTATTTTGCAGACAAACCTAAAAAGTCTATCGACTAAATGGTCGATTGACATTGATTTACCTGGTGATTTCCTTCACCGAAAACAAATTAAACAAAAATATGTAAAAAAAGAAACGGACTTCAAAAAAAATGCACTAAAAAGTATGAAATAACCTTTTTGAAATCGGAGCCGAATTTCAAACAACATTACAATGCAGAAACGAATTTTATTAATCTAATATAAATATTGCAAAAAATTAATATATTAATAAAATGTGTTTCTTCAATGTAATGCTGTTTAAAATTCGGCGCCGATTTCAAAAATGTTATTTCATCCTTTTTAGTGCATTTTTTTGAAGTTGGTTTCTTTTTTTTATTTGACCTTTTTAGTCATAGTAGGTATAGTAGTCATATCGTCTTTCCTGTTCCTACATTCTACTAGGTGGTTAGGTAGGATACTATATATAGGCCAGTCCTTATGAAATCGGAAAATATGAAAAAAAAAAATACAAAAACTAAATTACTGGCAGAATACTATAGGCCAATATACACAAAATTGGTATGAAACCACGGGAAAGCGATACTCTTTCATATAAAAAAAAAAAGATTCATTTAAATCGGTTAATAAATGACTGAGTTATGAGGTAACAAACATTAAAAAAAATATATATATACTTATATATATATTTCGTGTAAACATTTAGTGTATAAATAGCATGACTGCTGTAGCGTTCAGATGAAAATCATACACGAGCATTGGCGTTCTCACGGGGTGGGGGATATGGGGGATAGATCCCCCAAGCTTTTTTTTTTATTGCATATTGATAATACACGTTTTTGTCTATTTTCGACAAATATGTTTTCAATATTGACTATATAGTGATAATTTTTGTTATTTGTTACCTTTCTTTATCATGATTTTTGATTCGATCACTGTTAATTCCAGGTCGTTGATAACAACCACGATGCGCAGATTAGAATAATACAGATGAATACAGATGGATGGATGTAAACAAAAAAAATTTCGCCATTCGTCAAGTCTCAAATCAGTGTTTTTTTGTTTTTGGTTTCACGAAAATCTCCATCATAATTTTTTTTTATTATTATCACTACATAAATGTGCGCGATATTTATATCCGTATTTAGTCCTCGTTGGACAGTATACAGTGTTTACTTTTTAATTTTTCGTAAATAAATCGTTTAATCGTCGTGAAACGTATTTCATCATGACGTATCCAAGGGGGAAGGCCATGAAGTCCGGACCCCCCCCCCAAACATTTTTTCGTTCTTATATTGATATTATTAATATATTAACATTTTTTTCCAATATTTTTTAAATAGATCCCTCCCCTCAAAAAAAAAATCCTGTCTATGTGCCTGTATTCATCACCTGTGTTTTTCAATGAGTCAATGAGTAGGTAAAACTTGTAATCGCTAATTAATTTTATATTATGTACGTATTTTTTCATTTATATTATATTTTAATTTACGTCGTATATTGTGTATTTATAATAATATTGTAAGGGTTCCGGCGCGCGGTCATTTTTCCCATTTTCTTATTTAATATTAAAATTTTTACAACAAATTATATTATTATTATTATTTTGTTATAATACAGTCCATTAATTACTAATTATTCTACCAGATACACTTTTTTCTTCATAATTTTTTTTTTTAGTTTTTATTGTATATTTATAAAAAAAAGGAACATCGCCTGGAGCGGTAACAGTTATTATAAAAAAGAAAACTGTTTTATAGTTCAAATAAAAAAAAAAAAAAAAAAAAAAGACTTTATGATATATTATTATCAATAATCATTATTTTAATATTCGTAATTAACAATATGGGTGTTGTGAAGCGAAACCCACGCGGCTTACTTTGCAACCATTTTTTTCATCCCCCTCCGTTCAAATATCCCGAGAACGCTACTTAGGGTTCTCTTAAAAAAAAAAAAAACACATCAAACACTTTTTTCCGGTCACTCGTATATAAAAACAAATAAATCCGAATATTCGTTCCGAAATACGCGCGTCACAACGACATCTCTGTTTTCGCACCTATTTCGCCCTATTCCGTTTGTACACAGTTTCTTTACCGGTACACTTGTTAAAACGCGTACACTTGTATATAATATATACGTATGTAAATTATTTTTAATACGTATTAATTTGCGGCTACGGATTAGTGAATTCGCACACACTGTTCCACCGATAAGAGGTTTTCCTCGCGGATAACTCGAGACCTACACGCAGCTACTATACAATACACAACATTGCCCGCGTAATCATTCTTCGGCCAAATAAACAAACACAATCGTTATACGCTATGTATAGACATAGCTAGGTTACCAAAAAGTAGAACGTTTAAAACAACTAAACAGTCAAACGTCGAAGGAAAAAAAAACAATTTTTTACATCCGATCAAATCGTGCGTCGTACAGAATATACGCGGTCGACTGTTTCGTAGGTAGGTAGACACGCGTACAAACGGTTATAAAAAAAAAAACCGTGGGCTGTAGCAGAAGGTGCAGCAGCCATCAGTACAAGGCCGAGAGAGAGAGAGAGAGAGAGAAAAAAGCGCCGCCGCTAGGAGCTGCAGATTGACAGTTGGCATTTATAGCTTTTTTTTATTTTTGTCAAACGTTTACAATATACAGGTACGCGCATATAGGCAAAACGCAATTCGATCGGCACCCGCTGCAGTGCACGGTTTGCTGGCAGGCCCGGATTAAGGGGGGCATGGCCTCGGGCCCACCAAAAACCAATTAATTGTGGGCCCCTTCGTACGAGAAGACTTAATTTTGGAATAAACTGAACGCTATGGGCTTGTTCAGACGACGATATTTTATATTACGGCGGTATACGGGATTCGTTTGGTGAATTCTCTTGGCTAAAAAATTAACATTAAAAAAAAATAACCCTTTCCTTTATGAGTAACAAAACCCGCTTCGGGCGTGGGCACCCAAATTATGTTTGGCCCCCCGGGCCAAACATTTTCTTAATCCCGGGCTTGGTTGCTGGACCCGCGGAGGAAAAAATCGAGAGAGAAAACGCGCGCGCGGTTTGTATTATTTATAGAACGTTGAAAAAAACGTCCCGAGGTTTTGAAATTCAAGAGCTATTAATTTTTTTTTTTTTATTTTTACCTTTGACCATGGTCTGCGTGGCCGCGTGCGACACTTCTACTCGGCGCGACATTTATACCTATATTATACGGACGTTTTTATAATATATTCGCGAATAATTGATAATATTATTTTAACGTACGACGGGCGCCGACCGAGAAAAATAAAAAGAATAAACACGCGCGACTAATGCGCCCTGAAAAAAAAAAAAAAAAAAACCGTAAAACGAAAAAAAAAATCGCGAGCGCGCCGACGACGACGCGTCGCGCACGGACGCTGCGGACGAACTGGTTCGCACGACGCGGGCGTGTGTGCGGCGGCGGTTGACGCGCGTCGGCGAAAAAGCTGGTGACCCGAAAAGTAGAGAGGCGGGCGAAGCGGCGGTGGCGGCGGCAAAAAAAACGAAAATTATACGGTAAAAAAATTAACCGGCTGGTTGGCGTGGCGCGCGCGCGCGTGATTAGCGCAGGCGCGATTACAACGGCGCGACGCAGCGCACCGACTGACTGACGGCAGCGGGACTCTTTGAAAAAAAAAAATAATAAAATAATAATAGAACGGTAATAATTCCACCGAACAGGTGGGACGGCGGCGGCGGCGCCCGTTTCGAACAACACAATACGCGACAACTGCGGTCTATAATAATAATACGCCCGCGATGATATCGTTGTTGTCGACGAGACGGTGTAGATTTGAAAACTTCGCCTATATACCGTGTTGTAGTACGTAGTATATAGTCTCGGTACGAATAATATATATATATATATATGGAAAATATAAAACGCCGACCAGTGGCGTACATACGGGGGGTTCGGGTTCAAACCCCCCCAGGACCAAAAAAAAAAAAATTGTGATATTATTATAAGGCCCGTTGCGCGTTATAACATGTTTTAATTTTTACACTCTACAACGGTGCACAGGTATTGTGTGCACTATCGGCTCCTACTCATAAATTCCTTCATGCGCCGTTTAAAGGGATGGTTTTAGTGTTGGTTATTTTTTAAACCCCCCCCCCCCAGAACAAATTTGAATGTACGCCACTGACGCCGACATTCGTCGTTTAGACGGCGGTCTCGCGGGAAGCAAACGAAAACGCGTTGGAAAATCGATCGGTTGTAAAGCGTGTACACAGAGTGTACAACGCTGTGCACGCAACGAACGAACGCGCACGGTGACGCGGAACAAACGGCGGGAAAAAAGCGAGGGGCGCGCGCGTTGTGTTACCACCGCCGACCGTTGTAACCATGACGACCTCGGGCGAAAACGCGTCGCCTTGCAGTGCCGCGACTAGAGTTTTTTTTTTTTTTGAGGGGGGGCTAGTAATAGTCAAGGGGCCCCCTTAATTCCTTATTTTTCATTATATTTACCAGTACTATACGTCATTACGGGTTTATGAGCGATTTTTGTACGAGACAAAAGTAGAAAAAAAAAACAATAATAACTGATTTTTAAAAATATCAACGTTTTCTATATATATAATTTTAAATATAGGCGCATTTATTAATATTTACGCCCTGCAGTTCAATGCTTTTTTTTTTTTTGCCTTTTTATTACACGCGGATCAAACAAGATCTTTTAACCACGTTAATAATTAATTTCGTACGCAAAAACCAACAGTCAAAGGTCTATTCCCATATTACCCCGGGCCGTGTCCGTGCCGGATCCGGGTCGAAAAAATATCGGCAGAGACGACGATTCTCTCTTTTCGGGTTCCCGCGGGCGTGTTCACACCGGAACGGACATGTCCGGACGAGTGCGAACGTGTGGTCTCCGCGGGTATTCGTATTTCGTCACTGTTGAAAAGTCGTCGGTACCAAAATGCATAAATAATTATTAAATTTGTAGGTAATACAATTTTGGGGGGGGGGAGGGCTTAAATTCAAAATAAGGGGCTATGCCCCACTAATTACGCCTACGGTTATTAGACAGGTAATATTATAATGAACTTATTACTTACTCAAAGGTTGAAACTTAGGTTTTTACTTGTTTTTTAAACAAAAATCTTAGGTTAACTTCACTCGACAATATACATAAGCACGTGGTCAATGATTTCGATGTCCGACGTCAACTGATGACAAAATATTTTATTTACACGGACGGGGCACTGGTTAATATGAATAACCTGACCCGGACGTGCCAAAAACGGTCCCGGGGTAGTGGGAATAGACCTTAAATTCCCTATATAGTAGTGAGAAAAAAAAAAAAAAATCTTTTACCATAAATTTACTCACTGCTAACACTCGGTGGTCGAAGTGGATCAAAATAAGTGGGGTGGAAGCAGTGTCGTCATTTCAAGTTTTGAAAGAGGGGGGCAAAGTTGTGAACGGTCCATATTGTTGAAAAATAAAAGTTTTTTTTTTTAATAAAAAGCTCTAACACAGGCCCTATTGATCTCGATGGTGAACTATATTTTTTTATGATTGCGATTAAATGACGTTTAGATCTATTGAATGTTAAAATTTTAGAAAATGAAATAGTTCTTATAAACTCATAAAGAATAAAAAAAAAAAAATGGTTCAAAGATATTTTGTAAACAAATTAGGCGACATAACAATTACAAATTATGAAAAAAAAATTTTTTTTTTAATCCAAGAAGGATGAACAATTTTAAACGAAATAAGTGGGAGGATGGAATAATATGTTAACTAAAAGAAGTGGAGAGATATAGAACAGCGTGTAATGTATTGTTCCGAAATCCGCGTTTGTCGGCGAATAACAGAAGAAAAAAAAGAAGATTTTTCCGAAAACTGTTCTGTATTGAAAAAAACTGTATTGAATTCCGGTAAATGTTTATTATATATAGATCAAAAATCATATTTTCACTTTTCAAGTCAATAAACTCAAAACGACGACGATACGCGTGCGGGTACGGCTAAAAAGAAAATTTTATTCACCGAGAATTTCGCGGTATGTGAACGTAATTTGTCGACGATTAAGAAACAGTTTCGCGGAGGAATTCCGTATTTGTGGTGCGATGCAAAAAAAAAAAAATTTGGCTCCGATTCTACGGGAACGCATTTCGGTCACAGGACCCGAGCGGAATTAAACTCTCGTCTTATCAGCCGTTACATTAACAACAATGACTCCGTCGCAAGGCCGTAGCCAAGGGGGGTTTCTGGTTCAAACCCCCCCTCCCCCGAAATTTTTTTTTAAATAAAATTTAATTATTTTAAATATCTATTAAATCTGAAATTCGTACACGTGTAGATTTATAGATCGCACAGTACGGTATACCCTTGACAAAATAGATATTTTGTCATGGGTTTACCTATGTAATCTTAATTATTTTGGTAGTCGAGCAATGTGTTGAACTTCGTTTTACGCTATCGTCGGTAATCAAGGACCGTGCGCCTTCAATCACACACACGAAACACGACTTTTGTTATTTTTTCGTGCCTAGTTCTTTTGCCGCATTAAACGTAATTTTATATTTAAATACGCCCGTAGTACGTTAATTTTAAAAAAAATGAGTAAACCTTCACAATCCAATTTATTATCTTGGATTTCTACCGAGTCAAAATCAAAAAAAAGTTTAAAATTGAGTAAAAATGTAAAATAATGTAACTACCTAAATAAAAAAATGCCATGTACTTAATTTAAATAATAATTTCATACTATATTGAGAATATTCATGTTTTTTAAAATTTTTCGGTCAAAAAAAAAAAAAATTTATATTCTCAACCCTCCCCAAAAATTTTGGCTGGTTACAGCCTTGCTCCGTCGTCTTCAGTATTTTTAAAACGGTAAGTGGATGGTATTTCGTGTAACGACAAGTCAGGTACTGCCCGCAATATTTGCGCGTTTCACATAATATGTTACACATTTACGAGTGGACACTTTAGACGAATAGAATTTATTAAGTACAGGTACAAAATAACGAGTGTTTTTTTTTTTTTTTTAATGCCACACGCGATAACTGTAGCAGTCGAGGAGATATGGTAAAATTCCTGACACGGACTATGTTGCCTATATAATAAAATACACAAGATAAAACGCCTCGGGCAAAGCTGTACACACACACACACAGACACTGTCAATATCAATCAAAATCCGTAGGGTCTCGGTTCTTAATCTGGTCCACTTACAACAACACCACAGAACTGGGTTTCTTTCTAATAACGCTCCGGGGCCCAATACGTTAAATCGACAATTTCACTATTTTAAACGTGTAGGACGGACATTATTATTATTATTATTATTATTATTATTAAAAAAAAGAAAATCATTATTGCACCTGATCGGAGATTTTACTCGACAATTAATTTTCAGAAATATAAACATTAACGAGTGAACGGCAATGACTGTGTATAAATTTAAAATTCAAGGCCATTAAAATACACTTGTACTGTTGTTGATTTCATGGCAAAATATACGGATTTTACGATAATATATTACCATTTTTTTTTCTTCAATAGCCGATTTTCTTTTTTTTTTTTTTATTCGTATAGAACGTGTCCGACTACTAGAGTTCATATTATAAAATACGTGAAATCAATTGTAAATTATATTTACGAACTTGAAATCGAAACGTGTTATAATTACGACGGTTATTAAATTTATGGTAAAATCTGAACTCTTAAAAACTACGAATTTGATATCCTGTCAAATGTATAAAACAATAAAAATGACTTACTCTCCATTTCGGCTATGTCGTTTGCTGGTACAAATGTGCCGCTATCTTTAATTCCCTCTAAACAAAATCGTAAACAATATTCATTTTCTCGACACCGTTGTTTCAACTGGCCCTGAAAAACAAAAGAGTAAAATATTATAGATACAAATATGTAAACGATACGAATTAAAAGTGTTTAATACTCACAATTTCTGTGACAGTAACATTTGAATTAGGATAAGTCACTAGCTTGGAAAGCACCTGTTCTAAGTAATTCAACTGTAATCGACCTTTGAGTATGAGTTTACGTACAGAATCGGACGAATCTTGTTCAAAAGTTTCGTCGTCCACCTAGAACGGCAATAAAAGAATAATATAAATTATTATTATTATTATTGTTGTTGTTGTTGTTAAGTGGAATACTTACAAAACTCGGTCTACCAATGCTAGAAGCGCAGTCAGATTGACTGTCAATGTATTTTCTGTAATCGTCACCAAAGTCTAATAGACGTCTGACAGAATCCGGATCTGGTGGGTCTTCACTGTACGGTTCACTCAAATATTTCTCTTGGTAGCTGTCCCAAGCCTGTTCGGAAAACGAACTGAAATCCGTTGTTGTACCCGACGGCAATTGAGCAGTCAACGGGAAACGTTTTTCTCTCGGAGTGACAGCACCAAATTCGCCTAGACGGAATACGGGCATTTTCATTGGACGCTTGCGTACACCTGGGCGTTTTGAGTCTTTGTTCATCTCATCCTCGGTTTCTGAATCCACTCGTTGCGTATCGATTTGTGGAATACCACAAAACGAGCCGGAAAATGAACCGGACGTGACTACTTCATTGTAGGCAATACAATTGACTACAGACGAGAGACTATCGGCCGATCCGCTTTTACTTTTTCTCTCCTAAATTCACAATGAGAATAGATAAATACACCGGATGGTATAAACATCACAGAAATTACAACACAAACCATGGTACTCTTCCTTCTGTGTTTAAGTTTACGTCGCCTTAAAGAATTGATGTTATAAGAACCACAACAGTCTTGCGTTTGGGTTGCTGTAGATTCCTCAATTGTGGACGAGTCTCTTCCGTGTACAGACACCTGTTCTCGAGAAATCTGATTTAAGGCCGATTCGGAAACGGATAATTGACAGGATTCGGTCAGGAGTCTGGCTTTTGGAGTGCTCTGTGGAAGACCAGACATGCTAACCGGTCTCAACGAGTTCCTTGAATTTATTTTCGATCTTAGCACGAGCTGAAATTGAAAACAATTGTTAGGTTAAAATATTCGCTATGTACTATTGTACATTGCGGGTTACCTTTGGGGAACTGCAATCATTGATATGTCCTGGGCTTGAAGTGAAATCCAGTTCACTAGATTGTACCATGGTTATATCGCATGACCGCGAAGAATGCGAATGATTGTCCGAATTGAAGTGTTGATCATCATCTTCTGTGGTATATTCACCGCTAGCATCACAACTGTCACCAATGAATTCTTCGTTCTATAAAAATACAACATTACGACGATAAGCCTCGCAATACGGGTTTTACGAACGGAGGGAACCTTGAATATATTACCTCGGGATCAATGTTTTCTTGTCTGAAACTTCTTCTTTTCACACCACTGCCCAACACCCAAGGCTTATCGGGATGTTTACTCTTGGAAACTGACCAATTAACGTTTTCAACGAGGGCTTTGATTTCTTCCGAGTTGGCTCGGTCCGCCAAAGACACGGGCGCTTCTGTTTTTTTTACGTCTTTCGTCGCGTTCGCACTGTAGGTCCATTCTTCTTCTGACGATTCTGCTGATGTTTTTACTTCGACTTCCGCAGTAGATTTCTTCTGGGATTCTTGTTCCGAATCGGTGTCCAAATGTCTGTAGTAGAAAGTAGCCAAGTTCGGGCCCTTTCTGTCCGACCTATTCACATAAAACATTATAATTTGGTTTACACAACTTCATTTATTCGATTTATGTACCTATGGAAATTAGCCGTATCGTCGAATGACATTCGTTCGGACTGAAGCACGGGCGACGGTGACGTCTCGGTTTCCATTTCGTAGTTACTGCCGTTGCTCTAATCATTAAAATCAAATAAGTACGTGGGGTAATTTATTTCGAAGAAAATACAAATTTTCTGCAAAATATTAAGTACTCACGTCTATAGAATTCGACAACGTTGTGCGATCGTCGATTAGACGTGGATATTTTTGAACCGGTTCTTCATCGCAGTCCGAAGAACTGTTGTTGTCCTACAACAAGAACACGAGCACACGTTACTGCGATTGTAATCACGATTAACAGTGAACGATATTGATCTTATTATATACGTTACAAAATGTGTTATTATAATATACGAGCAATTAGATTTACGAAAATTCCGGGAAATGATTTCGACATACCTCTCGACATTTCTTCACTGTTAGACTTTCGATGAAACAGATCCACTCTAACGATCTTATGTACAACAGTTGCCAGCGATGTTCGAAGTTCCTCGCCTTTCTTGTCAATAATGGCACCTCGTGTGCAGTGTTTGTGGTTTGACGTTCACGACCTAACGATCTGCAATACTTCAACACCAACCGGATACATTTGCCTTTTGTTTCGATATCACTATGAATAGACTAAAAAGAAACAAAAAAAAAAAAAAATTTAAATCCGCACATGACCCATACACATTTTACAAATTAGATATAGCTAAATTTTAAACTGCGACTACAAGTCCGCTATTATTCAAATATATGTTAAGATTATTATTATTATATCGTGAATTTTGCACATTTTTTTGTAGCGACTGAATACGTATTTTTTTAATTCAAACGAAATACAATTTAAATCGATTTTATTTATTATTTACGCGCACCGCGAGCGTTATGGCTCTGGCTTAAACAAAAGACTTCGATAAAAAGTTTTAGACTATAAATTTGGAAGCAAAGATAAATTATTACACTCAATAAAACGATTCTGAACGGAGCTCCGGTGTAATACACTTTGTCGGAAAATTTAAAGCGGTTTTTATTAATAATTGTGACTCAGGATTTTTAATATAATCGAAGTAACGTAGGACCCTGTATACAATTGTCAGCTCTTAAAACCAAAAATCACCCCTTTTATGACTTAAATAGCTCAACATTTAATATGTACTATAAATATGGCCCAAATGTGGAAGACAACAATTTTACGTATATATATATATATATAGTGTAAATACACACGTATTCTGTGTAAATTTCAAGACTCTTATATAGGACCATTATTTTTAGTAGGTAGTTTTTCGTGCCGCGTTTAAAAACTATTGAGAAAATAGTTTTTCTTCCGAATTCCTAAAGTTGTTTTGAATTACGCATATAAGGAAACTATGATGAGAAAATCGAGAAACGTTTTCAAATAAAGTACCAAACTATAGATACCGGAACGTATAACCGCGCGTAACGAGATCATCCGACCGTTTATTCTAGCCGAAGAAAATTTGTATACAAAAAAAAAATGAACGTCATTGTAGAACCAATAGTTATTCTGGCTATACGCTCAGAATGTAAAATACACGAGCAGTAAATAATATATTAATTATATTGAGATAATTACGTCGACAACAGATAATCCGTTTTTTTTTTTTTGATATTATATTATAAGAATACACTATTGTAATCCGATATTTCCAATTATAAGTATACCGCGGAAATTTGGACATTTTAGTTTTAAAAATAATTTCTCTTTTCAATGTCGCCACGCTGCACGGTCTTCCAATTTAAATACAATAACATACACTAATAATATTCTCCTCTACCCGGCGAACTCGCATTAGTAGTGTGTGCAGTTCGCGCTGGGGCGTTGTTTCAGTAGTAGTAATAATAATAATAATAATAATAATAATAATAATAATAATAATAATAATAATAATAATAAGAGTTAATATAAATATAAAATGTTCTCATCATTGTCGTCGTCCATTGTTTTAAAAACACCGCAGCAGCACGCTGATGATACTCGCTTAATATATTATGCTTATTTCTAAAAGCCCCCCACACACACACACACTCGAGTTCACTCGTATTATATACGAACGAAGCACGTTCTAATAATAAATAAGACGTCTAAATCTAAATCCATTATTAATGCGCCATACGAATGTAAAAAAAAAAAAAAAAATTATAAAAACTATATTGTGAATAAAGCAGTATAATACCAGCTGTTGTTGTTATGACTGCACCGCGTATAACCCGATTTCAATTAATTAAAAAAATAAAAACAGTCGTGAGTTTATTAAACGCATATACTTATAAAAAAATATAGCGATAAAAGTATATACATATAAGTAAAAATCAACATATTCGTATACGGAGAGTAGTTCCCAACCGGGGGAAAAAAAAGGGCCATCCATCAGGAAGATCATTATTATTACTACGAACGTTTGAAATCGTGACGTATTTTAAGCACCACTGGACTCTACGACAGCTGGTGTGTCATAAATACGACGACGACGACGATGATGATGATGATGAAAAAAAACGTGGCAGAGTAGGTGGCCCAGATATATTTAAATCCGGCGCGCGGTGCCTTTCACGCACAGAAACTGCGTCGACCACCACCACCACCACCACCACCACCACATGGTCTCCTCGCCGACGATACGAGACGGCGAAAGGTGGTTTTTTTTCGTCAAACACAATAATGAATATGTCAAAAAAAAAAATAAAAAATAAAAACAATTCGTTTTTTTTTTATTATATATATATAAATACAAAACGCTCTCGGCGGACGCCAAAAAGGAAACGAAAAACGGAACTCAGTAGACCGTTGGTAGGATTTTTTTTTTTAATTTCTGTCGATGGTCATGGTTCGAAAGAGCTCTGACACACACTGTACACGCAAATCCGCTGTTCTCGTCGTAATTATTATTGTTTCGTTTTGTTTTCGGAGCTGCGCGCGTGTCGCTGAAGAAATCGGCCGATTTATTATTATTACTGCGCGGGGCGCTTTGTATGGTATACTGCAAAGAGGGCCGCCGACGAGACCGAGTTGCCGTATAATTTTACCGACTGCAGTATACAATACTTGGGGCCGGTTTCGCCGACGTTTGTTAACGATTTAACACGTTGTTAACTGCTAGAGATGGATAGTTCGTGAGTGAGTCGACTCGAAGAGTCGAATCTTTCTACTGAATTGAATGAATTGAATCGGTGAGCCACAAATCAGCGACTCAGTAGTAATTCAATACAATACTACCAAGCTAGTAGCTTGTAGTATCTTGACCTGTACTGTCGAGTATACCAACACAATTCGGAATATTCATGTTCGAAAAGAGTGAGTTGACTTGATATGAATTGAACGATTTGAGAGATTCGACTAAACAGTAAAAGTGCCACACTGTAGTACACGTCTTATCAAATAATTACAATATAATTTAACTCGATTAAAGATATAGTGGCGTGCCTCCAAACGCAATAAGTATTAAGTAATATTACTTAATAAACTTATTAATAAGTAATAGCACTTATATTATACCTATTCATTGTGTTTTATTTAGAGTTGAATAAACAGTAAACTCATTGATTTAATTTATTCGTCACAAATTCGTCGAAAATTCGCCACATTTGATTTAGGTCGGGAATATGATGACTTACGAGTTAAAAAATGGAACATATACACTGTACATTTAAATCATTAATGAATCGATTCGATTTACAGTACCTAATGGTTCGTGATTTAGGTTCTGAGTGATTTGATGTGGGTATTATTTGGAAATGAATGGTGAATTGGGAACTGACTTGATGAATTGACTCATTAGAATGAATTGAATTGAGTGAATTGATTCATCTAAATGAGTCGGAATCCCCATCTCTATTAATTGCATTTAAAAATTAGTGAAAATTAAGTTTCACCGAGATTTGTTAACCTTGACACGTTGTTAATAGTTAACCACCCGAAATCGGCATTTTAAAATGCCATAGATCCACTACAGTAAATCGGGTTATAATCGCCTGTTTTTTTTTTTAATATTATCACTTATCAGTTATCATATTTCGTGATAACCAATGAGAACGTTAGAATCAAGGTAATCTTTTTGGTAACCCAAGTAACGCTTTGTTACTTAACAAATAGAATATATAACAATAAGAATGTAATGGTGAAACTTATATAATTCAACCAGATGTTAAATTTAAACAAATTGTTAACTAACACGGCGTTAGAGTGTATTTAACAATAGTATTGGTGAAACCGGCCCATAATAATATTATATATCGTTTTATAATTTTACACTGTTCCGGTGCTTTATATACCTTATTAATTATTATCATAAGTTGTATAATTTGAATGTCAAATAAAAATTGCGCATTTTTTTTTTTTACCAAAAATTCATTTAACAAAATTATTTATTTATTCGTTTATCATACCAAAATTTATTTTGAAAACAATTCTTTTTTTTGTCGCATATTTGTTACATATTTTCACGATTATTATTGCGCCGGGGGCCGAATCTTAAGCCAGACACCGAAGACACATAAACCAACACGACACGAACAACGGTTTTTGTTTGTGTTTGTACGATAAAACTATATTATATATATAAGTGTAAAAATTAGTGCCCGACGAGCGTTTTACATGTAGACAAATTAAAAGAACACAGGAATTTTTTTTCGAGAGAAAAAAAGATGTACATACCGGCACGTCCCTCACCAAATCAAGCACTGGTTGATGGATGATACGATGATACGACGTTAAGCAGGAGGAAGATTGTGGTGGAACGCACGTGGCGGTATCGCGTGATCGAAACGTTTTAACCGCGCGCTGTTATAAGGTGATCTCCATCGATATTATATTATACGGCCGCACGAAGAGGCAAGCACGTGTGAACGAGTGTCGAATACGCGTTCTATTATACCTCTACTATATACATGTAAACAATTTATGCCGCGTCCGTTTACGGTGGAAATTATTAATTCATAGTCAACATTATTATATATATATATAATATATACACTAATATTGTTATTATTATAATACACGAACCACTCGGAAGAGTATATTTATTGAATAATTATTATATTATCCACAGGCGTGTTTAGAATATTCATTCACAGTTCTGGTCGAGAAAAATGCAGTTACACGGAGCTGGTGACACCGATGATGTGGCATCGAACGACACAGAGCCGTATCAGGGAAGGGGGCGAAAGGTGACTGCGCCCCGAGCGCAAAATGTAATAAATTAAAAAGTATTATAATAACAATATAATATAATATTACTATTTTTGATTATTTTCAACGATAACTTATTGAAATTAATAGAAATATTTATAGAACTAATACTCTGTCAGTTCTGTGTGAAACCAAAGGGCGCAATATTCAGTTGTTACAATACATGGAGGGAGACGACACTTTCCTAAATTATTATTTTTTTTTTACAAATTGTCACATATCCGTACGTGTAATGTCTGTGTGGAAAAAAAATCCCTTAAATCCGTCCCGACTACTGGATTCTTCTCAAACATAAAATAATAGAATTTTAAATTGTCTAAAAATAACAAATAAATATCGCGGTACATTATTGAATTACAATTCGACAACGGTAATTTTAAAATGATTTTCGTAACTCAGCAGTCGACTACGGAAGGTGACATAAATTCGAATTTCTCCGTTTAAGCGGTCACTTGTAGGGCATTTTGGTGTTCAACAGATAAAAGAACACGTTATAATGGAGAATCGAGTATAACAGATTTGGTTATACTGTTAAATCAGAAAATGATCGCTTACAAGAGCAACTCGTTACTGCAGGTATAGTGCGGCGTGCCAAATAAGCGCAATAACTTAATATAAAGTTGCAAAAAAATTATTTTTCCCCTCATTCCGATTAAAAAAAAAAATCAATCCAATTAAAAGTAGATAGTATGGAACCTATTGGTACGCCAGGCTTATGTTTCTACAGGCGACTGAATTTCCCTATTTAATTGCTGCTCGTAGTCACTTTCTATACGGAATTTCTATTTATATTAAATACTTATATCTTTAGTCGGTTCAAGCTTTAAAATACACCGTTATACACCTACGGCGAGTGTATAAGGTTTCTCGATTAAAACGATCATTTAAACCGTTAAATAAATCACCTATAAGGCTTTATACATAAACCACACGTGAAACTGTCAATTCAAAATATTACTGACATCGACTGAAAATTCTTTGAGAGGCTGACTTTACGGGTTTGGCCAGACCCGTAAATTGCACGCTGCTCCTGATCTAACTCCTAACGCGATACAGAGAATCGATCGGTCGGACACACCTGTACGACGTGTTATCAGAGGAATTAGTTCATGTTTCTGAAACATTTCCCGTGAAATTCGGTAAGTTTTTTTCTTACCGATTATATATATAAAAAAAAAAAATTGTACGCCTATATTAAGACTCCTACGATTTTCATAAAATTAATTTGCTTCACGCGGAAAAGTACTCTGAAGGCTACAGCAGTCGTATTTTAGACACCAAAATTTGTACACGAAACAGATTACAATAACGTAGCCGTTTTTTCTTGTAAATACCTTTAATTCTTAAAAAGAAATACAATTTTTACCGTTTTTTTTTTATATATATATCGTAATCTTTTAAGAATTAAATATGGTTTAAAAAAGCTCCGTTATTGTCTCAAGCACAATACTGTGGTCTGAACACAGGGTTCTTTTGAACGTCTGTGAAACGGTTTTATCGTGAACACTTCGAATTTTCGAAAGTTTTCTGTATTTTCGCGGTATACTCTTTGCAACGAATGCACGGTTTCGTTTACCTTGTCTCCTCTTAACGAACACTCGCGGACAGTCGATTTTTCGTGAGAAAAAAACTCGTATAAGCCGTGGAGACGGTCTTTTTTTATGGAAAAGGAACTCGTATAGACCAGAAAATAATCGTTACGATGATATTGCCGCGAGTTCTGTTTGGAAAAAAAACAGAAAAACTGGTATAACAATAATATAATTATACTCGTTTTCGTATCCGGTCGTCGCGTCGAACACGATCATTTTTATACGGAGCACTGTGCAGCGAATATGTAAACGCGCAACGACCCGACCTGCCGTCCCTCGCACGATTTTCAACGCCAACCCTCATTTGCTGCTGCCGTCTTCGTGTGCAGACATACATTTTTTTTTTCATGTGTTCGACGCCTAAATCGATACAAAATTTATTCATTTTTTTCAGCTTTTACAGTCCATTTAGGACTTTAGCTGCACCTACCACCATTCTCCATCTATCTTTGTCTTCGCTGTCTTCTATTTTTGTTCATTGCATTCTTTTACCATTTATTTTCTCTTCCAAGATGATGGTGATGAACTCGTTGTCCAATTAGCTTTATTTTTCTTTGCATTATTACGTTCATCAATGTTCTTCTCTCATTAACCTCGTTCAACACGGCTTCATTCGTCTTATGTTCTATCCAGCTTGTTCCTTTCATTTTCCTCCACACCCATATTTCCATCGCCTCCAGTCTGTCTCTCTCATACTTTCCTATCGTCCACGTTTCACAGCTTATGTACACGAACGTTAAAAAAAAAAACGAAAAAACACCGCCGGGGTAAAATGCCCGTGCAGTGACGTATCCAGAGGAAGGTCCATAGGGTCCGGACACCCCCCCCCCCCGAAATTTTTTCGTTCTTATTACTAATAATCCAACATTTTTTTAATATAATAATATATTGTTAATAAATAATATTACTTGTTTGTGAAACTTTTCTCGATAATTTTTCAAAATCGAAATGTTTTGGTCTCGAAAAAAAAAAAATACTCATTTTCAAAATGTTCGAAACACGTTTTTTAAATAGATCCCTCCCAAAATAAAATCCTGACTACGTGCCTGCGTACCGTGCAGTAGTATAAAACGTTGAGAATTAACGAATTCGTTAAATCGCTCCCTTCTCCAAACCTGTCGGGAACGGAAAATTCGCGCGTTTTTAATAACCGATTAACATAACAACATTTTTATCTCGTTATATTATGGTATACCGCGACTATAATAATAATAATAATAATAATAATAATAATAATAATAATAATAATAATAATAATAATAATAATAATAATAATAATAATAATAATAATAATAATAATAATAATAATAATAATAACGATGATGATGATAATAATAGAAACGAACTGTCCGCAGCGCTCGGAATTCGAGCGTTTATAATATATATTGAGGTCAAGTGAACAGATTATACACGCTCGTCAGGCGTCATGATATATCGAGTAACACCTCCTACTACAACGCACCGCGGTCCGTTTAATAATTTTTTAGAAATATTAACGTTTTATTTTGTCTGACGGGATCGTATTGCATAAAACACAGCGCGGAACACACGCTTTTAACATAATAATAATGTCGTCATGGCCGGCGAAAGCTATGGGCGACCTGGGCGATCGCCCAGGGGCGCTGATCATAAAGGAGCGGTACACTGACAAAAATATGACTTTGATTTTTAAAAACGATTATTGATTTTAAAAACAAAAGAATTTTAACTTTACTCGTGCTGCGTAAAATATATGTAATGTATTTTTGTCGTTTCGTAGAATAACTAAATTATTTTTAAAATAAAAATTGTTTATTTTCATAAAGGCACTTTAAGTAACTGTACCCTCATTGTTACCTTGAAACGTAGTGCCAACGTATATATATATATATATATATATAGAATATACTCGTATATACAGAATATTTAAAAAAAAAATTTTTATTATTGATTTTCAGCGTCTTGCTGTGATTAATCGCCAAAGACCGGATCTATGTGTGTTTTTTGAAACAGTCAAAAATGTAGCTGCTAGGTAAGTACACGGGTCTGAATATTACAGTCAACAAATCTGAAGTATAAAGTTTTATTTCGAATTTTTTTTTTTTTTGCCATTTTTGACAAGTATACTGCATAATATTTCTGTATTTTACGATTTTTCATTGCACACATGGTTTTAAATGTATTATTATTATTATTATTATTATTATTATTATTATTATTAATATTTTCGATATATTTATTATTGTCTAAAAAATATTTACAACGTATTTTATCGTTACCCATATGTATTTTATTACTCTGCACACGTGCATATGTGGATCGTAATAATATAATATTTCCAAAATTTAGCAGGGAACGTCGGGAAAGCAATTCGAGAAATTTTTCAAGAACACATTATATAAAAAAAAAATCTCCGCTTGTATTAACGATACAATGGAAAATACATTATATATACATATTATATATGTTAACGCTCCCGTGGACATCTGTCGCAGTACTGCAGCAGAGAAGTTTCTCGAGATTCTCGATAATGCGTTTGGCTGACAACCGACGAAGTTGAAAACTCGAAAAAAACAACATTGACTGCGATTCTACGATGCAATGCCAATGCTTTTGGTATTTACTTTTTTGTTTAACGGCATATGTAAAAAAAAAATCAGTTTTGATATTGCTTTTCTCATTGAAAACGCGTCGAAAATACCGCAGAATATGAATCGTACGTAAACATTATTAAATAATAAAAGAATTTATTTTTTCGTTTTCTAGAAGACGAGAGCATATTTCTCTAAGGTTTTCAGAGCATAAAAAAAAAATCGCGTAAAATTTCGTCATACTTAATTGGACGTTACGATCAACTGTACGTTTTCAATTTTCAAGCGTACAGAATAAAATATACTAACAGCTGACTTATCATAATATTATACATAATATAATATTATACATAACATAATATTTACAGTGTAACGTGTATAATATGGAAGAATTGTGTACTACTCGACGCGCACAGTGTTATATTATTATGTTATGTCGTATAAAACCACATTTCGTGCCGTGTCCCTTATATGGCAGCAGCAGCAGCAGCAACACAGCATCGTTATCATCATCATCATCATCATCATCATCATCATTATCATCATCATGTCCGTGGACCGGATTCTCGAAATCCACAGGTCAGTCCCCGTCCGCGTCCTTTCGACAGTGACAATAATTATTATTTGTACGACGACAACGACGTTGTCGCGCATACACACACACACACACACCTGCGACGCTCACTCGGCAGGTCACTCTGCAATTGTACGAGGTCAAGTTGAAGCGGAGTTCGTGTCGTTTGCGCATAATTAATCTCACGGGTGAAAATATAAGCTGGTCTTTTGCTCATCGCACCACGCGTTTATCCAATATAACGCGAGTATATTTAATCGATTTGATTTAATTTTACGCGATTGAAGTTTTAAAAGATAGTGCGGAAAATGTCATATTAAAACGAGAAAAATTAATACGGAAGAGCCGATCCGTCTACGTTCCAGAGCCCAACTTAGGAATTTTGGGGCCCGGGTCTAATTTTTTTGATGGAGCCCTTAACTTGAATTATAAATTCAGTTTTTTCGCTATACTGATTTTTTTTTATATTCAATTTATTTTTTAAGATTATAAATGAATTATACCGTAAGTCTATATAAGTAATTATTTAACGTTGATTAATTTAAATGAAACGCAGGTGTATACGACTGTCTTACTGTTTTTCTTATCACGACCTGATAATACAGCCAATCCGACTGTAGGGCCGATCAAATCGTGTCGTGTGTAGCCCGCTTAACATTTCACAGTGCCACTTTAATAATCAATTATCAACAGAGGCCCGAATAATACCGGGGCCCGGGGCTGCAGCCCCTAAGTTGGGCTCTGCTACGCTCTAAGGAATCTCATTTAAAACACACAAAACCGGGAAAATATAATAGTAAATAAGTAAAGCGAAACACGAGTGTACATAAATTTTAATTTTTTTTAACAACCGTTTACAATAAGCTCTTGACCAAGACATATGATTTGCGTATCGCTGGAATATTAAAAAAAAAAACGGAATTTTCAACAATATTTGTGTGTAAACAGCCTATATAAACAGACATTCATGACAACGCAATATAGTAATAATCAAAAATCCTTCGCCTTTTTTTTTTTTTAATAATATCGATGCGTCATCGGCCTAAGCCCAGTTACTGAAGTCAGTGTCAGTCTGTGACCTATGGTTGTTCTCATTTCATGGTAATGCGTATTGTTAAAGAAATGTTTTTGTTTTTTTTTTATATGATAACATTTTTTTTTTTTTGTAAATTGGTTTGTTGTGGACATATAATATAAGATTAGAAAGGGGAAGAAAACCACTAAACGTATTCAGGCGATTTATATTTATCTGAATAATTTAAATAAGTCAAATTACGTTTTTTAATTTGTAAAAATTTGTTAGAATATATCTGATTCGAACACCCGAACTAGTCAATTATTATTTAATCTCCGTTAATTGACTGAATTGAGTTTTCAAAGTTTTTTGAGACAGACAAGACGTTATTCGATTAATTGAGAACAGTGGCGTATTTACGAGGGGGGGTCCAGGGGTACTGGACCCCCCAGAACCAAAAAAAAAAGATTATCCAAAGGTATTTTTTATTAAATACCTTATATCAATATATCCTGTTGGAATTTTCAAAAAAAAATTTGGACCCCCAGGAAAAAGTCGAAAATACGCCACTGATTGAGGACCTAAATTTGGTTTTCAGCTTAAAAGACACACGCCGTTCATATTATATATAACTTGTGTGCGAGAAAGTACCTGTTAAAAAAATATTTCATCGCTACGTAATTAAATAAACCAGATATTGAAGTCGTTCCGTTACAATACTCGAAACACTTCGGGTAAACAAATTTTGAATATTACGTTCGTCTTTCTCTTCATCTGCGTCTAAAAACGATTCTCTGCTTCATTATTTTCATTGTTTTTCTTGTAAAAAAAATTTAAATTTTTTATTTATCATTTTAACGACGGGTCCCCATAAATCGCTGGATAATGCCGGGCAGGCCAAACCGACGACAATGACTGAAGTCGATTTTATTAGATATTATGTCAGCGGTTCCCAACCTTTTTTCACTCACGGCACCCTAAAGTATTTTTTAAAAACCCCGAGGCGTCCTATAGTAGTATATCGCTCATTTACACGTACTTTCTTGTACTGCAGTTAATAAAGGAAACGTCTATAACAATTGATATTTGAACCTAGTACTAACAACAATAACCAGTATGAAAATTGAAACGGATTGAAAATTACAGCATTACCACAGGTTATATATATATATAACACAATAGGTTAAAATAATAATATAACGATTAAACACGCGCGCTATACCTTTCGTAGAATCATTTTTTTTTTTTTTTTAATTGCAAAAAATACGTACGATTGCTTCGTATTTGAATTAATTTCACGGCACACTCGATTCGAGTTCGCAACAAGGTTAGGTTGGGTAAGGTTAGGTTAGGATAGGTTGAGAACCTCTTGTATTATGTAGTTATCGAACGAGTTGCCGTACGGGTCAGAATTCATAATAAACCGTACCCCCGACAACGAGTATTTAACGAAATCGGTCGCCCAGACAAATCCCATTTATTTTTTTTTTTTTTAGACGGGTACGATGTGAAGGAGGTGAAGGAAGACATTCCAATACACTCGTTTTCACTTCACACGACGCGAGGTCGTATATACCTAATAATAATAATAATACTTATGTAGGTTTAGTAGGTACGTCATATATTTATGAATTTATGATGTATAGTAGGGTATACAGCGGTCGGCGTTTAAATAACGTTTAAACGGAATACGTACAGTATAATCTCGACGTTTGAACAATCGTATTTAAACTCCATAAAAAAAAAAAAATAAATAAATAACGCGTTTTGTATACTGCGCTATGGCGGTATGTGGTAACATAATAACCGAGTCCACACTAATAATCCCGATATGATTTTTTTTTTTAATCTTAAAGAGTTTTTTACCGTCTTAGAAAGTCCAATTTCTTTTAACGGCCTCGTTGTTTATACTATATTTTATCAGTACTTATTTTGTGAAATTAAATATTCACCTGCACACTACAATATACGCGGTGTACACGCGTAATATATATTGCAAATATACTTCAATAATACACGCGTATAATAATAATTTACAGTTAATTGCATATAAATTGAAATCTTTTAATATAGGGTGAAACGTATAACTAGAAATTCTACCGAAAAAAAATCATCGGTTAAATAACCAGTTGATGATGTGTATATAGTTAAAAATAAATAAATACTAATTAGCTGGTATGATGGCGGTGATACGTAATAAGAATATTGAATATATATATATATATATAGCGGTTTTATAGTAGAAAAAAAAACGTATTCCTCTGGTCATAGCGATTGGTAGATTCCCTCCGCAGCATCCAAACACAAATTTATTCAGTGACGTCGACAAATCTAATCGAAACGAATTGCGTTATTTTATTATTTTCACATATTTTTGTGTAAAACGTATAATATTTGAATACTGTGAACGCGAAAAAATCCTCGGTTTTTTGTTTACGGTATATTTGTTTAACATTATGAACAGTGGTAGGTTTGATTTAGAATGATATATGACGACGACGCGTGATAAACAGAAATACAGAATAACAGACACCGCAGCAACAGGTAATAATTAAATCAAAATAATTCTATACGCG
This sequence comes from Slavum lentiscoides, assembly GCA_032441835.1. Taxonomy (NCBI): domain Eukaryota; kingdom Metazoa; phylum Arthropoda; class Insecta; order Hemiptera; family Aphididae; genus Slavum; species Slavum lentiscoides. The sequence continues at coordinate 16,310,072 of CM063712.1, read as the reverse complement.
ATTCTATAGAATCACATTATATATAATATAAATATAAATGGAAAAATATATATATATATATAATATGTACGGTTATAAATCCCGCGTTATTTTATTTAATGAATAGTGTTGGTCAACTTTCAAATAACATTTATTAAGTATTATAATTTTTTTATTATTTATATATTAAGTATATAATACAGTAATTTCGTATTCGAATTTGCAATTTGATTGTATATGGGTTAACACATTTTTATTGCGCGTATTCAAAAATATTTCGACAAATTTCAAATTGTATAAACGACACAATCACGGTATTAAGACGATGTGCATTTTTGTTTCGTACATTACTGCTGAGAGGGGCCAGGAGAAGTGCGATTCTAGGACGTTCTTCCCCTGGACACATTATTTTTATTATTTCCTCCGGTTTTATTTTTCTACGACCAAAATATTTTAAACAAAACACAAGTACATTTACGCTCATATAAAAAAAATTAATTAAAATAATAAAATTAATTATTTAATTATATTTTCTTTTTCACGCATTGTATATATATTATATATACACCTGACGACGTCTTTCAGTCGAAACCACGGTGGTGGTAAAATCGAATTTTATATACTTAATAACAACTCTTATAATATTTCGTTATTTATTTATTTAAATAAACTCCCGCCACAATGAAATGAAATATTTCGTAAGAATTCTTTTATTTCGAGTGCTTTGATAGACTGGATATATTGTCGAGTCTCTTTTCCTATATATTTGTTTGGTTTTTTTTTTTTTAATCAACTAAACCAATGTGAATGTATTTAAAATAACTTTATAGCGAAATTAATTCTTTTAACCGCAGTTTCCACAAATATCCGAACATTCGGACGTTGGGCTTTGAGTAATTTTTTTTTAAATTTATTATTAAAACCTATTGTGTTCGTTCTTTCTGTAATTTGTTTTTTTTTCTGTACGAATTATATGCAAAAAATTTGAGACGAATTATGTACGTCCGCAAATATTAATTATTATTTTCAAAATTATTTTCACGTTTTTTTCTACTTCATTTGTTTCAAATTAAAAAAATATATTATAGCGAAAAGAAAAACGCTTATGAACACAGTGGGAAAATAACTTTGGGGTTTATAATAACGCTTGAATAAGACGTTATATAATACGCCGCAGAACGGCGGTGCCTATGTATACACACGGAATTTATATAGAAAAAAAAAATGTATTTTTATACACCATTCGCGGATCATTCTGCAGATGGATTTTTAATTTAGTAAACAAAATAATTTCCAAAAATAAAAAAAACCAACGCATCTAATCGCGGGTTCAGAGTTTTTTTTTTTAGCGGGAACGTCGTGATATATTACACGGAATACATTAAAATCTCGTCAACGTTTACGCGTTTCACACGTCGTGTAAACAAATCTTTTTTTTTTTCTTCATTTTAGTCGGCCGTCGAACTGCTCGCGGTGGTACAATAAAAAAAAAAAATAAAATCGAAAAAATAATTTTTTTTTCTGTTTATATGTAAAAAAAAACTCTATTTATAATACGATATAGGCCTGTATAATACAGTGGGTGGAAATAGTGCGTCGTAAACACCACCACCACCAGTGAACGCGTTGCATTCGATAAGCGTGGGACGTATCGCGGGACGCTGCACCATATGGTAAGTACACGCGCACGGCCGAACGGAAACTCTGCCAGTGTATAATACGTAATAATCTCACACGTTTTAAGAGTAAAAAAAAATAATAATAAAAAAAATATATCGAATAATAAAAGCGGCGTTATATGTTTTGGCGTTTGACGGATATTCGATTTGAAGTAACAACCGCGAAGGACAAAAAAAAAAAATCGAGACACGAAAAAAACATACTAAAGACAGGACAGCTACACTGCAATACATACGAGTATAGTAGACAAAATATAACAAAAATAAACGCGTTTCTTCGTTCGCAATGACTGAACGTTTTTCGCTCCGTCGACACTCGCTGTATACACCGATATACGCGCGAGGTGTGTTGGAAAAAAAAGTCGGAATCACCTGCAAAAACGAAAACGACCAAAAACGGGTAGGTACCGCATTTTGGAAGTATACACGTATAGTCTTCCTCGGGATAGTCACACTCTGAAATTACACAAGCTCTTGTAGGCGTTCAGAACGAGATTCCAGGCTGACCGGTCCAGGAAACCGGGCCGGGAAGACGGGTCTCCACCGAACGATCAAACGCTAGATAAGCAAATTGTGGGCCGAAAGCCGCATTAGACCGATCGGCCAACTATTGTATATTAATGTTTGTTTTTGTTTCTACAATAAACGATAGCGGCACAAGGGAAGTAATGCTCACGCAGTTCCACTGGTGTCGTTGATTTACCACGAAAAAAAGAAAAAAAAGCTCTTGTACGCCTGTACTCAATGACGCAATGCTGAAAGTCGCTATTCTAGTCGTTTGGTTTACTTTTGAATATTATTTCGATGTCGTTTCAAACTTTTTTTTTGTCCTTTAAAATCGGTTTTAATTTTCGCGGGCACAAAAAAAAAAAAGTAACGCGGCCGACGTTTGCTTTACATCCGATGGCGGACCGTGCGATCACGACCTCCTACAACGATTTATACGAATTCAAATAATTATTATTATTATATAAAAATATACGTTTTCATCGTGTACACTCGACAACCATTTCCAATTCCCTTTTCGCGCCAAAATTCGAAAATTTTTTCGCCTTTTTGCCTATTAAGCCCAATACATAACCCGAGAACACTGCACAACGTACGCTCACCTGTCCGTCTTATCTGTCCACGTCCACACGTTTGATCATCTCGGATACCCAAATATTTTACTAGATTTCTTTTTGACCTCGCAACGACCGTTCTTATTCTATTTACTACGATCTCCATAGTCCACAGTACATGTTTGCGGAACGCCGTATGCCAAGTTGGGGGTATTTCTAATTTGGGACTCTCTACTGCAGTGGTTCACATCTGTGTTCGAAAAACTTTTCTTGGACCGTAGACCCGGTATCTGTCCTGTATCCCTTGCTTTCTTTGATCTTTCTACCACTGAACTTACTTTCCTTCGTGTTTGACACGGTACAATACCATTCGTATCGTTTCGTTTAAGCGGTCACATCGATTTTCTTCTCTCCATACCGGTGCAAGCATATGCGCCTGCCGAGGAACTGACGTGCAAAGTGTCTCTGCAACAGCTTCTCATTTACTAACTACTAGTTTCCGTATGACGTTATGGCATTTTGGCCAGGGGTTTTTGTACAACGTGTTCCATTACACATACACAAAGACATACCTCGTCATTCCACTCGGTGCGCAAATTTATTTTCTCGGTTTCTTAAGGTGAAAGGCGCATACTTGCCACTCTGACGGGTTCGGTTTTATAGTTCGGTGGCAACACATCGTAAGATCATTTAGAGCCTCTTCCAGCGATTTTCCAATCTCCTCGAATTCGTTCTCTCGCGCCGTACAAGTACAAAATATCGTGTCTATCGGCCAGTGACATTCGTATAGACATCGGTGCCAGCCGCCAGGACGGTTTTATAATTTCCGTGAGAATACGTTTATACATATGTAGTGCGAGTATACGAAAAACAATATAGTCGTATCAAATAATGAACATTTTTCCAACAAATCCCGGCTGCCACAGCAAAATACGTATAAAATTATTTCAATCGAATTTATCGAGTGACACCGATGCTACAGTAAAATCAACCGTTTTATTTTCTTCTTCTTTTAGAATCTTTCCGTCTCAGTCCGCCACTGTAATATCGTATCTGCTATCGCGTGACGATATGACCGACCACTACACGTCATAATGAACTATTTATATTATTATGTGCAGACAAATAATATCGGGGGGGTGGTACTATTATACCACACACGACACACGCGTATATAAATAATAATAGCACGTGCGTATGGCGTCTCATATTGTGTATCTCGCGTAACGAATGGCGTTCGAAAATAAGCTAACGACCCAAAGTCGTTTTTTACACGTATATAAAAATAATAAAAATATATTTAAAAAATATAATATCGTAGCGAACTCTATTTCGGTACGTCACGCACGTTGCCAAATCGCGCAATGTCGTCGAGAGTGTAAAAAAAAAAAATGTTTAACAGTCTATCTGCACGAAGAGACGAGTGCAATAATAATAATCAGCGCAACAGGTCTGGGATTATTTTACAGATTTTGTTTTTAAACAATTCGAAAAAAACCTTACCGAAACTTCGCAGTAAAATAAATTTCATATGGTCTTTAAAAAAAAAAAAAAATGGTTATTTTTAATTAATTTATGTTTTAAAGTTAATTTTTTTTAAAAAGTGCTATGTATATAATTTATTTTAAAATACGCATTAATATACATCGTAATAAAATTCGTTAAAATATATTTGACTCGTTCTGAAGAAGGCCTGGAAATAATACGCATGAAACTCTCCGTGCTCGTCATTTTTCGCATTAATGTTACGGACCCATAAACGTTTTTTTTCCTCCTATTTCCTCTTCCTCGTTTGCGTGACTCGTTATCACTAGGAGTTCCTCGTCGGAAGAAAAGTCCACTTAAATTCCAATAGAGTAAAATAACAAAATTAACATTAAAAACTACGATGAAACACACACACACACACACCGCCACAATAGCAACGGTTTCAAACGTAGAGTGACGATTCCTCGGGAGGCCAACACAAATCAGAGACGCATTTAGTGTGCGTGTTGCAGCAGACTTGGGTAGTATTCCGAATACAGTATTATAATAATAAGTATTCTGAATACTTTTTTGAAGGTATTCTGTACACAGTATTTTAAATACTTTTTAAAATTATTCTGCATACAGTATTCAGAATACATTTTAAAGACGAAACATATTTTCTAATTAGTACCTACATAAAACTAATAACTTATTGTTACTTGAAAGTAAAATATAATTATTTCGGAAAAAAAAAATACTCATTATACTCGTAGTTATTGTGTTAATCAGTAAACACAGAATTTAAAAAAAAATATTTAACACACTAAATACATACTAATGACTGCAGTATTCGATTATAAATGATAATACAATTACTATATTTGATATTTGTATTACTGAAAACTAAAGAAAAAAGTATACTAAAAGTATTTGGAATACTTTACGTGAAGTATTCAAAATACTTATAGGGAATACTATATTGTTACGAAGTATTTGAATAAATATTCTGAATAATTTTTTTCGAAGTATTCGGAATGATGTTAAACTGATTTAGAGACCACACATCGGCTCTAAGGCACAGCAAATTCGAGAAAAAAGCGCCAACTATACTGGCTTGTCGGGAGACATTCAACAATGAAACTCGAGAATAAGCGCCTCACCTACCAAGCCGTAATTATAAGACCAGTGTGGACTTACGGCATACAACTATGGGGTTGTGCCAAAGCATCGAATCGACTAATCATTCAAAGAGCCCAAAATAAGTTTCTGCGTATGATAACCAACGCACGCTGGTTTCAACGAAACGTATCCTTACACAAGGATTTAAAGATCAAGTGGGTTGACGAAATCATCAGGGATTTCGCTCAACGACACGAAGGAAGGCTACACATGCATCCAAATCCAGAGGCACCGGAGCTTTTACTTACCGGCGATGACACTAGAAAACTCAAGCGCTTCAAACCGAACGATTTAATTTTGTAAATAGTATTTATGTATACATAAATAGTAAAGGTAAATCGACGGATTAGTCCTTTACAACATGTCAAACCACTTTATCATAATTATTACTCGTTTAAGAAATTAGTTCTAAGACTGTAATATTCATACAGTTCCTCTTGAGGGCTGTTTAAAAAAAAGTATTCGGAATATGTATTCCAAATACTTTTAAACAGTATTTTACTCAAGTCTGGCGTGTTGCTCAACACGATCCGCGTGTATAAAAATTTCACCGTTTTTCTTAGGTACGTTATAACGCTTTCTGGTAATCTTTATCGTTGCGGCCTCACAGAAGTTTCGATTCAAACGTTGGAAACGATTTACCGACGCTATTGCGTATATGGGCAGCAAAAAAAAAAAAAAAACCTAGGCGACACGACCACCGCACGCAATCGAATTATTTTACTATAACACAGCAGTGCAGATTTTTTATAATGCAGTGCTCGCGCATAGCTTTTGATATTATGTATACAGTATTGTTGTGTTACTCCATATCGCAAATAATAACACCACTATATACACCGTAGTGACATAATAATAATGAGCGTGCGAGAGAATTAACGTGAAATTGGTTTCGGACCGTATAGAAATGACCTCAGACAGCTGCTGCTACACGTTTATATTTTATGAAAAATAGGCTTCTTTGTGCGCGACGCAAATTAAATTGTTATTATTACGACGACGACAACGGCACGGAACGCGCGGAGTTTCGAACTGCTGCAATTATGTAACACGCGCTACTATATATACGTATTATACTATTAAACAGCGACCATAGTTTGGCGTACAATTATTATTATTTCTTTTTTGTTCGACTGTATACGCGGTTTTAAATACGTAATTTTTTTTTTTCTTGAGTAATGCAAAAGTAATCAAAGGACGTAACAATAAATAGGGGAGCGAAAAATTCGAGTTGCTTGGATTCGCAGACGATTTAAACATTCTGGGGAGTTCGTTAAAGACAGCAGCCCATGTCTTTGAGCAAGCAGCCGGTAAAGTAGGATTAAAAATCAACGGGAAAAAACGAAGAGAATGAAGACGATACGGACGATGATGACGAAGACGTAGTTTTTGAAAAAGTAAACGATTTTCGATGTCTAGGAGCCGTGCCGAGTGTCAAGAACGATTGGTCAAGAGAGATCGGAATACGAATAACAAAGGCTGAAAGCGCAGCATTCGCCCCAAGTAAGTTTTCGAAATCGAAATGCTTTTCAAAGAAAACAAAGGCGAAACGGTGTACGGCGGATAATAAGAGCCGCATTACAATTTGGATGCGAAACTCGGACGACCACTAGAAACACGTAGTAAGCAGACCAAGAACGGTCGAGATCAGAATATGGAGAACAATTTGCGGTCCTATCTATGATAACAGAACAGATGCGTGGCGAAGATTTAATTTAATCGCCAACTACAGGAAGAGTTGGGATTGGCTCCAGCCAGTAGCTTTATAAGTGGCCAGCGTATACGATGGCTTGGTCACGTAAAAATTTAATACAATATCGGACGTACGTTACTCAAACCGTGTACTCGAAAAAATCTTGAAAATCGTCAGTCACAATTTTCGTTTATAAACGTTTCAAGTTTTTCGACGACAAAGTGTATTTTATTTATTATGGAAAATTACGTTATTTCAAAACTAATGGTACTATAATAGAGTCTAGAAATTTTTTGAATTCTGAAATGATTTATCGTTACTTTCAATATAATTTATAGTAATAACAAAACTATACAATACCCCGCGAGCTCGCTACATTTTTCATTGTTATGAACAGCATCGTTCATAAAATTGTAAAATTGCGTAAAACACAATTTTACAATTCAATGCTCGAGCAGCAACAATATACACATTCAAAGACGAAGTGATATTATAACCTAAAACTCGATATTATATATTTTAATGAATACAGTGTTGTATATATAGGTACCTACTTATTTATCACCATTACTATACCATTATTATTACTACTATTATTAGATACCCATATTATTATCGAGTGAGAACGGTTGGGCTAGATGTGGAGCAACACCAATATATTTTTACGCGCGCAACTGATTTGACGTTTTTCTATAGTTGACACCGATTCGTAGCCATTATCATTATATAGTAATATTATAGAGTTACGATTTCGCAACGAACTCGACGTAGAAAAAAAAAATCTGTTGATATTTGTCCGCGCTAATGACTCGCACATTTATACATTTGATCGTCAATTATATAAAGATAAGAAGATCATAATAATAATAATAATGTATAAAGGGGATAATTTCACAATAATTAGGGTTTTCATTTTTTTTATTATTAACAGCGACCTCTTAAGTAAAACGATATAAAGAGAAATTCTACGCGCGCGCACATTCAAATAATATACAGACGTGTAAAAAAATATGCATAAAATAAAAACGATGCGACGGAGAGTAACATAATATATACCGAGAATTGACTGCAACTTTATATAATAATTTGTACTAAGAGATATTTCATTTAAGCGTATTATAATATAATATAGTGTTTTTTTTTTTAAAAATTTTATCACTCCGTCCGAGTCGTAAAGATAGTAGTAGTATTCGTTGATTCGTCGTCAATCTCTCGTCATTATTAAAGCATATTTTTTTTTATTTACGTTTTAATCGTAAATGTATACAATATTATACTATAGCTGTACACGAAACTCCTGGAATCGTCGTCCCGAACGAAAATCCTGGAATTATCAGCGACTATAATATATATATATAATATTATTATCACCGTCAGTATATATATATAATAACCTCGCGGAGTTCACAGCATTACACTTAAATATTTTACGGGATAAAAAATAATAATAATAATAAAAACAAGATTTCTTTTTTTCTTTTTTTACGATTATTACGAGAAAATTTCTCCTTTTGTCTGTCGGTAAATGTCCGAAATCACGAGACTAGTGTAAAAAAAAAAAAAAAAAGCAGACAGTACTACGTATCAACAGAATCATGTAAATATATAATGTTGTCATAAACCAACGAAATCGTGTACGTTCAATATCCGTATTATAATCATAGGCGTGGCCAGACTTTTATAAAGCAGGTGTTGCTGAAATGTTCCAAAAGTCTTTTCAAAAGTTTCATTTTAATTTAATTACAATAAGTTTAACACTGAAACGTTAACACTAATAATAGATTTCTTTTCGCTGTACACTACTACAATATTATAATTTATAATTATCATTAAATATACACGTTTTTTAACCAACTTCGAAAAAGTATATTTGATAAGAAATTATTCGTTACTTTTTAGTGCATTAATTTTTTTGGAGTCGGGTTTTTTTTTTAAATTTTTATCTTACAGTGGCGTACATACGGGGGGTTTTCGGGTTCAAACCCCCCCCCAGGACCAAAAAAAAAAAAAATTGTGATATTATTATAAGGCCCGTTGCGCGTTATAACATGTTTTAATTTTTACACTCTACAACGGTGCACAGGTATTGTGTGCACTATCGGCTCCTACTCATAAATTCCTTCATGCGCCGTTTAAAGGGACGGTTTTAGTGTTGGTTATTTTTTAAACCCCCCAGAACAAATTTGAATGTACGCCACTGTTATCTTATATTATAATTAAACATAAGTACCTATATAAAATGACACATCGAAAATTCTACATTGTAGTACGGTACACGCACTATATACACGCCACGGTATCAATGTCGATGTAGGTGATATCTGTTATCATTAACTATAAGAACGTAGTTCTTATTTAATCACGAAATAAAATAAAATTCCAATTGTCTATTATATATCATAAACCGAGGTACCTACAAACTGATGTACCTAAATTTATAAATAATAATCTAAAGCAATATGATCCAGGAGGTGTTGCTATAGCATAACCCTGCAGCAACACCCGTAAACACGCCTATGATTATGATAATTCGATGGGCAACGCGTAAGAGACGAGCGTACGGATCTTTCTGACAATATATTATTTATCTCGACCGTGGTAGGTAATGCAAACTCACTGCCGTAATCATAATATGTACATTAAAACCGTGTGCAGCAGAAGACCGTTTGACCGTGTGTGTCGTTGTCTGTTAGAAACGCGCGTTTTGCTTTCCCGCGACGACGAGATCGTACAATAAATTCCCGAAACAAAACTCATTTTGAATTTCCATATTAAAACTAAAGAAATATGACCGACTATATAAATATATACGCTTGGGGATAAAACTACACGTTATTATAATCGCCTCGGGTATTTTTATAATGTCAACTCTTATGTGTATACACCACACACACAATATATACTCAACAATGGTGTATAATAGGCCGGTCACTAACCCAGCCGACCATAATATTTTTGCGTTAGTACAACGGTTATATTTATATCATATAAATTACATACGATACACTTTAAAAATATATTTATTTTTTCACCGAATTTTTATTAATATTTGCGAGTATACCCAGTGTATAAAATATAATGTACACAAATAAAATCGTAACAACCCTTCGTGTCTGTACAAAACGAAAAGACTACCGTAAATGTATCGAGATGCGGTTTGTTTTCTTATTGTTGTAGAACGATTTACGCAGATCGTTACTATGGGCATAGTTTGGAAAATATCCTCGCGACGACGCAAATTAATGGTCTTCAAAAAAAAAAAAAAATCGCTTATATCAATTTTTGGAAGATCTTAAGGTAAAAAAAAGTTTAAAAAGTGGGCAAGCCTTTCTACAGTAAAATTCACGACGAATTCGAATGTGTTTTCAGAATCTTTATAGGTCGATCGGTCGTACGTTGGAACCAGGTTCGAGGTGTGCGAGACGCCGAAAGAGAAAACATCACTCGCATCCCTCAACACGTGCACAAAAATGTATCTCGAGAAAACGGAGTGGATACAATCACGAGGAGAACATTTCTATCGCTTGCCAGTGGAGAATTTCTTGCGGTTTACCCGCGGACTAACTTGTTACGTTTTTTTTCTGAAACTGGCCATAACGGTTTTCCGAAAGACCAAGATCAACAGTGTGAATGAAGACGCCAAACTTAACTTCTTTTAAACCGAACCAAACCCGAGATTCTTTCGTCGGTTACCAGGAGCAATATACACACATGTCGATTTTCATGGTTACCGATCCTATAGGTCGTAAGAATTGTCGTAGAATTTTTTTTTAATATACGATTTGGGCGCGTCAAAAAAAATAAACTGAATGCTGTGCCTTATACATAGGACTGTTCTGAAAACATTTTGAACACGAACGAAAAAAAAAAAAAAAATTATTCGCGAATTTAAACGAATTTTAAATTCCGGTACTCGTACCTTTAGCGATTATTTGTATCACGAGCATCCGGAACAATGCGGAGTGCCGAAATGCAGCGACTATTGATATGAACACAAATTAAACACACAATAAATGTAAACATAAATCCGAACGGTTTAACTCTTCAGTAGTAAATCGGCTGGTATTATATAAGTTTATTTATTTTTCACTGTATATACTCTATCGATATTCGCGAGTAAGCGTTTTCCCGGTTATACTACATAAAAAAAAAAAAAATTACTAATATTCACTATAATACGATATATAGGATGAAAACAGAAAAAAAACATTAAACACGACCTTCACAGCCGCACCTCTTTACTCAAATCCATTCGTCGTATATATATATATATATATATATATATGTACGATGCTGCTGCTGATGCTGCGCGCATGTACAAAACCAGTTATTTGCAAACGACTATTATCTCATTTCAGGGGGTGGGCAAGTCCCGATTGTTTACATTACAATTATCAAAATACTTTTTTTTTTTTTGTACGTATTCAATATCTACAGTGTCGATCCGATCATACATAAATAATACACCTATATACATATTAGAGACGCGTATATAATATTATACCACGCACGACATACCAATTATTATATAAATACGCATAAATTATCACTGCGCGCGGCGGAAGAACGGTAATTTTGCGAATCCAACGCTTCGGGAGCTTATTATTTGTACACGATTACAATAATAACGATAATCGACGTTCGGTAATATTTGATTCGAGATCACAGGTCTAACACGTAGATCATAGGCGTGTGCGAACAGTTCCATTTAAAAAAAAAAAAATTAATAAATAAAAAACCTGGGCGGTTCCCCCGTAAATGCCACGCGGGGACGATAAAATATTCCGCAATATTCGACACCGTCGATTTCTTGTTTTACGTGCGAATAAAGAGAGAGAAAAAGAGTGTATAACAGCCGTACTTCGACTGATAATAATAATAGTTTTATATTCGTAGAAAATATTTTTTAAAGGTATTTTTAACAGACAAAAAAAAAAAAAAAATCAAAGAGCACAACACGTCCTGCGCCACTCGTGATACGTACTCCTTTGAGATACGAGGTATAAATGACAATATCGTCTAACGCAGGGATCAGCGACCTTTTTCACCACGTGGGCCATGTTTTTTTCTTCGTATTTTGCACATTAATAAAAAAAAAACAAACTTTACACATTAAATAATACTAATAATTTTATTATTATTCAATTCGTATGACATCAGTTCACATCGGTGTTATTTGACGTGTAACTACTATGAGTATAAAAAAATATATATATAAGTTTCTTTGTAGAAAAATTTGCTTTTAGGAAAAAAAAAATAAAATAAAATTGTAGACTAAAAAGCTAAGATTAAATTTTAGACAAATCCCATAAATATATAATACATTTATATTATTGATAAATTAATTTTTTTTTAACACCTTCGCGCGGGGGCCATAAAAAATTGGTTCGCGGGCCGCACAGGTTGCCGACCCAGCTGATCTAACGCGTTTTTCTATTAAAACTTTCACGAAAATTCGGTAAAAAAAAAAAATAAAAGCGTTTTGTTCGAGCTGTTCAACCACCCACCGAGCGTATATTAATACCGACGTTCGAATCATCATCACTTCATACATACATATACGCTGTATAAAAAAAAACCTATAATAATATATTGTAATGGAAACGATTTTAAACTCGTTAAATTAAAATACACCATTATAAATAACTGCTGAAACGTTTTACGAATGCGAAAAAAAAAACAATCGAAATTCTAATGTATCGTAAAAGCGTTTTAAACGTCGTAAAGCGCATTTTATCGACGCGAACGCACACACGACCTGAATTAACGTACATACGTACACGTACGAAAGATAAGACTTTCTAAACGTGTAATTGCGATTATCGTAATGTTCACTAATTAACGTACAACAAGTGATTATAAATAAAATCTATTAAGGGGATTGGAAGTGGGTATTTTCTCTCTTTGTCTTACACACATGAAACATAGCAAAATAGACGTTTCGTACTTCCAACATACCGATCGATCTATTGGTGCGATAAGAAATTTGAAAACAGATTTGAATTCCTCTTGAATTTTACTACAAAACGACTTTCCCACTTTTTTTATTTATTTTTTTTAAGACCTTCAAAAATGAATTATTAACAATTTTTTTTTTAATTTTTTCGGTTAATTTTTTTAAGGGTTTATGAAAAATAAATGAAAAAAGTGGGAAAGTCGTTTTGTAGTAAAATTCACGAGGAATTCAAATCTGTTTTTAAATTTCTTATCGCACCAATAGATCGATCGGTACGTTGGAAGTACGGAACGTCTATTTTGCTATGTTTCATGTGTGTAAGACAAAGAGAGAAAATACCCGCTTTCAATCCCCTTAACACTACACGGGTATTATCGGCGGGCGTCAGTCAGGTTTCCCTAACAAGCAGAACAAGCAGGTGATTGGAGCGGCGAAATTTTAGGAGCGGCAAAGAAAACTTTTTTAATAATATATATTCATATTTATGTTTTGATGTCTAACTGTTTCATATATTTTTCAATAATAAATAATAAATAAATTAATAATATTTTTGCTAAATAATGCGTTCTGCTGGTTAGAAAAACACTTATGAAAATGAAGGGGCGGCAAATTTCCTTCTGCTTGTGGGCGGCAAATTGCTTAATCCGCCGCTGGGTATTATATTATACGCATTTACGCGTACGTTTGGCCAGCGAAAAACGCGCGCGTAGTAAATCTCGTATATTCACTATATATTATAATATTATCTCATCCGCACGAACTAAAAATCGATCAGAGGACCAAACGCGATAAACGAATTGTAGAAAATATTAATTGAAAAATAAAAATAAACGACGACGATTATTATATTATTAGATTATTATTTATCGTACACAGTTACGAAATACGCGCGTGGTTATCGAAATAATTGCCCGACTGAATAAGTGCCACTCAAACGCAGAAAAATTAAGAAAACCTAACCTAACCATATATATATATATATATACACATATAAAAGGATAAACTGAAGTATCGACGCACAACCTAAACCGCTGGGTCTAGACACTTGAAATTTTAATTATTTCCTTCTACATCGTAGGCGAGCATTAAGAAAGGATTTTTCAAAATTCCACCCCTAAAGAGGTGAAAAAGGGGTTAAAAGTTTGATATATCGATCAACGCACCATCTAAAACACTGGTTTATTTTCAATTAATATTTACCTTATACAACACAATACGAATAATTAAAATATTTTAACCGTTATTTCGGGTGATAAGTCTTAAAAAGGCATTGATTCCACAACGAGTTACACCCAAAAGGAGTTGAACACACAATTATTTTCCCGGGCAACGCCGGGTAATTCAGCTAGTATAATATACACATAACCACTGACCGAAATGGGGAGGGGGATGCCATTCACCACTTCTTTTAGTTAGCATATTCCATCCCTCCAATTATTTTTTTTTTAAATTATTCATCCCTCTTGTATTTTTTTGAAAATATATACATATACTCGTATATATTTTTACGAGAACTATTTTGTTTTCTAAAATGTTACCATTCAGTACAACATCTAAACGTCACTTAATCACAATAAAAAAAAAATATATAAATGTCATTTTTTTTTAGCAAAGAAAAAACCGTTTGTATCGAAAATTAAAAAAATATATTTTTATATTTTATACACTGTACAAGTAAGAAGCACACATTTCATAAAAGACCGTAACCAGCAAAAAATTTTTTTTTTTGGGGGAGGCTGAGAGTATACACATAGGAAATAAAATAAAAATAATAGAATATAAATCATTAAATTTTATTTTAAGAAAAAATTTCGGGGTCTGAACCCTAAAACCCTACCTGGCCTTGATCTCATATTTCTACGAAAACACAAAAAATTTAGGAATCGACTGGATTACTTCCATATCTATAGTGACGTTATTTTTGAGGGCGACAGGATGGGCATTTGGTGTCGAAGCCTTTTGTTAAACACGGAGTACGTACAATGAATGCAGATACATCGGTACAACGTATATGTCTTGTATACATATATCTCATTTACTTTTTACACGTGACAAAAAGTTGCCTATAGCTTAGTCCTCGTCTCCTCGTACCTACAGACATATCTATATCATATATAGATCGCGCTGCCATCGCCGTTCCAATGTAACTGGCAACGACGGTACAGAAGTGGGGGGGCCTGGCAGGGTGGTGATCAGAGCCGGGTTCATGACGTCACGGTAACGCTCTCGGTGTCGCACAAATTTACAGAATGACCCCAGCCGTAAGACACATGTCAAAGCTTTCCGGCATAATTTTCAATTGTTACATTATTATGAATTAAAATATTTTTAAATATATATATATATTAAAATAAAAAAAAACTTTTTTATTTTTTGCTCAGTTTTCGACAATACTTGACTTGGCTCCCCTCCCCCCCTACACTTTCAAAATTTAAAATCCACGGCTTCCGTTCCCGCCCACTTATTTTGATCCACTTAGACAACTGCAGCTGTATAAATGCATGACCACCACATTACGGTTATAACGCACGCACGTACTACCGCGGTGACCACGTAGTACGTATATTTGAAATTCAACGGCACATTATTTATTAACCGCGGTTTACGGTTCCTAAATCCTAAATAATATACACGTATATGTACTGCACAGTGATTATTATTTATTGACCATAAAAAAAAAATAATAATAATATCCGCTCGGGATATTATCTCACTCGCGGAAATCGGAAATTATACGGTTTTTTTTTAAACTCGAATATAAATATTTTCAAATCGCGCTGACGGTTAGGAATCGCTCATTTTTTTTTTTTACAATTTTTTTTGAGAGTAGGGTTTGTTTCTTTTTTTTGCTTGTCGTCCGGGACACGGTCCATCGGAGATAAACGTCCGAGTGTATACCCGAGACGAGAACAACGCGAACGACGGCGGCGCAGGAGGAGGCCGCGCGCGCAAAAATAAATATCGCCGCCGTAGAATTCCATTAGTTACGCTCGCTCTCTCACTACGTGCGCGCGCCAACACTGCCAGCAGACACTGGCGGGCCGGGTCAGTCAAAAACCGTATTCGCTTTGTTCGTTTACACACACACACGCGCGCGCTGCTGCACGGTCGGCACCGTCATTCGAGCGTGTGTGTGTGTGTGTGTGTGGAAAACGCGCGCACCGTATCGTTTTTAATACAATGCGAGAGGGCAGCAGCACAAAGTCAACGATACTATTGACCGTAGGGGGGAGGAGGAAAAAAGCGAGAAAAATCCGTCAGAAAACGACGACCAGTATAGCTCTATTCTATAATTCGATAAAGTGTTAACAATATTTAATTCGTTAAGAGCTTCTTATCAAAATTTGAAAAACGTATCGAATTCTGTTATCGACATCGTGATTCTGTACGTGGCTAAATATCTAATAAGTACGCCAACAGATTTGCGATACGCGGGTATGATTTTTTTCTTCTATCAAAGTGCCACCACTTCCATAGAAGAAAAAATCTTTATCATATTACTTGTTAATATTGCGCGTGGCTAAATATCTACATAAATGACAAAATAATATTCCGGTTGCCAGTTCCGTGGAAAAAAATACGATATTATTGTTTTTTCCATGGACGCGCAGAACGGGTCGCAATTTGGACAATCTGTTGTCATACCTAGATATTTAGCCGTGATTCTGAAAAATGACTCTATTGATACCTTGCGCTTACAAAGTGTACGTCCACCAAAACGATAAGAAACCGATAGCTAAAGACAATTTTCTGGGAGGTTATAAATCGTTTCGATAGCTTAACGAACCGAAAGTTGTCGTTAACAAGTCTTATCGAGTTACAGAATAGAGGTACAGAGCGAATTTCTCGCGTCGCACGCCGTCAAAACCGTAGACCTATAACGGTACACAGACAAATATATTGAAACCAACGTGCGCGTGAGAGAGACGGCCTCTGAATTGACTTTTGCAAAGAGATTAATTTAAACGATTTTATAACACTCCTTGACAATAACTACGATGATAAATTAATACTGATAAGCAGGACCGTATTCGTTTATCGTTGTATAACTTGTAAAATATGTACTATTGTCTGTCTGTTGTTTTTACGCTTTTTGGCTCTTGTCAATAATTACAATATTTCGACTCTTCTTCTGTTTAAAAACATTACGATTAATATTTATTTTATTTTTAAAATTATCGGTTTCCAAACGATATAACACTTTGTGAGAAATGGTTAGCAGCATTGAACAAAAATTGTTGACGTTTGAGCATAAAAAAAGCCCGAGTACGGCATGTTAACACACGGAATTTATCTTCGTCGCCAATGTAAAATATCGAATAAACGCTTGTAAATTCGCATAAATACAATATAACCGGTATTTCAACCACGATTTTCGGACGCGTACACGGAAAAAAGACGCGAGAACGAACGACTCGCGACACACTGTCCATATAACAATTCGTCGCTATCAAAAAACGTTATATTCTGCGCGGGTAGCAACGGTAACGCACAAGGCGACATCAATATTACAATGACATATTATTGTCAAAGAGTATTAAGTCAAAGAGTATAAAATTATATACAATTTCTTTGAAAAAATCAATTCAGAGGCTGTCTCTCTCGCACATACGTATGTTGGTTTCAATGTTTTATAATACGTAAAATTAGTGTAATGCGCCAGGGGCGTATTTAGAAATTGTTTTTTTTTTGGGGGGCTGAGGCATTGAGTAAATATCATTGTTGAATTATTTCTAAATTCTAATCCAAAACTAAATCTTAAAAATAGGACAAATTACCAAATTCTCAACATTCTTAAAACAACTACATATTAGGAATTTATTAAAAATATTACATCCTATAACCATAGGGCATAGGAATTAGTAAAGAAAGTTCCTGAAATTAGCAAAAATATACAGGTCTATGGTCAAAATTCCCTCACATCACTAGCTGCGGTTTGGAGCAGCGCAGTAGCGGCGTTCTCAACAATTTTCAATGGGAAAAGAAGTGGGGGTTGTGGATGATTTCTAGTTTCTGGGCCCAAACCCCACTTGGTTTTTGACAATAAATACTATTTTTAATAATAATACTCGTAAAACAATATTTATTATTTATAATATAAAATCTAATTTTCTCGGCTTTTTTTGCCAGATCGCGCATCTATACCACTTCCACAACTGTTAATGAAACCCCTTTTCTGTATATATAAAAAAAGTTACCACTACATATAATCGGTAAATTATTTATAATAATATTTCAGTACAAAAAGTGTGTTTATATTGTAAATGTGAATTATACGATGAGACAATATGAATATCCTTGCCAAATATAATACGAATTGGTTGCAAAAAAATAAAAATAAATAATTACGGCCAATCGGGGGAGGGGGGAGGATTTGAAGGCAAAATTTAATAATAATAAAATATTACCGTTAAAATAGTTATTATAACATTTTTTTTTTTACAGGAATTAATGTCCATAATAAAAATGTTCGATATTAATAGGACGCTACCGATAAAAAAAAACATATATTTTTTTCCTGAATTTTTTTTTAATACGAAAATAAAATGATATATAATGTAAATTTATGTCAAAAATTAATTTTTTGAAAGGGCATTTTTTTGATATTTTTAGGGCATTATTTACAGTTTTTAGGTCATAAATGCATTTTTTGATAGGGCATTTAAACCCGAGCCCTAAATATTACTACACAGACTTACATACAACAGTGAAACGACGTCTATTCAACTATACGAAATATTGACGGTTTTTTAGGAGGCAAAATAAAAATCGTTGCGAAGAAAAATGACTTTCGTTTTTTTTTTTTCCCCCACTTAAAATCTTGTGTTTATTACATCAAACGAATGTACGTAGTAAAAATTTTAAAAACCGTAAATATAAAACTATACGTATAGAATTAAATTTTTTTTTTAAAAATAGCCCGATATCTCTATATTGTCGGATTGCCGAAATTGTATATTCGTACTCGTTTTACAATGTCGTCATGCTGCAAAAATAACGGGTTAAATAGAAACGCTTTGAAAACACGTAATTTCTTTAAAAAAAAAAAATCGTTATATAAAGAGTTTCGCGGTGAAAAAAATCGATTTGATAAAAAAATAAATATATAATAATAATCGCTTTTCTCTTTTCGCTTTTCCGTCTGTGAAAACCGATTTCGCGAACAATTTCCACTGTATTCAATGCGTATCGACAATATCGATAATCACACAAATGTTTATCATCATAATATTATAATATAGCGTTCGGTTTTGTACTCAATTTTAAAAATAAAACGAATTTATTCAAAAACGTTTTGTTAACGAATTTACTAGAGTAACGCGAAACGCATCCTTTTTTATATTGATTTTTTTTTTTTTACTAAGAAAATTATTTTAATTGCGAACGCGTAAACGTAAATTATTACTACGCAACGTTTTCAAAAATTTTTTTTTTTGCTGTTTGCCAACGCGACGACTTTCGAACTCGGCATACTATTTTTATATATAGTAATGTTTATACTTTTCTTGAATATTTCTTTGAAAAATATTCAATAATACGTTATGACAAATCGAGTCGACCAAAATAAGCAATAAATATAAAATAGATTATGATACCAAACTCGTAAACGATGACGTATAAACTGAAAGAAAAAAGTCGAAATACGCAAAATTTCAAAAATATACGTAAAAAATTAAATTGTATTTTAATTCAGAACATTACGAAACGCGCTTACTTTAACAAAATAAAATAAAAACATGCAAATGCGTATTATTAGCTGTAAACATTTTTTTTTTTTGTCCAAATGAAGAATTTGCTCGGAACAATTTACAAATACATTTTTTTTTTTTTGCACTAAATATGTGTATCGGATCAGATTATTTTTGAAACGGTTAAGGTTTAACTCTCCGAGCTTTTTAATTAGTAAAATCGAGTAGCGGCGAGACGTCCATCCGTAACAACGCCGCGGTATCCGATTGTCGTCGTTGCCCAACAGAAAATTGTTTAATAATTATCAATTTTTTTAATGTCCGTTACGCCAGTTACAGGTATAACTAATAACGAACACACTTCACGGAAACAACAACGTGCTCGTAGATTTTATTGCCTATTATAATAATTGAGCGAATTCTCTTGAGGCGGTTTTAATTTCCATTCTATTTCGTTACCTATAATGGCCGTTTTCGGTAATGGTTCTGCAAAGAAATCATTAAGACGGGTGATTGTTGCAGTTAACAATAATTTGTATACTTTTCGTATCTGTTGAAAATTTTCTGGTGTTAAGAATAAAAATAAATATTCGAAACCGTCTTTTAAGACTCAAGAATTTGATTTGGTTACAAATATGTATTGTATAGTGTGAAATCAGTAGTATCATAAAAATGATCATTTTTTTTTTCTTTCTACGCGTTCGGGCGTTGTGTACAACAATTTGGCCGAATCTCCTAATTTGCCGGTAAATTAAAGAAAAAATTGCCGAGAAATACTCCGTTGTAAATGGAACGGATCGCCCGCCCTTTAATATAACGACGAGAGCTCGACCACATATATAACCGTAAGATTTTTTTTTTTTGATATTCAATTTATAATTTTAAACACAATGTTTCTATTGTAATTTCATTAAAATTTTCATTTTTTTTTTTAATTTCTATTGTATTTGTCTTTCTATTGAATAATGCAAAATAATAAACTAATTAAAAACAAAACGGAATAAAATTATATTCAAATATTGTTATTAGATATATAAACATAAAACAAAAGTTATCGAAATATTTCAGGCAGGCATAAAATATAAATTTATAAATTATAACAATATAATAAATTAATAACCTTTTTAAAAAAGAAAAAAAAATTATATTAATAATATCACAGAACCTCTACGCGATCGCACCAGTCTTTTATTTTCATAAAAATACTTAAAAAAAAAAAAAAAACATCAAATTTATATTTCCTTAAAATCGCCGTCATGCAAAAAATTCCGTCTTCTGTATTGTCACACATAAATAATGTCTTAAACACTATTAATATCGATACAGTTATATGGGAGACGCATGTAATTTGCACCATAGAAATAATTCAACAATGATATTTACTCAATGCCTCAGCCCCCCAAAAAAAAAAACAATTTCTAAATACACCCCTGGCGCCATTTACACTAATTTTACATATTATAAAACATTGAAACCAACATACGTATGTGCGAGAGAGACAGCCTCTGAATTGATTTTTTTCAAAGAAATTGTATATAATTTTATACTCTTTGACTTAATACTCTTTGACAATATAACAAGTACTATTATGACAAGTAATATTACTTTTCTTGGAAGCCAATTCAATGGTCGATGAGGTCCTTTACCTGATATTGGGAGCCAATTCAATGGTCGCCTCTTGCAATACGACCGAAAATAATATTATCGCTTTTTTTGAGGCACCTAATAAAAAATGTTAAAATGTGGCAAAAACCGGCCAAACTATTTTATACATTTATAATATTAACGGGTGACGATGACGACACGAAATCATTAGAAATTTTAATGCGCCAGACACGCGATAACGGACGCATTCGTGACGTCGTATACCGGCGACCGGATTAGAAGAGAGTCCTGCGAACGTTTCCGTGTAAAACCGTATAATTTGCAGCTGCCACGATTAGGTGGTGGTGACGGTGTGACGCGCGCGTATAATTCCTGTCTCGTATGTACACCAAACGTATTATTATTATTACTACTACGCCCCAGTACACATTCATAATAATCGTTCAGTGAGCATATCATGCATATTCGTATTCGGTGTAGTCGAATATATATGTAACGATTGATCAAAAGTGATACAAAAAAAAATATATATATAGAAGAACTGATAACAGTATATTTTTGTTTTGTCTCTCTTTGTTCGCACTCTCCATTAAAAAAAAAAAAATCATCATTTTTCCTTTGACCAATTGCAGTCACTATATATACTGGACCACAAGCATCACGCATCCTGCAGGATTGACAGCACGGCTGGTATTTCTTCGATCTTCTATAGACCAGTGGTCGGGAACCTGCAACTCCGGAGCACATGCGACTCCTATTAACGTGCAATCTGCGGGGCTCTTTGGAGTACGCATCAATTTAAGACTTGTTATTATGTTTTAAACGCCTACCAATTCCCGATGAAATTGTTTAGTAAAATAATATATTAGTAGTTTTTTGTACTATAGCATGTTTTTTTGTCTTTAAAAATCATGATTCCGCAATTTTTTTTTTTTTTTTTTAAAAACGGCTCATTTACACGAAAAGGTTCCGGACCCCTGTTCTAGACTGCACGAGTTTTGTCGCACAATTCATTATTAACCACAGTTTTTCTCGCGCATATTACACAAACGCGTATTAGAATATCTCGTCTAAATGCTGAATTTGTATAAAAATACATTATTATTGTTGTACATATAAAAAAAAAATGCCTAAAACGCGTTTGGCGAAATTTCAATTCGGATTACGCTTTTCCGATTAAATTCGAATTTTCGCAGACGCCTGTTCCGTTAATTACAGTCGTTTTAAAATTCCTAATCGCGTTTTATACACACATAAAATTTATATTACGTAATGACGTTTAATAGAGTATGCGAATTTCAGAATAATTAAATTATTACTCGTATTGAACGCGATTTTATTTCAAATATTTCACCGAATTTTCACCGATAACACATTGTAATATTTCGATTAGTTACATTATTAATTGTTCGGGCATCTTAATGTTTTCCACGAGTTCTGATTTATTTCGCGTTTAAATTTATACGCTCGAGTGTATAAAAAAAAAAAAATGTTTTCACTTCGTGTAACAACGATTGGAATCGTAATACACAGAATAGGTTCGTGTATATATATTTATATAGATTTTCTGCAGCTGCGAAATTCGAATTTATTATACAAAAACTAAAAATTCACTGTATACAAACAAAGACCTACGAGAAATTCATTTTTTTTTTTTTTTTATTAAATCGCGCGTGTCCACCGTATATCGAAAATACGCTCGACACATTTTTATAAATACAATATTTCATTATAAAATAATATAATAATCACATATCCGTGCGTGGACCATCATAACGCGTCGTACCGCTGAGGAGGAGGAGGAGAAAGAGAGCGCGTGCGTCACTTCACGACTAATTTCCGACCGATTCCCCTCGATTTCGTTGGCCGCACAATAATAATAATAATAATAATAATAATAATAATAATAATAATAACGCACAAATATTATTTTATTTCAATTGTTTCGTGAACGCCGAACGTTACATTGTACGCGAGCGCATACACCACCACACATATAGCTACCCGGTTATTAAAAACCGATTTCGTCGACCGCGCTCGCCTACATATTATTATAACGTCTCCTCGCCCCCTACACTTCGCGTCTTTGCCACGACGGGGGAGATTTATATCTCAATTGCATTACGCCAGGCGTCCACTTATGACGACGACGACGACAGTGTAGATAGCGAGCAGCCCCTCCTATCCGAAACACACATAGTTGTTCACAAAATGCGACATTAAAAGTTTATTTTACAGCGAAACGCCACGCACCTGGCCGTTATTTATTGTATTTCGCGCCGTTTCCAGTACTAAATTATTATACGTGTGCATACACCGGATTACAAAAAAAAAACATTTCTCCAAGTCATAAACGTTGTGAAACATTTCGAATAGGTCGTTACCCGGGTACGTATCGATTTTTTTTTTTTTTGGAGGGAGGGGAGAGCGATAATTTTTTTTGTTTAGAAATATTCTAGACCCAAAAACGTTCTCTACGCGTGTTAACAGTAAACCGATAGTAAAAATGTACACATAATAAATTCTTGCGTAAATTAACACCAAACGCATTTGAACGAAAAACGTATATAATTTTAGTTTTTACATTATTAAGTTTAATTTTTCTTTTGTTCTCGTTTTAGCGACATTTTAGATTACTATTTCTTCTACCGGGACGGTGCCCATTTCTCGACGAATATTTAACGCCACACAGTCGAGGTCTTGCCCCGCCTTAAGACCACGACCGAGTTTTTAAATCGCGTAGCCGAAGGGCAGAAAGTAATAATAAAAAAAAAAAAAATCGTACGAGCAACAGGACAGGTACCGAGTGAAATAACAGTAGTGCAGTAATTAAAGTCGTCGAGGCGAATGCAAAGGATGTGGTGTCGGTAAAATGCTTATTACACAACAGATGCGTTATCACGCGAAAAACAATTGCAGTGTGTTTCGAGATAATCATCTCGACGATATTGTAATTTCAATTCAGAAACAAATCGATACACCTTCTCAGTGTTGAGAAAAGCCGGGACAACGGTGAATACACGGCGGCGGCGGCGGAGGAGGACCGTTTTCTACAGCAGTTTTATGATACAAAATACATTATCACTAGGGCTCGGAAGTTGTACGAGTCAAAAAAAAAGAAAATATGCAAAAAAAATTAATAAATACGCTAAAAAAATTATTCCAAGTTCCAAAAAAAGTTATTAATATGCACAAAAGAAATGTATAATATAGAAAACTAAATTTATAATATTTAAAACATGACGCGTTGGCGTTTTGACATTTTGTTGAACTAAAAAAAAAAAAATTGTTTAAAAATGTATTTTCAGTATTTGTGAAGTTGAATACAATATTGCGTTTTATATTATATGTTATTTAAAATAAGTACATATATAGGTTAAGAAAGAAAAATACCAATTTATTTTTGTAAAGCATTAAACATGCATAGTATGCGTACGAAAATCAAGAAATATGCATTTTAAATTTTCGATTTTTAAACTCGCCATTGTACAGCTCGGATTTCTAGCTTGATCCGCTATATAAATCGAGAGCGCACAGAACAATATATTATTATCCTACTCCTATTCAACTTCCGAGTCCTAATTATCGCCAGAATTTGTTTAGTCGGTTTACGAAATTAATAACAATAATCGATAACTAAAAATAATTAATCATAGCAATGGGGCGGTATTATTATATACAATTAATTAATTATTTGATTTGGTATAATATCATACGGTCTTTACGTGCCTTTTTATATGTGCCAGTAAACGCGCGTATACTATATATATATACGAAGATAATATTGTGATTTCAAAGAAAAACACGGTTTTTTTTTCTCTCTCTATAAAACCGCATAACTTTCGGATAATATACCGATAATACAATACAGATTGGAATTTAAAAAAAAAAACCAGAAGGAAAACTATTTTTTTATCGGATTTTTACAATTTCGCACGTATAGGTATATAATATTTCACTCGTATAATTAATTAAATCGTTTAATTAAATCCGATAAAACAATTATTTAATCCGTAAAATAAAAAAGTGGCGTTTTCGTACATGTTTTCTCCGCGTTCATGGCAGGGAGGGTAAATCATTAATTTACCGGCGCTTTCACATTACACGCGCACACATATCCGTTTTGAAGTTTTTATCAAAAAAAAAAACCAACCAACAAAACGATGAAAACGCGAAGAATGCCGTCGTCTTCGACCTATACACTATTACACACCGATTCCCAAAGACTTTTTTGGAAAACTGGTTAGTATGGGAGGCGTTTTGCCTTTAAGAGGCCGAACGGTCCATCAGCGTTTCACTGCAACAGCATCTGTGTGTGTGTATATATATATACATATTCACGGAGACGTTATATTGTGTTGTTATTATTATTATTATTGCGAGCGTTGAGAGAAAAGTAAACTTTTATATTCCGAGACGAGAGCTCGTGCGTTAAGTGAATAATACACCGCGTGTGTACATACTCGTATATATTGTTTTATTTTTATATATATATATATATATATATACACGTACAAATTTTGATTAAGATACGTTGTATATGTAAAGACTTTCTCCGCGTTAACCATCCATTACGATGATAATAAATCAAATATTGACCGCATCCATTACAATATTATACATAAAAAAAAAAAAAAAACGAAATTTATATGAACTTTATCGCGGCGTGAATGACTATTGCAAAGCTGCGTTGCAGTAGTGCGAACTGTTTAATCAAACGACATTATGAACGTGTCTATAATATACCTCTATAGAAATAGAGATACAATAATGTGTGGATATTTATACATATTACCACCGCTTATTTCGCTTATGTCGAATAAAAAAAAAAAAAATGTATTATTTACGAGTACTAATTTATAATCCTTACTTTCTATTTCTGTTTTATCTCTCTTTCATACACCCTTTTTTGTTCTTTTATTTATTGAATTCTTATGTTTTTACTATTTTATTACGAAAAGATCCGTTTCGACGACGGGTCCATTATATCGAACTGCAATATATCTAGATTATTTTTTTAATAAGACACTATGAGATTCTATTTAATTTTAATTTTTTTTAATGTGTATAATACGTACGTGTGTGTTTCATATCGAATAATAAAATGTCGATACAAGCGTAAATTTTATACTCTGTGCGTATACAAAATAAAGCATTTTAGATTCTGAGCGGAGCGACGAATGTATTGGTTTTACAATAATGATGTGTTTTTTTTTTTTTAATGTCTGTACCCGAAAGTTCTATACCAGAAGGAGTGCTGCGATCTTTTCGTGTAGCACGTTTTCTGATTACAAATCGCATCTAGTTTGTACTTTAGAGAGGTCATTTTTCGATTTTCTCAATACTTTTTTTCAAAAGTCAGGAAAAACGACCAAAAATTACATAAAAACGCTAAAAATGCAATTTCGTCTTAATCGTTTTATCGAATGCAATGATTTATTACTGCTTTCAAATTTATAATAAAAACAAAACTCTAAAATCTTTATCCGAGTAATTCACCCCGTGGCTCGCTACCTTTTTATTTTTGCGCCACATATTAATTATAGAATACTATATTATTATAGTATTCTATAATCAATGATACAACGTACACTGTCGCGAAAATCATAAATCGTGGTACAGAGATGGTTAAAATATATGCCAGTGATTTTTATAAGTAATATCGAATATAATGTATTAAAAAAAAAAAAATTCATATTGAATAACAGCGCGCGAACTAGTAAAACAATATTTGTGTTTGGTATGAAGAAAAAAAAACCAACTCAAACTACAGATACGAGGAAAAACACGCGTATTAATAAATTTTATAAGTATTATCACGTTAATATAATGTAAAACATAAATAAACGACTGATTATACCCGACTTCCGTAAAAAAAAAAACTATTAGATAACAAAATATACAATATATGCGCGCGCGTACATATAAGTCACTATATAATACACACACGAATTACACACGGTTTTTAGTTTTGACCGATTTTTGCCTTTTGTACTTCGAATTGGATGATAATTTAAAAAGTCAAACATACACACGGCACAGAAACGAATATTTTTTAACTTGACAATAAAATATATACTTATACAGCAGTGACAGTATATTATTATAATTTATATACGGATCATAATAAACGCGGTTATTAGGCGATAATTTACTATAATCAGTTATGCTGACCGCGTATTCCGAGGACACCACTACGCGCGATTACAATTTAATCAAAACGATTGTAAAGTTTTTAAGCTATGACTGTTTAAAAAAAAAAAAAAATCACTTAAAACACAATATTTAAAAGTTTTCGTGGCACATGCATGTAATAATACGCGTTAGGTATTACAAAACTGTTTTTCTTCGACAACACAAACGGGGTTCACGACTCGTAGCATTTGCGTGTTGTCCTTTATATTTGCAGGATATAACAGAACGATATACGCGCGTTTCACGGTACAGAACATGACATTTTGTTTGACAAATTTCGCTACATAAGGCACGCGTTTAACGATTTCTATTCCGCGCATTTTCATTACTAACCAAAAACGATTTACGAGTTCGTCAAAAATATGATTCGATCATCGCACGCAAATATTTAATATTAATTCGTAAAAACAAAATTTTACAGTGCGATTGAAAACAGTACTTTTATCACTTTTTTTTTTTCAATCCGGAAATTGGTTTTTAACAAATTAATTCATATAAAATGCCCTCTCCATTTTTTTCCTGTCACTCGCCACGACTTTGAGAGGTGTCTGCAAGAAGTGCCACCTGCGTCCTTCATTATTCGGCCGGACGTATTTCGTTCTCGGTCTTCCTCTTGCCCGTGTTCCTTCTATCATTCCTTCAATTATTATTAAACTATATATATATATAATTAATCTCCACGCCTCCTCAACGCGTGCCCTATCATCTGTCATCTCCTTTTCCTTATAGTATCTATCGATGTTCGTTGTTCGACCGTTGCCTTTTTTTTTTTGTTCATTTTTTTGACTTCATTTTTTTGTTCTTTCAGTCCGACTCTTATTCTCTGCGTTTTTCTCCGACACCACGAGCTTCTAACATTTCCTTCTCTTTCATTGTCCACGTCTCGCTTCCGTATAATGCCCCACACTCCAGACGTAAGTATTTTTATGAGCAATTTTTTTTTTTTTTAGTATTTAACAAAATTCACAAATGTTAATGATTTAAAATAACTCTCGGTGGAATTTTTCTACAATAAATGTGTAAATTAACGTGAATTTGAACGAGGCGTTCTTTAATATCATTTTCATACAATTTTCGACGTTTTGTAGCCACGTTTCGAACGAATAATTGTTACGTTTTATATTTGTTTGTAACGCGCACACGACGTTCTTTGAAATATTATTTTATATATTTAAAAAAAAAAAAATGAATAAAATCCGGACACTGCAAGCAGGCGGACGTCGTGTTCAAAATTCATTGTTATTCGGGTTTTGAGAACCAATGACTTTCCTTCCAGATACAACAACAATACAACACGCATACCGTCCAGTTCTTTTCAACAAACGGTCTACGCGCCGCCGCCGCCGCCGCCGCCACGCGGGATCCTTTTCGTTTTTAGTTAATCGGCGGCGGCTCCCTTCCCGTTCCTCCACACCACGCGCGCGCGCACGCTGTCGACCGGGTCAGTTTAATTAAATGTATAAAATACATACGTTTCGTGCTGTGAGACAATCGTTTAACCAAAAAAAAAACACCAACTGTTGCGGTGAAAACGGATTAAAAACGATTAAATATCGTCGTGTACAGCAGCGTGCGTACGGATTTTTATTTTTGGTAATATATATTTATCAACAAATCAACCGAACCGAAGAGATTTCAAGGTTTATCGCTGCTATACAAAACGCGCGTTAATGGAAAGGGAAAAAACGAGAATTTTCGTCCGAAACGGTAAATATTTACACATTTTTTTTTTTTTTTTGAAAATCCGTTTAACCGCGCATTTACTTACAATAAATTTAAAACACCTCGTACAGACGGTTTAACAAGAAAAATCACTCGAAGACCGCCTCAACACGGACTGTCAATATCGCGTATTACACGCGGTTATTTCGTCTATACGTCATAATATAGGTACACGTGAGATAATAATCGATATTCAATGTCACTCGTGTGTACATATATATATATCGCGGGCAATAGTCACAAGCGACACAAGCGCAAAAAAAAAAAAGTTATTTCGCTTTTTAGATATATTCTGCCACACACGCTATCCTGTACGAGTATACCTCATATACCTATACGGTAAAAAGGACGTAAAGGATAAAAAAAAATTGTATTTTATTTTTAAACAAGTGAAACCCTATTTTGCCGAGAGTATTCACAAAACGCGTCCTAATATCCAAAGGTACATATTTTTTTGTTTTTTTTTTTATAAAATACATTTAATATAATTAATAACTCACGGTTCGAAAACGTGGAAACGCTGTGTTGAAAAATCCTGACCGGTGTGTGTTCTTCTCGTGGAAATAAAACGTATATATATGTGTACAATACTAAACCGGTTTTTTTAACGCAATAAGAGCGATACGAAAAAGACAGATAAATGTTCTTCGTCGAACAAACAAAAAAAAAAAATAGAAAAAAAAGAAAGAGATTTTCAAAAACACTTGAACCGTCACGTGAACCACACCGGACAGAAAAAGCGATTACGAACCCGACCGACGACCGTCGAACCAACGCCGCACCGCACGCACAACTGTCCGTACGGCGTTTGGTAACCGGCGCGGCGGCGGCAGCGTCGTAGCGACGACGGGGCGCCCCTCACGACGACGACGCCGCCGCCGCCGGTTGGTATCGCCGTGGTCCCTCCGCGCGCACCGCCCGACCGGATATATGTATTGTAATAATACGGTAACGTTGGTACAAACCTTACACGCGGTTCGGTACGCCTGACGACCCTCCGAGGAGCAAATGATGACGGACAGTGCCGCATTCAGACATTTTGCGCCTCCGTATACTAACGGGGGCCCCTACCGACGGGAAATGTGGGAGATCTATATATGAACGTTTTAGATTTTGAGCAAAAAAAAAAAAAGGAATATTTGTGTTACGATACTCCGAGTCCGTTTTACCATCTCTATAATCTAAATACCCGGTATGAGTGACGCTTAAAAATGCGTTTTCGTTATTTGTATTATAGGCGTTACTATAATATTGTTACTGAACGTTATTAAAAGTAGACTCAACGGACTTTACGATGTTAGCGATTCGTGAACGAGTTCCATTAACAGCTGATGAAGTGGTAGATGATGTGGCGAAAAAGCCAAGAAAATTAGGTTTTGTATTATAAAAAATTAAAATTGTATTATTATTATTTTTATATTGAAATTATCTCGAATGTAATATTAAATGTCAAAATACGAGGGGGTATGGGGCCCAGAGCCCCCGCCCACATATTTTTCTAGAAATTATCCCTCCCCTTTGAAAATTCCTGAGAACGTCACTGTAATCACATAACTGGCATCATTCACGAATGCTGTGGCTCGATAGTTTATTGATTAATAATTGTATTTTTATAGTAGGCACGCCGTATTATTATAAATAACGTATGTTTACAACTGCAGTCTATTGAATCGCAACAAATTCGGGAAAATGATTAAGGAACCATAATTAGGTATATAATAATAATAATAATAATAACCCAAACCGACCCTGTACAGAGATGGTCTGAACAACTTTGTTTCAAATATAAGTATATATACATATATAAACGTCTTCATATTCATTTAGCAGAATAAATTCATAGTCATGGGTGAAATTTTACTCTTTTTATAGGGTGCGCGAGCTTCAAGGCAGGCCAATTATAACGTTTCACCAGGCCCGTTTAAAAAAATAATAATAATCAAATATTATGGCGTCCATCTGTTTTCGAGTAATCTGTGGTTACCTGCAGTGGTATAAAGTTTTCTGTTTAAATAAAGTTGATAAATCATTAGAAAATAAATATGAAATAATATCCATAGTAGAATATATATAGTTATTTTTAAATTTACACTAATTATCATTATAAACGCATAATAATTCCTTAATATATGATATTATCTGTATAAAATAATTAACTCAAATCTGAGAATAAAATGATATTGTATAATAGGACGTGAATAATTTGAGTTACCACGGGCTAGATATTGAATTTTTTTTTTTTTAATATTATATACTATATAAATATAATAACACAATAATGGTGAGAAACAGACCTGATTGTAACTAATTATACAGCTTATTATCCATTTAATTAATTTTTTTTTATCACGCTATTCTCGTTTATATTCGCAAACGATTTGGCGTTAAATGACACGAAAATATATGGAATTTTATTTCACAGTGAAAAAAAAAAGTATTTTAATAAATATTTAATAATAATAATTTAAATTATTTTAATACAATTTAAAAATACTTTTTAACGAATCAATTAAAAATATACAATTATTCAGATTATTATTTATATAATAATATAATAATAATAATAATAATAATAATAATAATAGTACTAGTATAGTAATAGTAGTAGATTCGACGAGTAAAAAATTGATTTTCAATCTCGTTTGCATACTGATTATTATCGAATAAATAATTTAAAGTAATTTAATATGTGCTCGCGCAGTTGTAATGCAACCGCGGCGTGTTCCGAGTGAATACACACAACATTGGCTTATTTTATAACCCGAGATTCTACGTTGCTTTTGAGTGTAATAAATAACCTATCAAGAGCCCAATACTATAAGTTTACCATAATATATATTTAACGAAAACCGGGACAAAAATAAATTTGTAATTTATATCGTGTGTTTGAGAACAGATGGCCCTTACTGGTTTTTCACGTTTTACCAAATAAAATATTAATTAGATTAGACTATTAAAATATAAAATAAATTCTTTATGATTTATTACGTACGCAGTACAACGTAATTATTTTATTGATAGTACACTACTATAAGTGTCAAAAAATGTTTTCATTTTTCAATTACTATTGCGTATATTTTATTCGTAAAATATTATTTATTTTATTGTTTAATAATATAATATCAACATAATAACGACAGTACCGAACTATACGCATTATGCATGTATAATCTATATAAAAATTATATTTACACAAAATTTCCGGGGAAAAAAATGCGACAGTTCATGAACATATTTTGGTTTTATCGAATATTTAGAATTTGATTCTCAGGGATCGAACGTTACGTATAATAACCCAACAACAAGTTCGTGGATACACTACTACTACAGTAACCCCGTAGACCGGCTGACGGTGCATAACTCACATCACAATCTCGTCACGGGAAAGCGT
The DNA here is from genome assembly GCA_032441835.1 of Slavum lentiscoides. NCBI lineage: Eukaryota > Metazoa > Arthropoda > Insecta > Hemiptera > Aphididae > Slavum > Slavum lentiscoides. The sequence goes on along the minus strand of CM063712.1, from coordinate 16,277,453 downwards.
GCGAACCAATCGTACACACTATTTTCAGCTCACAGCATCCTGCACGTACACTTACACCAACATCTCATGGGTTTCCGTCGCCGTTTTACCCGATTTGAAGCAGAACTTTAATATTAAATCGCTGATCCGTGGCTTTTCGGCGCACACAGCTCGGAACAATCTCTTGAAATGAATACAACGCAATACTGCTTTTAGGCGCCTGGCGCAAACCCCAATAGAGAACCGGTCTAGACGTGTCAATAATGCACGCCTGAGCATGCGCGCGACTTCGATCATCCGTTCGATACCAAGATATTTGACCATTCGCCGAACTTTTTAGACGCACAAAGTATAAAATGGTTATTAAACCGGAGTAGCGGTTATAGCGGCAACAACTGGATCGAATTTCGTGCGTGTGCACCACGCCACTGATGTTTCTCCCCGTACTTTTTCGCGTCGATTACCGAAATACCGACGAGTCAATTGGCGGTATTAACCAGTCAATTGTACAAAATAATTAAAGCAGGCAGGCGCACGTATTTAAGGAAATGATTTGAGAAAGGCAGAGAGATCGAGCAAAAAAAAAACTGTAGCACACGTGCTCTTTTAAAAATCCGCTGTCAGACACTGAGTATTTACCTATTTACAAATTATAACACGTACAAATTCAATAACTATATAGAATATTTTGGTAAAAACAAGAGGGAGGTAAAAAAACACCGACTACAGCTGTTTATTACACAACAACACGACGATATAAAGGATTTTAGAAATACGTATTCTAATATAACGCTATTTTTCATTTATATATATTTTTTTTTTTATTATTATTGGACAATTCACAGTACAATAGTTTAGACGATTGACTACTACTATCGACCGACTTTTCCGTCAGAAATTATACTTATTTTTCTTCCGACATACTTACGCACAATACGATCGATAACACAAAATAATAACTTTTTTGTAATAAAAGGATCCAAATAGAAAAATAAAACGCGTCTAATAAACGAAAATTAATATTACTCTTTAAATCGCGCGTTTCCTTGGAAAACTGTAAATTATTTGTAAAAAAAATAATAATAATAATAAAACGCGCCTTCTTTATTCGAAGAGTAAAGCTGAAGCGCGCGGCTGCGAGGCGACTTCGACAAAACAGTTTTATTTAGTTGCTGCAGAGATTACTAGAATCCGATACATCCATATACGCGCTTCCAGACGTGGGCGATCGACACATGTTTACAAAATACAAGTTATATCGTTTAGGAATAGTATATTATACGATTCGACTATAACCGCCAATAAGATCGTATTGTAAATAATAATAATAATAATAGCTGTTATTATTCATACGTAATATTTCATAACGTCTACGGTACGTACACACAATAATCACAGTATAGGTAGAATACGATGATCTCACGTACGATCAAATTAATAATTCTCCACAAATAAAATCTATACGCAATATACGAATATAATATACCTATCATCGTTTTTATTTTTTCCGACGAATATATTGTCGAATCCACTGATTTATAATATACAGATACGACATCTGATATTTCAGTTTAAACGAAAATAAGAATGAAATCGTGTAAGAAAATCAATACATTATCCTATATATATTAACACGTCGAAATTAAAATTCATTTAAAAAAAAATACGGTAAATAATTTATAACGTTTTAACGTATGACGAATATTAAAACTATAAAAATGTTTAATGCGTTATTCGTTAAATAACACAATATACATTATGTATTATGCGTACACAGATTAAGGTTACACAAAAATAAAAATTTTATCAAATCGGAGTACAACTGAAACGCACTATATAAAAATAAATGTTTAACACAATCGTTATAGAAAATATGAACGAGGTACACTTAGCGGGTTATTACTATTATAAACTAAAAGTGCATAAAAAAAAAAAAAAACTAAAATGTAATATTATAGTCAGAGCCAGTCCAGGAATATTATTATTGTAAAACTTGTATAGTAAAATAATAATAACAACTACAGTAAATACTCAATTATTAAGAGTGGAACGATTGAAAAATATATATTTTAACTATATATATTTGTCATTTTTTTTATTGCATACGAAATAACTCTAACATAATTATTATGATATTTCCGTTGAATATAATCTATTAAAAAAATATTTAAAAAAAAAAATAAAACCCATTCATGCGAGAAACCAGATGGCTATACCTTCACCAAAGTTCTCTCTGTATATAGGTGCCATATGCGTATACACAACATATTATAACGACGATGACACAAAACCAATGCGTCAATCATCCATAAAATAACCTTAAAACGTCTCGCACAAAACAAACCAAACCTTTTTATTTTTACAGACGAGTCATTTTTTTTTTTTTCAGATCTGTGTCCGGGTTCAGTACGGTTGTTGGTTGGTCCGAAGCCAACACAAAAAAAAAATAAAAATAAAAATATATGAATACCACAGCATACGAATACACAGAGCCTAGCCGAGTATAAAACTGCAGTCTAAGAAGTAAATGAGTAATAAGTATACGAGAACGTTGTGTGGTATATGATTGACAAAACAGAGCTGCAAGGTCAAGTTTACAAGAGCGTGTGCACCGAATAAATACATTGTACGCAGGCAGCCGATGTTTATTGTGCGTGTGACTTTTTTCATTAGTTTGGACGCGTTTCCAAAGTGAAAGTTCAACCGAGTTTTCGGTCAATTTAAAACGATCATTATAATATAAAATTCTCTGCGGTATAATACTGAACAACGTACTACAACACAATACGCTGCTCTCCTGTAACACATCCATCATCAACGTACCCAGTGTAGTTACATCAGCACCTTCTTATTTTATTGGCTCAAGTTTAGCGTCCCCTTTGGTTTTGAATTCCGAGGATCGGTTCGAATATTTATTTAATTATAAACAGATTTCCCGTAAAAACAAAACTGAACAAAATTAATTTTCGAAAACTAATTCAACTGGCAATTCTAATGTATCCAGCTAAATCGGCAACATGTGAAAGCGATTCAGTGTAGTTGAGTCGCTGAATTCAGTAACACACACGTCACAGCGAATGGAAATATCGGTCCAAGATGAGTACTAATTTTTAAATAACTGATATCAAAAAGGATTTTATAAATACGACAATCCTTCGTAGTTTAAACAAAGTTCAAAACGTTTATAACGCGTAAGTGGTAACCGATGATAATAATTACTGATAATCATGTTACGGTCGTCAATGATCATTATAGTCAATATCATGTATCAATAAGAGGGTTTTCGTGAAGGTACCGGAATCATACTATTTACAGAGGTATACCGATGATAATGTAGTCCTTCCATCCAACTAAAACTATCTATCTAACTGACTTCTATCTAAAACGAATTTTGACAACGGTAATAATAGCAAGAACTGAGTTCGTGAATAATAGTGACTTATCAGAAGTACCGAAAAAGAGTATAAACACACGTAGAATACGTACGTTCGCTCGTATCATTTAATATTTCAAGAAACGTTAAACAATTTCGACGTAGAATTATCACGAAAACGTACTGTTTTAGTAAACTGTTCGCTTTTGGCACCCACAAATTAAAACCCTAAATAGGTTTAACGGTTCGGGACAATTGTCCCCCCTGAAATTATTTTTCACGCTTTAACTACTAAACATCAGTGTGCATCATCATCACACATTACATATACAACGCACCGTCATGGCAAAAGATAATGTAAACGGTATAAGGAATAAGGGTGAGGACAGTCATCCCGCGTTTTTCAGCTGTTCCGTTCGAACAACGTGGAAATCGAAGTGAATCCGGGTGATATAAACAATAACCCGGCTCATCATAATATGCAGCTGATATTTGCAAAAAAAAAATAATGTCAAAATACACAGTATAGAAACACGAAAAACATTCGAATTTGTTAACGTTTATTTCTTGATATGATAACACACTGCAGTATGTTATAACCTAACGTTTAACGCAACCGCCCGTTAATTATTGAATATAATCCGCCGTATAGAAAAAAGATTTTCAAAATAGTATTTATAATGAATATCATGGAAGCGATTTTCACCGAAAAATTAAAACGGATAGAAAAGTATAACATTTTAGATGAATTAAAAAAAAAAAATTATGAAAATATCATACTACCGAGGAAGACCACGACCGCACATGGACATCATTATAATATTGGTAGAATTGTTCGCCCAAAAACACATCCGGCAAACGGTTTAATAAAATCGTAATTAAAAGAATTATTTCGATACGCGCATTAGGTTGAATGACATATACGCGTGTACCAAAATCTAAATACGAAAATAAATTACAGCGATATTATATATACATAATGCATTGTACGTTTATACTATCTAGAAAGGTTTTGACTCGATCAGCGCGTGAAAGTCTTAAGATATTTAGATTATAATAATAACGTATATATGTATATATACAATATATTATTATTATTAATATGGATTGATAATTTATTTTATACGGTCGATTCATGGCGAATATTTTATCGAAATATATTATTCACGTTCTTCGCGTAGAAATCTAATAAAATTATCATCCGCAGTATCGCGTCGCGGCATTATAATAATTATAAGACGTTAAAATTTATTTATTTTATTTTTTTCATTTCTGAAAAATATATATATATATATATATATATGGAGTAAAAACTAGTTTTCTCCGTGTCTCGACGTAGGCACGTGTTCTTCGTGACTTATCGGATAAAATCGTATCGAGAAAACTATACCGAGAAACCTATAAACTACATTTTTTTTAACAACGTTTCTTAAAGAATTTCTTTTGAAGAAATAAAGAAAGAAAAAAACCGCGGTATTACCGTTTATTTTTAAAAGAAAACGAATAATCCGGATATTATGTAGGTGCGCGGGGAGGTGTTTTGCCTATATTGTGACCCGAAAAATTCGATTTGTTTGAATTTAAAATCAAACAAATAAGTCATATTGTAATAACCATAACGCGTGCGATACACGAATAATAATTTAAACAATTACAAGTGCGTCGCTTTTTAAACGCGCCATTGAAAATAAATATAATTATTTATTATACATTTCAGGAACCTCCCAAGCGGTTAATTTCTCGAATCATTATATATATATATATATACGTGACGATTAATTTATATAATTTTATACAAATATACGTATATAAATATGCAAATATTTTAATTTACGTTGAAACAAACTGTTAGTTAGTTAGTTTTTTTTTTTTGAAACACGTATTTATAATATAATTTACATAGACATTATGAGTTTGGCCAACTCGCCGTTTGCTGTGAGAAAAAATAAAAATAATTACTGCCCGAAACCTATAATAAAATATACGTGACGACCAGTCTCGCGCGCGTGTAACTTCAGACAGACACTATAAACATTTAAATACACAATATGATATATATATATACGCAATATTTATCACTATATAAGTACTTATTATAGACATACGGTGCCAAACGCGAATTCGTTAAATATAGAAATTTTAAAACGCGACCTTTCGTAAATAATAATAATGATTGATCGTGGTGAATTACTAACAATATACAAATAATGAAAAGAAATCGATCTAACATTAACGTATCGAAAGCGTGTGTATATATATATATATAGTTTCCATTTCGAAAATTAAAAGTGAACAAAACTACTATAGGTACCTACACCAAATCGAACGACGATGAATTATTATTATTATTGATCTGACGGCGATATTATACTTATATATTAAATAGGCGGTATACCCGGCTAGCTGTAAAAAAATAATCACGATATATTTTGATTTCGAAGAACTCGATACTTATTTTTGAAAATAATAAACAACTATAGAGCGAGTTTAACTCGGGAGAGAAGGAGAGGAGGGCTGCACCGCCGTTCTTATCGTAAAATAATTTAATTTTTTGTAAATTATTTCCGTACGCGGTCCTGAAAAATCGAAAACTACATAGTCATCGAAAATCGTTAATATCCAGATCCAAATTTTAAGAATTAAAAAAAAAAAAATACTATTAACAAAAATTTATTAATATTTTTGAAAACGAATTAAACTGGTTACACTTACAACACGTGTGAATGCGATTCAGTGATACGTTTAAAGCGAGTGGAAATATCGGTCCGATGCACGAGTACCTACTTTACGAATTTTTCAATATTTGATATATATATAAAAAAAAAAATGATTTTGCGAACACGACGATTCTAAAAAAGTGGAGCGATAAAATAGAAAAACCGAAAAGTTGCTTTAATATAAATATTCCAGTACGTAAATATCTCTAATAATAACGATTTATTTTTACGTTTAACCACAATAGAATTTTTTTACGTCTATATATCTATATATATATATACTTTAACAGAAATCAAATTGAATTGTGCGCGTACAATACGATAACTATAGTGAGCGCATATAATAAAAAACGTTTTCTCGAAAAACTGCATTTAGTACACATTTTAAGTGAATTGTATAATTCCTAAAAACAAACGATTATTACACTAACACATACGGAACCGATGACGGTAAATACAACGCGTACAAATCATTTAATTTATCTGTATATAGAATTTGTAAACGGATTTTAAAACCGAAATCGAAATTAGTTTTTAAAAATGTCGAAAAATGTTTTTACATTATAATTATAACAAGCGTACATCGTTTTTTATATATATATATATATATATATATATATATAGCCGTTTCCGCATTATAAATAAATAAATTCTCTGGCGAGTAGAAAACACGTTAGTAGTAAAGATAAAAAAAAGAATAAATCATACGCGAGTATAATAAAACCGACTGGATAAATTTCCGCGTCATTTTGACTTGCACTATATCAGATTCGAACATCATGCACCGTTACCTTCGCGAGAAAGTATATGAAGTACACTATACGCAACTATTTATTATATACACTAAGAAAAATCTGCGTTTTTGTTGTTTTTTCTCTCTCTCTCTCTCTCTTTTTAACACTCGTACACACGCGTATAATAAATGTTTTCCCTGTGTACCCGCGCAGTGTATAATTGAATTTTTTTTTTTTTAATAATAATTAAGCAATTTCTCTAGAGCGAGAAACGTGTTATATCGAATTATAACGGTCATTAATATTGTAAATAAACAACGTATTTTTGACGAATTCGAAAGTCGTCTCGCATAATAATATACGGTTATAAATTATTATTAAATATTCTCAATATTTTATCGGAAATAAATGTTTTCAATTCGTTACTATATATCGTAAATAAAACTTATGAGTATTATCGCAATTTCATTAAAGTAGTTTAATAACGGCGCGTACAGAGGCGAGAAATATAACGCCTCAAAAGAAAATTGACGATATTTTATTCTAAATTATTTTTTATATTCATATATATATATATATATATCGTATATAATGTAAGTAGTTTTTTTTTTCAACGCCCTAAATTATTTCCGAAACTATATATTGTACCGATGAAAATACCGATTTTTTAAATTTGTAAAGTCGTTCTCGGAGTCGGTTTTTTTTTTTAGAAAAATTTCGTAATTGATTATCTTTTTACTTACACGTGCGTATTTTGTGTAACGACTATACAAATCACAATACACACATTTCTCTTGCCGATACACGCGTATCTGTTCGTATTTAATATTAAGGGAATTGAAAGCGGGTATTTTCTCTCTTTATCTTACACACATGAAACATAGCAAAATAGACGTTTCGTACTTCCAACGTACCAATCGATCTATTGAACAACGATAAGAAATAATTTTGAAAACAGATTTGAATTCCTCGTGAATTTTACTACAAAACGACTTTCCCACTTTTTTCATTTTCTTTTTTTCATAAACCCTTAAAAAAATTAACCGAACAAATTTAAAAAAAAAAAATTGTTAATAATTCGTTTTTGAAGGTCTTAAAAAAAAGAAATAAAAAAAGTGGGAAAGTCGTTTTGTAGTAAAATTCACGAGGAATTCAAATCTGTTTTCAAATTTCTTATCGCACCAATAATAGATCGATCGGTACGTTGGAAGTACGAAACGTCTATTTTGCTACGTTTCATGTGTGTAAGTAAGACAAAGAGAGAAAATACCCGCTTTCAATCCCCTTAACGAACGATTTAGACAAAAAAATCGTTAGATCAAATTGTCTCGGTTATTTTTTGTTATTAAACAAAATGTAACTACGCATCGTGAAAATTCGAGTGCCAAAGCGAGCAAAGCGATATAAATGAGGTTTCAGAAATAAAAACGTATTAAATCGTATTTTAATAAAAAAAAAAAATAATAACCTATCGACGCTCGAAAATTAAAAATAATTCCTTAAACCCGGGCAATTCTACACGGTTCGGTTATATATTTTTTTTATTATTATACGTGTATTCTAATAGAAGATCCGTTATCAAATATAGGCAACGGATTTGAATTAAAAATAAAAAAAATGTTTCCTATACGACAACGCATTAACGTCTGCAGGTACACGTTTCGTCAGTTCCGATCCAAACGCACGACCGCCCTTCAATAATAATAATAATAATAATTTGTGTTGAATTTTCCAAACAGTTTCTTCCAAAAACGCCACTATACATATACACGTTTACACGAAATCATTAAATGCGAACTATATTATAAATAGTACTGACTTACCGCATAATTAATAGATATGCGGATGAATATAATATCTATTCCAAAGACTTTTAGATTTTACCCAAGTCGCATAATATGGAAAATACAATAACTGTGGAAAAATTCAAAATCAAATTTCCGTAAGTTAACACCGATTTATCGATGGAACACTTTTACGACAATAACCAATTGTGTACCGAAATATTTCACGAATAAAATTTACGTTCATTTATTCATTAACGGTATTATATTCGTGAGTATACTCTCGATAAATTTCCGATATAAAAAAAAAAAAACCTATTCTTTTAAATAGAAATCCGTTGCGCGTAATCGATACACGAGTCGATACGGTATATATTTTATTTAAAAAAAAAATATATATATATATATAAATTTAATTCCACGCCGATTTTACGCGGTTGCGCAAAAGCGTAAATCGATTTTATACGGCCGTACAGACGTTTTTTTTTTTTTTTTATACAAGCGCATACAAACTCACGTCTCGTGAGTAGAAAATAATTAAAAACACGGTGTTATAATAATTAGAGATTCGATAAACAAGAGGAGAAAGAATAATAAAATAATAAACAATGGCTTATTGTGCCGGCTTATTACGACGGCGGCGGCGGCGGCGGCGGCATAGTTTTGTTATTTGTGCGCCCAATGAACCCTGTCAAACGCGTGAATTGCCGAGATTCGGCCGGAAACGCAGGTATACACGACGACTACAATAATAATTGTCACGAGAGCGAAAAAAAAACACGACGCGAGATTTTCTAGTTTTCGCGTTCATCGAAGTGAAAAACAAAAAAAACAAAAAAAACGTTCCGTGCCATAAACCCATCGCTCGATTCGCCGTCATTATTATAATTATTATAATAAGAATTCGAATGAGGCTAAATATGCGTGTTCTATAAGAGTGTAGTGCTGCGACCAACCGTGTGTTGTAGAGTGTCGGGCGGCGGACAAGAAAACGGAGCGGAAAAAACGAGTGTATAGCAGTGACGAGAATTCTCTCGGACGGATGAGTGGGGTGGGTGACAGGATGGGATAGGATGAGAAATGAATGAGCGAGAGGGAGCACAGGAGTAGCGTCGATCGTGGAGAACAACACGAGTGAGAACAGACTTGGACGGTTTGGTCATAATGTTACGACGATTCGGAAGCGGTAAGAACGCGGTTATGGAAATGAATGTTGAAGGATGAAAAGGAAGTGGAAGACCGAAGAAGAAGTCGTTGAACGCGATCGAGCAGGACTGCTGGTGTGTGCGTGGAACACACGAGAGATCGCGTCGAGTAGAGGTTTAGGACAAAGGTGGTCGACCACAAATAGTTGGGATAGAGGCGAGGGAGAAGAAGAAGAATTATATAACAATGATTTTGATAATAAATTGTTATCATTAGGTATCGTTATCGTTATCATAATTATCGTTACATGTCGAGGAAAACCGTCGTTTCCGTATACACTCGAGAAGACGTCTCTCAACGCTTCGCACGACGAGACAACAAATATTTTACTATAACGTAATACTAATAATATTCTTTTTCTTACGCCGTACATAATTCCAATACCGGGTGAGTTCCGATTTACGATTTAAAAAGCTATATAAAAAAATAAAAAAAATAAATAAGTACAGAGAAGTCGCGTGCGCGAATGCGTTTGGCGGAAACCATATTCCGATATTTTCATTTTAGTACACAGTCAATAACGATAGTCACTAACAACCAGAACAATAATAATAATCGTAATTTTACTATGAAATCGAAGGATAACACTTATCCCGCTCCTTTTTTCCCTACAATATTAAAAATTAAAAACCTACTTCCGGCAAACGTTTTTTTTTTTACGGAATTTTTTTCATGCGCGTCACAAATACCGTGTTTTCGAGTAGAACGCGCACTATAATAAATCACATTTTTTTTTATCTAATATTTTCGTCCGCTTTAGATAAAAACCCAAAAACTACAAATATATTGTAATAATAACAACGGGCGATCGTCGCGTACACCACAATTTTTTTATCGTATTATATCATCTCATCAGATCGCGCAGCATTTACAAATGAGAATCACAAAAAAAAAAAACAGCGAAGAAACAGCTACGACCATACCACCGTATCGAGTGAAAGTTTAAAAAAAAAAAAACGCGATTTTCCTAGCTCCTGCGAAGTTTTTTTTTTTTTTTTTTTACTTAACCGCGCGCGGGTACCGTTCATATAATATTATATATGTATTCTCGTCACGTGTGTGCACGAACAATTATATCATTATACGCTTTATATTATATTTTATATAATATTATACGCGTATTCGACTGCTGCTGCTGCTGTAATTTTTTACAACGCTACAACGAGCATTTGCATGCCAGTGCGTATCCCGCGGGACAGTGATCGTGAGAATTCAACAGATTAACGACGACGACGACGAGATGAAAGGTATACACGATTGTGATAAGCCGACACTGTACGAGCCATATAAAATGTTTTAAAAAAAAATATATATATATATTTTTTTTTTTCTATACAAAAAATAATAATAATAATATATACGCGCGTATATAACACATACGACGACGACGACGACGACGCGAACAACAGTATAATGGTATAGGCAGACGAAAAATATTCGATACATATTATATTATATCGTTGAAGGACAACGAAATAATAATAATAATAATATTACGACGACGACGACGACGATATAATATATTATAATAAAGTATAATATATACGCGTATTATTACGAATAATATATATGCGAGAGAGCGCGCGTAACAAACACACGGTGGCTTTGTTTTCTTTTTATTAAAATTTTTTTTCTTATTATTATTATTATTTTTTTGGGGGAACGTGCAAGGATTTGAACGTTTTTATATATATAATATAATATAAAAAGACCGTAGACCGTCTCACCAAAGTTCCCGGTACGATATGATATACAGTAGAACCCCAGTAATCCGGACTAATTGGGGCTCTAGGTTGTCCGAATTAATGAAAGTCCGGATTAAACAAAATAACCAAAAATCGTAAATTTATAAAAATTTTATTGCATATTTTATTAAACCATATATTATTATATTTATGTATTATTATATATAAAAAATAGTAGAAATTAATGAAATTTGTAGAACTCGTTTTCATGTTTATTTTAATCTACGGTGAAAACTAGCGTAATTTTCGTACGACTGGTTTATTTACGTATCATAAACGGCTGTCCGGATTAAGCAAAGTCCGGACTAATGAGGTCCGGATTACTGGGGTTCTACTGTAATAGCAGTATATAATATTATATACAGAGCATATTTTAAGGAATTTGTACTGGGCGGCACTATACGATCAAGGACTAAGCCAAGTGCCTATCCTCAGGTATCTTTTTAGTTTATGATTTACTTGAACATAACTGGCATTCGTATAAAATAATATAATAATATATGTGGCCCCACATGATTTTTTCAACTACGGTACTGTAAATAAATCCGGGCCCTCATTGTATATTAATACGTACAATCATCTAATAATTATTCTAACGTATAATTTTGTATTTTTACAAAAATTACCTAAATATATGGGTTACACGGCTTCTTTTGCTGTTATACACCAGCTCTATAAAAATATATCAGTTATTTTAGTTTTATTAATTTACTACAGTTTAATATAAAAATCAACATTTTTTTCAAAAAGTATTTATGTATAATGAAATACAATGTAAATTATTAAAAATTAAAAATAGCGTTTGTACATACAAAAGTACAATTGTATTGTACATATTTTGTACGTCATGTACATTTTGTGGGAATACCTATTGACAAAATTAAATATATATAAAAACCCATAATTATCTCATTTTCGACCAGCAAAAATAGTACTAAAAGGGGACAGGCGGTACAACATTAATATTTCTATAGCGACGGACTAATTGCTCTTATCTTCCAGGATTTGTTCCCCTATTATTTTTTCCGAGAAATGCTCGCGCCGCACGCACCAACCCGCCCACACATTTTGTTACAAAAAATGATGTACCAGTAAGAAATCAAATTATTTGTATACCAATATTGTATAAAGATACGGTGACTATAGGATGGCATGACTCATATGTCTCGTTTTATTTTTCTAATTCAAATTAATAATATGTATATTATGTTTTTTTCCCCGGGACCATAGTACTCACTGAACCCCCCTTTGTGGGGGCCCTGTGTGGTACGTCCACCAACCACTGGGTGGCACTAATTCTTCACTAGGTGGCACTAGCGTCACCTACTTTATATGTTAAAATACGCTCTGATATTATACACGTACGCATCGTTGTCGCGTATTAAAATATATTAATAGTCGATTATTCGACGTTCTATAGTTGTTAATACACGTAATATTCGATATTATGTATCGCATATACATAATATATATATAAACAATATCGTTAAAATTCAACAATTTAATATTATTCAATGATTCAACGGACCATTCTTATATTATACCGATATTATATAAAATAATATGTGTAAATCGCGTTTTCTATTACGAATTTATTACACGAAAAAAAAACAAAAACCGAACGAAAAATTATTACATATAATATTTAATATCAAAAGAAATCGTTCGTATTGTATTAATAGTCACGCGTTTTACATGCAAATTCGCAGGTCCGATGCGCAACCAATGGAAAGTTTACCGGAAAACTTTATATTCCATTACAATACAATATAATATATTTATATTATATAAATAAAATCGTGTAGCTAACTCCCTTCGCGTCTGAATCATGCAAAAACTACCGGAAATATCGAGATGCGTTTTGTTCGTAGAATTTTGTTACGCGGACCGTTTTAGACGTAGTTCGAAAAATTTCAGTGGAATGAGAGTGGACAATAATTATTATTAATAGTCTCGAAAATATTTCACAAAATACATACGGTATTGATTTTCGGATTACCGCGCGGTTATAATGCGGCCAACGAACTGTTGTCAAATGTAAACGATTTCAACGTGTGTAATATATTATATAGCACAAAATGTATCTCAAGAAAATTAAGTGAATGGTACGATAGTGACGAGGAGAAAATCGCTGCTGTCACTCGGCGCAATCGACAATTTCCTGCGGTTCAACTGTCCGATTTTTGTTCCTGAAATAGGCCATAACGATTTTCCGAAAGACGTCGATCAAGTTTAAAACACGTGGCGTCTTTTATGAAAATTCTCTCCAGTCGATTACCAGGGGTAATTGTATATATACATATTGATTTCTACGGTTACCAATCTCGGTTGTAAGAATCGTTGTAGAATTTTTTTTTTTGTCTTAGTACGATTTGTTTGCGTAAAAAAGACCGAGGGCTATGCCATACGCACACATTCGAATGATCTGAAAACATTTTAAACACGAACATAACAATAATTCTGTACATAAACTTCATGATTATCATAAGCATCTTAATGTGGATAACGCCCGGGTACCGAACAGCAGCTATTAATAAATACAAATTATATTCATACAGTAAAAGGGTTACTTTTTTCAGCTAGTATATATTAAATACGACGTATATGTACATGACATTAATCTATTTTAATACGCAAAATCATAATAATTCCACTGAAAACTTTTTTTATATATAATAAACAAAATCTATTTTTTTTTTTTTTGAATCATAAAATCTTTACAAATCTAACGATTATTCTATTGCGATTGTTACACTAAACAACATACAAATATGCATTTAAGTGTGCGCATAAAAAAAAAAAAAGTTGAAATACGTAGATTGATATGTTATATCGCCATACTATTGAATATAACGCAATCGTGTAAAAATTTATGATCAATTTATTTCAATAGTGAAAAAAATAGTAAAAAAATTCGTTGAAATCAAAAAAAATTATACTTTATACGATGAAAAATTATTATTATTCGAAATATTTAAACAAAATGTAAATGTATGCAATAAAAAAGAAGAGAAAAATCTTTTTTAAAAATGCGTTCATGGAAGAAAAAAACGTAAAATATACAAAAATAAAAATAAATATTAGCTAAAAAAAAAATTCGAATTTCAAATCAAGACGTCGAATAAATAGTAATAAATATTTCGCAGAAATCTTCCAGTCTCTTTCCGAACGAATACGCACATGCATAAAGCCCTGCTGCTGCTGCTGCTAATAATAAAAATAATAAACCGTTTAAAACGGTGTATCATTTACGAAAGTTTGATTGATTTGGTGAATAGAAAATAATATCACGAAAAGCAATAAACCGTTATATTATTATTATGATTTTTAAAAAGCAATTTTTTTAGATTTGTTGACCGGTGTTATATACGTATATATACGTTTATTTGTAACCGACTATGCATGTCGAGGAATGCGCTTAAACCGAGGTATATTATATATGATGTGAATGGCGTTGTTTGACGGCGAACAATGGAAAGAATATTTATGGTTCAATGTATAAAAAAAAAAAAAAAAATCTAGTAAACATTTTCATACATCTCGTGTACACACGGTTGTACTTTAATGTATTTTACAGAAGAAACTTATTACAAGTGAAATTTAAATTAAATATTATATATGTTTTTGTTAAAATTAAAATATAATTTGTACACAATATATATATATATATGTACATAACACTTATAAGCAAAACAAATCACATGTATGGGGAAAAAAAAACGTTATAGGAAATATTGAGCAGCAATCGAGTAAAATCGTTACTAAAAATAGTCTATATACTCTTACTGTTAAAACAATATTGTCTACACATTGCAGGAAATGGTCTATCGTATAGTAATAGCCTATAAATGTACATTAAAAAAAAAAATTAGAAAATTTTTTCAATCCATTAAAAAAAACCATCATTGTGTACTGTATTTAAACAGAGTGTGATTATGGCACTCTGTACCAGTGGCGTAATTACGAATGTTATATGGGAGGGGATATAAAATTTATCATCGGATAACCCATAATTGTAATAACTCTTCCAAGTTCCAGCGTTAATGTCAAAGAGACTGATACTCGTATTTTATACTTTTGTTATTTTCTTTAATAAAAACGACATATTTTAAAACAAAATTTCTACTTTTCTTCGTTTTTTTTTTTATCTAATTTATCGAGTACTTCGTATATAACGTACGTTTTTACTTAAACATCTGAATACAAATAAACCTTTCTGCGATGACCTAACCTAACCTAACCGCATCATACCAATTACTGGCAGTTACGGGTTAATAAACTGAGGAATATTATGAATTACGATAAATACTAACAAATTTTTTTTTTTTTTTAAAAAAAATATTATTTTTATAATTTTTAAAATAATTATAATAATTTCTTATTATATTTTTCGTAAATTAAATAATATGTTATGTAAAACACGTGGGAGAGGATCTATGAAAAGAATCGCCCGCTGAACAATATTGTCGAAGAACGGGAACAACACGGAAAAAAGTATAAGTTATAATAATTTAAAATAACGTAAACAATGATCGAAAACAGTTTAAAATAACGGTATCTAACAAATTTTTTTACACCGCATTAATTAAGCGTTTAATAAAATGTTGATTTTTAAACTTTTACGTCGGTTTGTGCTTAATTTTTATTTCTCCGAAACTCTTTGCCAATCACTTACAAATTTTGGCGTAACGTTCCGTTCTCATTCCCGTGGGTTTTTATTATCTTTATTGGTGAATTTTAATTAGACTATATATGAAAAAGTTTATTAAACAATATTCATTCGACGTAGTACAACTACTGGGCCACAGCAAACACGTGACCGGGTCAGTTAGTGTACATACAATATATATATGAATAAAAACTGATTTATTTATTTATAATATTCTATTTTAAATATATTGGATTATATGTAAAGGGGATACGACACCGTATAGACCGATAAAAGTAGACGTTATTATATTGTAAAATTTTAGAAATTATTTTCTCTAAAATCGTCTATCTGTTTCGGTAATTTAAAAAAAAAATTAAAATGGGTATTATATCGTATAAAACGACAAAAAAAACGTCGTTTCATCGTTATTGCGGAATTCAACGAGTGCACTATTATAATAATTATTATAATACGCCGTAGAAGACGGAAACGAGTATTGTTCATGGTTTAAAATTCGTAGAGAATTAAAAATATAAAAAAAAAAAAATACTGTTTTTTTTTATATAATTGATAACGATTTTTTTTTTTTGCTTTTCGTTCGACAGTACATTATATAACTTTCTCCGCGTATTATAAACGCGGACACTTTTTGTGAATTTCAAAACGATCGGATTTCTCGTCACGTCCAGTTATACATTTATATACAGTGTTTACCCATTGGACGGGTTCGAAACGACAGTATGAAAAATATATTTTTTAAAAAAAAATGGTACCGTTCTGACGATTTAAAAAAAAATCTTTTTTTTTTGAAGTTTTCCAAAACAATGGTTTGTGTGCGAAACGACGATAACGCGCGTACCACCTATACAACACAATACGAAACGTAACGCTTAATGATAGACCATGTCGGAAGGAAAACGAATAGAATTCCGTTACAATGACCCGATTGCATATACACTGGAGTAGAGGAGAGGAGAACTCGAGTAGTGTGCTGTTTTTAAATTACCTATATGTATACCGATCTCGCGAGACATCACGGGATTATTACAAGAGGTGTTCGCCGCGCGGTGGTAAATAATAAACACGCTTTTCCGCGGTTATCGATTGTGTTTTATGCCTTTTTTTTTTTTTTCCTATTCAATGATCTAGAGAGAACGAACTGTAAATCACCATCGTGCGTATATATATAGCAGGTGAACACACACGCACACGTGAAACAAATCCGATCCTTCGCGGTCGTTATATATATATATATGGCGTCAGTGGCGTAGCCAGAATTTGTTCAAGGGGGGGTTACCTATTAAATAAATGTGCTATAATTTACAAGTTTATATTAAATTCAACTATACGAGCCTTACCAAGTCATTACCTACCAATATACGTATTACATTATTACCTATAAAAAATCATGATTGTACATATATGATTGAAGGACATACTTTAGTATGTTATTTTTAAACATTAAAACATTTTTTTTTTATAATTTCAAGTCTCAATAACTTTTAGCGTTAAAAATAGAATAATTGTTTAATGTTTATTAAATAAAATTATGTATAAGCAAAATTAGTTTTCATAATAATTATACATCTTGTATATTAATATTACAAATTACAATATACTTACTATATTAATTTTATTTTTCTAGAATTTTTGGCAAATTCATTAATTATTTCATCTGTTGATAGAAATAATATCACGATGAATATTGAGCATTGCCAAACTGTTGAGTGGTTTAGAGCAGTGGTAGCGATTAGCGAATGTTATATTTTGTGGGAAAATCCGTATACGCGAAAAAATCAAATCGAATAGTCCCCCATCTTAACGTAGCCTAAAGGATGTGTCAAAATTTGCGTCATGCGGGCGCTGTTTCTAAAATGATAAAATACCCAGCGTTATTTTTGTTTTTTCCCTATTTATTTCGTAAATCGTGTGACATAAAAATTCTGAAATTTCCGAATTTAAATATTTGACCGAAAGTAAAATAAAATAAAATAATTTCAATAGTACAAAACACTAATCATTGAAATATTATTACCTATAATTATTGTTATACAAAAAAAGCAAAGTGGGGGGGGGTTTGAACCCTTAAAACCCCCCCCCTGGCTACGCCACTGTATGGAGTATATAATATTATACAGTACGCGTAATAATACGTGTACTGCAGTAAGGAGGCCGCGTGCACGAATGATACGATGAAAATCCTATGAGAACTATATACATCTGGGTGCAAGAAGGGCATTTTCGCGGAAATACCCTTTTTGCTTAAAATGCATTTTTGGATTCAGCGAACTGTACACTATATGTGTATAAAATTTTAGTTCAATATCTATTACGAGTAGCGCGCAACAGAAGCGTTTACGTGAATCCGTGGAAATGCCGTTCTTGCGTAGAACACGCATTTGTGTCAAATCAATAATAATAATTTTAATAATAAATTTTAACTGAATACTTACATTTTTGTATACTTCACTTCTATTTTACCGACGTCTTTATTCAAAAGTTATCTAATAATAAGAAAGTCTTGTTTTATTTTTAATAAATAAGTTTTCAGTTTAGTTATGCGTTTAAATGTTGCGGTCGAGTATATATATAGTATTTAAATTGAATAATCTATTCTATTCGCGTTGTTTCAACTGTGAAATTTTCGTTTTTAAATCCTTTTGATTGAAATAGAATACGTAATTACTGATTGACGCAAGAAGGGCATTTTCATGACCGAATGTCTCATTTATTTACAACTCAATTGACACAAAGAGAAACAAAACGATAACACGATTATTTTCTCTGAGTTACGATCATTCGTTCGACACAAATTTTATAATTATATGGGCGGCACCAAAGGTTTGACACAGATTTGAAATTTTAAACACGTTTATCTCAAAACACGTTTTTTTCGGAAATGCCCTTCTTGCACCCAGCCCCTCATATTCGCACTGTTTTACCAAAACGATGGAGAAAACCAAAAAAAATCAAACGAGCCGCGATGAGAGTGCGGTGCGCAGGACGATGTCGCTTAAACGAAGACGCGGAGGAGGATTTAGAGTATTTTATATTATTACTACGTATATATATATACAGGAGCATAGGCGGACGCAGGGGGTATGCAGCTACACAGGGCCGGATTGGCCCATCGGGATACCGGGAAACTTTCCGGTATCCTTGAGGACCGCTATGGCGGCAAACAATTTTTAATTTTCCTACAAATTATCGTGAATTTTTAAATTTTAAATTATACCGACACAGAAGGAATCGTTGATGAGTCAAAAAATAAAAGTGCATTATACCCAATAAAGAACTCTCAAATTGTTTTGCTATATTATTTATGTGCAAATTTTATTTTAATAAATATATAAAAGTCAGTAATAACAAAATTGTATTTGGGTGGGGGGGAGGGGTTTAACCGCAGACTGTCTTAAAAAAAACATGAGTAATATTTATTTTTAATATTATTAAAAAGCTATTCCAAAAACCAATTATAAATTCATTCATTAGAAGCAAGCGACTCGAATGGGCTGGGCACCTATGGAGAGAAAATGGCTTATGTAAGCAAGTTTTAATGGGCAAAATTAATGGCAAAAGACCTAGAGGCCGCCCTAGGCAAAGATGGATGGACACTCTGAAATCAGATCTAGCAACGATTGTACCAGGAACAGAGCTAACAGAAAGTGTTAATAGAGTGAAATGGCGAGAAGTAGTGGAAGCAGCGAAGGCCCTTAATGGGCTATAAAAGCTTAAAAAAAAAAAAAAAAAAATATTTATTTTTATGTATAATAATATTAGATATTATCATATAGAGGCTGGTCTAAATAATTTTCCCGTGCCGAAAAATTCTGCCAATCCGTCCCTGCACCTGTATACAATACAAATTGAGAAAATTGATCACCTTTTTTTTTTTTGTATACTTTATAGATTATGAGTGTTCAGCCGTTAAACGGTTAAACGCTCTATAATTTAATAAAATACAAATTTTACCTCGTCACGACTGCTTGCACCTCCCCAGCAATGTGTTGACGTCCCCTCACCCCAGGGAGCGCGCCCTCCATGTTGGGAAACACTGATATAAATAATATCAAAAAAAAAAAAACGTTTGCTTTTTTTTTCGTTAATACGTGTATTCGATGAACATTTCAAAACTCTACGAGAATTGTTATATTTTGACGAAATCGCGTTTTTACCCCGTTGCTGCGACGCGTTTAAATATAAAATATTGGAAAAAATCGAAAAACGAATAGTCTCTCTCTCTCTCTCTCTCTCTCTCTATCTTTAGACTTTTGGTGCTTTTATACACCAACAAGACAAGATTTTCTACCATCGGATTCGTATTTTTACAAAAAAAAAAAATGCACGCGTAACGACGATCGGAGCTTTGTTCTTTCTAGAACAAAATTTGTACGCAGAAAAACAAGAACATCGTTTCTCATACGCTCCGCTCACAATCCAAAATATATACATTTATTTCACACGGGGAAGAAAACAATCGTACAAAAATATCTTTTCTCGAAACAATTAATATAACTATTCGTGTACGTACAGTGGCGGATCTAAGATTTTTTTTTTGGGGGGCCAAAAATGTATAATTCTATAAGTACAATATTTAGGATTTGATGTAAGGCCTTCAAGTAAATAACAGTATAAGTTATTGAACAATGAACATAAACTATAAATTACAGATAAGATTACAGTCAACATTATCGCAACGACCACTATAACGACTATCATTAACTACGAATATAATATAACAACCAAGGGGGCCGGGCCCCTCGGGCCCCCCCCCTTGAATCCGCCACTGTGCACGTATTTCGGTAACGGTCGCGGGGTACCCTACACTTGCCGGACAGTCGAGTGGATTTTAGGATTTTTCAAAGCAAATATCAATATTATAGAATTTGAAACCGTATACACAATCATATATATATAGCTATTACGAAATACGTGTATCTTCTGAATTATCTAAATTAACAACGTGTTTTTTTCACAATTATATCGGAATATATCATAAAACCGAGCCGTTTTGAACACCGTTCATTGTTGTTCGTCTGTTTCGTTACAAGAAAAAACTGCGACCGAGAACGTTTAAAACACGACGGTGAAAACGGTTTCGAGACGAAATCGCATACTACAGTAACGTGTCGGGGTATAGCGATAAAAAAAAAAACTAAAATAAAATCACTGATTTCACTGATGGTAAAAAAAGATTGTAATATGTAACAATGGAGGTTTTTTTACGAATCGCGTTCGTGACGGACTGCGCGAACTCGATTAATTCATTATACGAAGGTCGATAACACCGGACAATTCGACGCGGTTTGAACGGTTGAAAAATGAACGCGAACAAAAAAAAAAGTGATTTGATCGCGACGATCTTTTGAAACGTCAAGCGTGTCTCTGTGTGACATTAAAGTCAAAACAATCGCGTTGTAAAGGTTATATACGCTATTAATATATATATATACAGGTGAAAGAAAACGAAAATATTAACGTGTAGTGGTGGTGTACTACCGCAATTTTCCCTAATCATATATAATAATAATTATAATTTCAACTACTGCGATATACATTCAAACGTTATTACATTATATTTATATTTAAAAGCAGACGTAATATTATATAGGTACCGAAAAGAAATTATAATAATAGATTTTTAACGGGGTTTTTTTTTTTCAACAAAATGTTATACTTTAAAATCTTAATAAGCGAATATTTAAAAATTCGATAATGATACACGTAGGGTATTTAAGTTTCTCTATATATATATATATATATATACACTGAAAATTTGTAAAATCATTCTTTACGACGTCAAGTAAAATACGTCTTTTTAATATAAAAACGCGTTTTTAGTTTTTATCAATCAAGTACAATTAAAAGAAACCGTTCTCTATACGCGGAGAATAAAGTATCAGTACTATATTGAACAACTCACAGAAATCGAAGAACACAGAAAATTTCATTATTACACTTTACCTATTTATTTATTCGTATGGCATGTATAATGGTATAATAATAATAATAATAATAATAATAATAATAATAATAATAATAGTAATAGTAATAGTAATAGTAATAGTAATAGTAATAGTAATAGTAATAGTAATAGTAATAGTAATAGTAATAGTAATAGTAATAGTAATAATAATAATAATAATAATAATAATAATAATAATAATAATAATAATAATAATAATAATAATAATAATAATAATAATAATAATAATGATAATAATAACAAAAAAATTAATAAAATAAAAATAAATAAATATAGATTAAATAAAATCATTACACGTGTAGAGCTTTCAAAACACTATAAAAACACTGAAAACTGTTATACGCATATACAAGAACTCAAATGTATTTTTTTGTTTTATATAGATCCCCGTATAAGGCGATGTATTTACGAGATTTATATAAAAAAAAAAAAAAAATTTATAAAAATAAAAGCTTCGCCCGTTAAATTGTTTAACACTTTATTTTACGAGTATAATTCATTTTTATTAACAGGTACTGTTCAGTACACGGCGTTGTACGGATTAAGATGCTTATGGCACAAATAATCCAAAGTATAGGCACTGAATTATTATAGTTGTGTTCGCGTTTTTTAGAACATTCCTATACGGCTATAATATTATGTACATTAATACTCGGTCTTTTTTACGCGACCAAATCGTACTAAGACAAAAAAATTCTACAACGATTTTTACAACCCGGAATGGTGACCGTGGAAATCAACACATATTATATTCGTATTGTCCCTGGTAATAACCGACGAAAGAATCTCATACAAATTTTTTGACATGATCTACGTCTTTCGGAAAATCGTTACGGCCTATTTCAGAAACAAAATCAGACGGGCGAACTGCAGGAAATCATTATCCATTATTATTATACCGAGTGACAGCGGCTTTTCTCTTCGTTATTTGTGCCCACTCGATTTTCTCGAGGTACATTTTGTGCGCACGCCGAAATCGTTAACAATATTATTAAAAACAGTTCAAAACAGTCGGCCGCACGTTGTAACCATTCGTGAGAAATCAATAATTTTCTCGTGTGAAATATTTTTAAGGCTATTTATCACTCTCACCCCGCGGCGGCACGGACATTTTCTTTTTCCAACTACGCCTAAAACGAACTGCGTAAAGCAGTGCCGTAGATAGGATTTTTATATGGGGGAGGGGAGGTTCAGTGCTATCTTGATTCGTGCATTATAATCGTGTATCGTAATGATTTATCAGCACAACAATTTATAATCATGTTTATCAATGTTTATAATGGCACAGACCAAATTAAACATTTATGCATAATGTTATTATACACATTGTTATTATAGGTACTTATTTTTCATAAATAACAAATCTACTTGACATCAAGATGTTGGTAAAATCTAAATATGAACATACATTTTATTGTAACATCTGCAATGCTGTTGTGCGTAAAAAAAAAAAAATTGAAATTTTTACTTTTCCGATGTTCAATTGGGGGTTGAATCCCCTAACCCCCCCGTGTCTACTGCCCTGGCGTAAAGTACTCTACAAATAAAAAACCTAACCACCATTCCAGGGAAATATCGAGGGAAGGGAGTTACACGATTTTATTTATATGCAGATTTATAACACTGTACATTAAATGCAGAGAGTATTATTGTTATGACGACACAACGCTGCACAGTATTGCGTTAGGCGATCCCGTAGAGAAATAATATTCATTGTAATCGTCATTTTACGAACATCAATATTATATGGTCGATGAGGAGTTTTTCCGCGTTGCGAAACCGATGCCGGTGCACAGAGTTAATAAGGGCACGCGTTCTACCTGACTCCAGCGTCAGGTTTCCCTACAAGCAGAACAAGCAGGCGATTGGAGCGGCGAAATTTTAGGGGCGGCAAAGAAAACTTTTTTTAATAATATATTCATATTTATATTTTGACGTCTAACTGTTTTATGTATTTTTAAACAATAAATAATAATTTAATTAATAATATATTTTGCTAAATAATGCATTTTGCTGGTTAGAAAAACACTTACGAGCACGAAGGGGCGGCAAATTTCCATCTGCTTGTGGGCGGCAAATTGCTTAATCCGCCACTGCCTGACTCAGTTGTCTTTGTCTGACACACACGTAACACAGTAAAATCTGGTTTCGTATTATTTCCAGTGTTGTCAGTAATTGGCTAATTTTCGGACACAATGACCTATGATATTAATTTTTCAAAAAATAGCATGACACGTCGGAATTACTTTTTCGATCAATTAAATTTTAAACAAAATATTTATAATTTGATTATCACGTTATTTATGCACTTGTTAAAAACTAAAAATACAATTTATCGAAAAA
Organism: Slavum lentiscoides; assembly: GCA_032441835.1. NCBI lineage: Eukaryota > Metazoa > Arthropoda > Insecta > Hemiptera > Aphididae > Slavum > Slavum lentiscoides. Next base: position 16,252,935 of record CM063712.1, on the reverse strand, counting down.
ATAATTCCTACGTGTCGTACGTTATGTTATTTTTATTAATTAATATCTCATAGGCCAGGGCCGGACTGACCCAGTGGTTTACTGTCCCAGAGGACAGTGGGCCGCTGTCCGTGGATAAGTGCAGGTACGATTATATGGTAATAGAATAGGAATATAGAGTGATGAGACGTAAACTAATAGGAGTCAATGAGTCTATTTGCATTTAAGTTTAAAAAAAAAATGGAATCATTCAATCGTATAATTTTAAAACGATTTGGACGACTAGGTGGATCTAGTTGACTATAGGATATCTAGTCGGTCAGTACGTCACCTGATATTCCTATGTTATCAGCCGCTAATTTCTTTGTTTAAATATGATAATTTGATAAGTGTGTATGGTTTTCTGGATATTATGGATCGCTAAATCATTGCATACGTCAGGGTCTAACTTTTTTTTTCTGGACGGCTTCTCAAGGCGAAGTTGCCCCCCTGTTAACCGCAAAGCGCTGCGGTTTAACCACACACACACACACACACAAAAAAAAAGGGTAGGGCCGCCGTTTATATTTGGGACAGTGGGCCGGAGTGACCCTACCCAGTCCGCCCCTGTCATAGGCATAAGCGTGCGCACGGGGTAGTCGGGGTAGGCACTTGACTACTCTGCGAACAACTCCCCCGCCCTCAACATAATATTATGTTTGACCATTTCAACGTGTCCGTAAACGGTAAAATGTAAGAAATAAGAATATTGGAAAAATTAAAAAATATATATCGTCCTTAGTAACTGCTATGATAAAATAAATTTATCATAATTTTATTTTATTAATTTATTTTATCATAGTAACCGCTGTCCAAGCACTGAATCCTATCGCGAACCATACTCGTTGATTTTAGTTTACAAAACCTGATATCACAACAGTACATGCTATCACCATTGATAATACAAAGAATAGTTTAAATTTAATTTAATAACTGTGGTATTTTCTATCAACCACGGACATAGAATCGGTATTTTGTAGCTGCACAGTGCACCGTTATCATTTAGTAAATAAAGTTACCCTATCTAAAATGTCTTGTTCATGTTAAATGTCAATGTGTAATGTATCATTTATGACTACCCTGTCAGTAATGTCTGCGCACGCTTATGGTCATAGGTCATCGTGTCCAAAAATTAGCCATTTACTCGCGATATTGGAAAGACGAAACCAGATTTTACCGTTTTACGTGTGTGTGTGTGTGTCAGACAAAAACAACTGAATCAGGCAGAACGTCCCCTTAACACTACCGCAAAACAAAAACCCGATATTCGATGGGGGACACGGTATTATTATATTTTATTGTAATCGAAATCGTGTCCGAAGTTTTATATAAAACGGGAATTAAATAATTTCTTACGGACGATGGAAAAAAAAAAGAATAATAATAACAACAATAATAGTAATCATCTTTATTCTAATTTATCCTACTGCACTCGCACCGCGCATTACAGAGGAACTCGTTTTGCGGAACTGTTGCCCGAGGGGCTTTACACGCGTACGCCTCCTATACGTCCGTACAAATATATACAACGTCAAATGAGACGTGTTGCATTGTTAGCATAGCCTCCATCAGCGAATACTGATATGTATTATATTATACTGACCAGTTTTTTTTATTATTACTGCTGTTACTATTATTGTTATACGGTCTTCTGGAAAAAAAAAAACAACGAGGGCACAGGCTCGTTATCATCAGCTTTTGTCAGCTGCGTATGTCAATTACTTTTTTTTTTTTTAATAATATATTTCTTAGTGTATATAGCCCCATTATCTTTGAGTCCGAGACCAAATCATATTATATCAGATAATATTTTTATAATCGCAATATATTGAGTAGACGATATGTGTCAAAAGACACAATAAAATACGAAATCGATTCCTCTTCGAAAGGAATAATAAATTAATCAAATTCGCAATTATATTTATATATATATTATAAAATAACAATTTTGAAACTCGCTATTGAAAACGCACACGGGAAACGTAAAAAAATCGCGCGGTATAAATATAATAACATCGATTTTGTAATTTTTACTCGTAAAATTTCAGATAGTTTATGATTAATTCAAAATTATTATTTACAAGCCAGAATTCCAATTAATTTACGACAGAAATAATACGTTTTTATTACGGATAGGTACATAATAGTAATAATGCTACATATACGCACAAGGAAGTCTGAAAGTGAATTATTTTATTGTTGAACTAAAACACCCGTGAATATTATTTGCGCACACTTAAGAGTTTCATACACATATTGTATAATTATTGTCAATTCAAATTTTCGACCGAATACAAAAATAAAATAACAATATATTTTTTTTTTTAAATTCTAAAACCAATAAAAAATATTTAAAATAACAAAAATTTATAAAAAAAAGATTATTAGTTTAATACTTTAAATTGCATTAATGTAGATATATATACACGCGTGTACAAAATTTCTTTTACTAAATTTTATTAATGTTAAATTTTTGGCACAGGTGGAACATAACTGTGCGGACAGTCACGCCATTTAAAATAAACCATCTGACATTTTATACTCTTAAAATACGCTGCCACACTAAAGTGTTTGGTTTTAAAGCGTATACGAGTCTAAATTTTATCAAATTTATTTATTTTTTTAATGACTCTCATATTATAATTCCGCGCATGCGACGATAATAATAATAATAATATGTAATATAAAGTTCGTTTTCCAATCCGTCGGTAAGAAGTTTTATAAAAAAATATTATTATTCATCATCACCTATACACAACAACAAAATACATATACGTAATATACGCGTTTGTTACAATACAAGCTATATTGAAGAAAACGATTAATCATTCGACGCGGCTGGACGTTTTGACTTCGACTATGCAATGAAAGTACGACCTTGAACCACGAACATTACTATATAAGTGTTTTGTTGTGGAAAAAAAAGTAACACGTGAATTAATATCCGAAACATATTTCGTTACGCGGCCAAATTGAATTTCAAGTCAAATATGTAAACATAAATTAATGTTAAAAAATATCATGTATTTTATTGTACAATATAATATAGGTACGCATTATTAGAAAACACTGAAAGTGAAAAAATAAAAAAAACACGAACGTAATTAGGATCTATGGGAACGTTTCGGTGAAACTTTTCCGGTTTAGTGCATCGTTTTGATCGCCAGATAGTTTCCGCAGACGACGTAAAAAGAGTTTTCGCAGGTCATTACAGGCTAAACATTAGTAAAACATCACGAAGATCGTCAGAAGTTCATTAAAGTTAATTATGCCAACGGTCACCAGCGAAAACTACACGCGGACTACGTGACGCAACAAACGCCGCGTAAAGGGTTAATTTAAAAACCGAGAATTTCTAATTTTTATACCACACTATAATACGTATTATACACGCGTATACATGCCTTCGGGAGGTAATAATTAAACGACAGGTCGTTACGGGCGAATAGGAAATGCGGTAGAGCCAATAATCTTTGACGTTCGCTCTAAAAATATTATTAATAATGACCACAATCGTATTGTACAGAAACGGCGGATTACAATAATGTTCCATAAAACAAATGAAAATCCAAAATTTACGCGTATAACAAATCGTTCGAAACGCTAACAAAAGCTTAACAATGCTCCAAGCTTTTTCGACTTGATTTTTTTTTTTTTTTATAAACGGACAGTTTCAAATTCGATATAACATATCGGTAGTACGCACGAGTTGTACGAGATAGGAATTCGAATAGTTTATCGAGGATAAGTAAGTATACGTCTTGTTTTTAATACCGTACAGTAAAAATTGTCACGTGCGAGTTGGGGAAAAAAAAAGACTGGTGCGAATCCGATTGTCGAGTTCATAAACCCATAAGATATAATAGGATACCGACAATTTCAATTGATTGATATCCAAAGAATGGGCTTATTAATTACTGCAGTAACAATCAACTGCGTTTGTCCATTCATCCAAGAAAATTGGTTCGATACATACAAATGTATTGATTCACGAACATCAAAAAAAAAAAAAAAACACAGCTTTCAGGCATCATAAAACGTAATTGGGATCCTCGGGGATATTCAGTAACTTAGTCTTATCGTTATTATACGCGGTGTCAATGACACATAGTGTGTATAAGATAATCTACGCAAAAAAAAAAAAATAAACAATTTTTTTTGATTTCACATTTATCTTACGGTTTTATATCAGCCAATTAATCGTGAAATTAACATATTCATTTAATAATTAAATTTAAATAAACTTTAATAATTATTATGATTTGTAAACACGGATTTCAAAGGATTTTATTCTAGCCGTTGCGGTTCTACGCGCCTAGACGTAAAATCGAATCGTTACTATTATCATACCGTTAAATGAATTTTTTTTTTAGAGAAAACATACAAATTTTTTTTTTAGAGAAAACAAAATGTACCGTCTAAAATTGTTATTCAAACGGAAAAGTTTGCCGTATTAAAAAAAAAAAAAAAAAAATCACAGACAAACGCACAAATAGAGAGGAAAACGATACTGTAGTACTACTAATAGAACGATCAACGCGTTCTGTATATCCTGTCAGTACTATTTTTTTTTTTTACAAAGCCCGACTATTCGATAAAAAAATTAATATAGAAAAATTGAACGGTTCGGAAATAATACATTAAGACAATTTCTCCGGGAGATATTTCAATAGAGCAGCAGACAAATATAAATGAAGTCGGATATACTAAAAACAACTGCAGTAACTCGATAATTACACAGAGACATGTCCACCGTTTCACGCGTTGTATACGCCCTCTATATTAGGCGAATTTTTCTAAACTAATTCCTCCCACGACACCGTGGATATTTTTTTTATTAAACTTCCAAATAAGTACACACGCAGCTGATGCTTAAAACACAAACGTGACCGCGGTATATATCATCTCTCCAGTCCGTCGGAGCGTGCAGTCAACAACACGATAATTATTGTCTAGATTTATTTACTTGTATTTTTTGAAAGCAGTGTTTTCTAATTTTTGTTTGTAATAACTAGAGCAAGGACTTTCATGAATTCGCGTATTTTTTTCCAGTTGACTTTATCGCGTGCTTAGTAAGTACACAATACAATTCACGACGTTTTTTGATCAAATACTCACAACAGAGTTTTTTTTTTTTTTATGTTTAGGTTTTAAACTTAATTTCAATCAATTTATTCAATAATCTATACATATGTATTTGAAAATTACTCCTTCAGTATGACATGAACTCCCACCCCCTCCACGGTAATTTGTATTAATTTTCATAATTTTATTGTATTACAGATGATAATCCAAGTGATTGAAAAAAACGGTAGTTCAGAAAACACCGGTGAATTCATTTGTTGTACCTAAAAATATCACATTTATCTATTGCAGGCGCAAAAAAATTATGACTGAATCCTATACACTTTTAACGGCAATGAAGGCGAGTGATGGAACAATGAATTTAAACATTTCAAGAGCTACGGAAAACCAAACACTAATGTTTTTAATGAATGTCTATTTATGACTTGACCAACGCAATACTTACTATCCGTAAAATTTGTAGACTACTGTAGTGAACGCTGAAACTAATTTCGAGTCACCGTCGCATAAAACAACAGAACTATAGAAAATCGCGAGATAATTTTTAAAAATTTTAATAATTCTGGAACTTTTTTTAACGAATTAATCATCAAAATTCGATTAGATACGTTTTTTTTTTTCATATTATCGATAGAAATATATTTCGAACACGTCAGAAGACGTGATAGATAACTTTAAGTTCATCGACGACAATAAAATGCCTATGCAGCGCCTGATTCTATAATTATTCGGTTTGCATAGAGCAACGGTAGCCGGTCGTCGTTTTAAAACGATCACATAATGACATAAATTCGTATTTATTGACAATTTTTCAACGAGTAATTTTTTTTTTTTACTCGTTACCTGGTCGTTATTATTAGAAATTTGTTAGTTTTGAATCAATATAATGTGCACATTTTATTCTAATCATTATGAAGAATTTTGAGTATTTTTTTTTTATATATATATATTAAACAATCATTAAAGTCTACAAAATTATACATTAAATCCAACGTTTAATTCCCTTAAGATATATGCCAAAGTTAATCGAATCGTAACAAAACATCATAAAAATTACTTATTTTTTTTAATTTTTATACATGATATAAACAATTTGTGGACGAGTTATAAACTCAATAATAATAATAATAACCAAACGAGTGTACTACTAATACTTTCAACGATACCCATGGTCATCTAACTTAACCTGGTCGAGTATCATTTATTCAAACGATTGTGTACTAATTCAATTTTGAATGACAAATTTGTCACTAAAATATATATTTGTCTTAAATACACGTATACTCATATCTTTTACTAGATACAAATACAAAATTAATACACGCATAATAAATTTATACCCGACCATTTAAATTGAAAAGAATGATTGTTTAGAATTTGTAAAATAATTTGTGCACGCAAAAAAAAAAAAAATGTGCTAGGCTACCTAACTTTTTTTCACCACTGTAATAATAGTAAAATCTTACCTTGTGCTCTTCTGCTTTTTGTCTGATCTCACAGCGTTTCCAATCGAAACGGAAAAAATTAGGTTTCAATCGTACTTCCATTTGGCCCATCCATTGATCCAAAGTTCTCAAATTGGATTTCACATCTACAAAACGTAAAAGAAAAATTTTTAAGTCCATTCGAATAAATATTATTATTTTCAATTTCAAATAACAACAATTAGGTATGTATTACTTTATAACATAACTAAATAAGTATATAAGTAAAAAATGTGATATGTGTTGTAATATGTGCATTCTGAAAAATAGTCATATTTAACAATAAAAAAAAATATATCAATAAAAAAAATACGCCGGTGTATTATTAATTTAAATTTGTAAACTATGAAATATGACTGAATTTGAAAAACCATTCAGAGTTTATCTACATTTACCTAAGAAATGGAAAAACTACATTCGGAAGGCAAACCCCAATAGTAAAAACCGAGCAGAACCAAATAAAAAAAAAAAAAAATGAAAAAATATTGTAAACATTCCAAACTCGGATGAAAAATTAAAAATTTAATTTAAACCCGACGTACTTAATAAAAAATATTAAAATTAAATGTATTCTTTTACCTTTTTATCATTCTGTTATTTTTACAATTAATGTTTAATGTAAACGCTATTAATAAACAAAACAAATATTAATTTGTGTCGAAAACATAATATTAATAATAAATAATACAATCGATCAACAGTGATTTCACGTAATTATTGGCCTAACACATTGTATAGTTTAAATTTTATTTTGCAAAACCTGTTTGGAGATTGTTTTTTTACTAATAATTAAGTACTCGTTTTTGACAATTAACAATTCAGTTCTAGTTCAGTTTGCAATTGAAGGTTTGAATACGACCCCCAAGTTTTCTTTGAAATGATACAAATTTAAAATGCATACAATTTTAAATTTAAAAAATAATAAAATGCCTTGATCAAAAATGGTACAGAAGCCTCTTCTGAACAAATGTATCTGGACTGGGTCTCTTTGTGTTAATTTTTCGTTTAAGATTATCCATTAAATAATATATTATCTATTTTATTAATAATATTGTATGTTGTACAGATAGTAAAACTTCTACTAAATATACGAAACAAATTAGAAATAAAACAAATGATAATGAAAACAGAATACAATAAACAATTTTAATGTAATTTTATAAAAACTTAAAAAAAAATTATTTTAATTTCACTTATTAGAAAATAATTTGATACGCTATATTTCTCTATTTCTCGAAGGCTGATACATTTTTAAATATAAAAGTGATAATGTAATGGTTATTAATTTAGTGTCCAATGTTACAGCATACTATGATTATCATATTAATGTTCATAAATATTAAGCATTTAAATTTAAAACAAATATTTTACAGTTAATTTACATTTGAAACTGCTTATTAATTAATTTTGACGTTATAGTACAATTAATTTCATGAAATGAAAAAAAATATTAACAGGATAATACCAAAATGTATGTAGAATAATAATTATTTTATACAATTTTATACAATTTTTGTAATATTAAAAACAATTATTTAATCGATCACTGTTCATAAACATAATTTGGGAGTAAACAATTTTCTAAATTCTATTTAAATGCTATAATGGACGTAAATGAGAAAAAATTCACATTACATAATTAAAAAAGAATAACAGAACTATTTGAAATTTTCTTAAAATTCTCAAAACGACATCTCTAAATTAACACATGTGCAATTTTAATAATTCATTGAGAGGTTATAAACAAGTCTTACTATTAAACAAGTGATAGTAAATAAAAATACTAACTTTGTTTAGAATTTAAAAATCAGCAAGACAGTGCATTTGTCCCCCTGGACTTTCCAAAAACAATTTTTCAAATCTTATTTTTATTACTGTTTGTATAAATATTTCATGGACTATTTGACTTAAGTATAGATTTATAAATTTAAAACTGACAAAGAAGTAGATAGATTTGTGATGCAGACATTCGTAATAATATTACAAATTAAAACGTTCCAAAAACATAACAATCAATAGGAAAATTCATCAATAATCGGATGGAAATTCACAAGCAAACACCACATTTACAATTGTATTTTTAATAGATATCGTCATTATTGATCTATTAGTTAGTATATGGGTAATACATTATTATAATTGCTTAATTATATTGTCAAACGCTATTAAATCTTAATTTTATTTGTTGATACGCTGTCTATGGTGAAACGCAGTAAATTACATAAATTATTCTTAAACTCAATATTTTCCTTTGTGCTTTATTCCTATTAGGGTGGTACAATGGCAATTAGTTTTTTTTTTTAATTAGTTTACCATACAGTATTATAGTGTATATTTTAAACGCTTGCCTATGCCATAAACTTAAAATAACATTATCTCAAAAATTCTGTGAATATATAAGCGAAGCGTTTGTAGTTATAATTTTATAGTTCTATAAATTTCATTAAATAAATACGAAAATGATTAAACTGATCATAATTTGTGTACAATTTTTAAAAATGATTGCACTTTTAACAAACTTTTAAACAACGAATTATATTATAATTAACTAATATACTTATTAACTAATATTACCTAAAATGTATAAATATACACAACGCTGTTTTTTTTAAAAATAAAGTTTGGTTTTAAAACTTTCATAAATTTAACTAGTCGTTTAGTTTATATACCTATTGAGTAATGTATCTGTTAATATTCTATAATTAATTATAAATGAATTACAAAACAAATAATATTATTGAAGACATTTCAAAAAGTTTTAAATTTAGAAATATAATGGTATCAAATATTATTTTATGCCTATGTTAGAAAACTACCCTAATTAACGGTCATGCTTCTAAATCCTACGTCTCAATAAGTTTTTCTTTTTTGCTTTTGTTAAAAAAAGTACATTACTGCAAAGCAATTAATTGAAGGGGAAAAACAATTAATATATGTATAATAATCTAAATTAGGAAGCCAGAAACTTAAAGTTGTTAATGAATATTTGTCAAGTAATTTGGAATCAAAGTAGCCTAGTACCTTTAAATATAATTCAAATAATTTCACAAATCATATAGAAAATATTATTTATGTACACAGCAATAATGAAATCCAAGTTTGGGAATTAAAGAACTAACAAAATTTTTATCTTATAAACATGTAATCAATAAAATTAAAATTATTTGATGAACGAAAATTCAGACAAATTTTGTAATAAAACATATTTAAAATAGAAAAACTTTGTAACTTGAATTTTTCATTTATTGGATTAGTTGTGAATTAAACGAATTATTATTTTATCGCAATACTATACTAGACAATGACCTAAGTAATGTGCGTTGTACAGGGTCGAACAGCTTTCTTTCATTGATGGTTCTTGACAGTGTGGCAGTCTTTTGGATAGCTGCGCTATATGGCGCAATATATTCAGTCTACGAACTTCTTCGCTCTAAAACAAAAAAAAAATTTTTAAAATACCTATGCAATCAAAATTAAATATTTTTAATCATACCAGTCTTTTAGGTGACATTGAATTTTCGGTCGAATTTAAACCATTAGTTTGTGATGCAGAGCCTGAACAAAAACTCTTCTCTAACTCTTTGATGTAAATATTCAACCGTTCAACATTCCAGTCCTGAATTGGTGAAGTATTTTTGAGGTCACATCCAACTTCCTGTAAATATATTGAACATCTTATTAGGAACAGTTAAAACCTTAAATAATATGCATTTATATAATAGATTTTCGATTTATTTCTAAAAATAAAAATTTTATAAAATATTTAATGTAATCGTATTTTCAAACTTTTAAATTTAAAAAGCGAAATATGGCGCCTGACAAAATAAAGAACTATGAAAGTTTACTAGTGTAACAATAATAAATAATTAAAAACAAATTTATCCGTTAGATGTTAAAGTACTTTAAACTTTAGAATTACTTATTATTAATTGTGTTATGCAAATAAATAACTGTAAAACATTCATTGGGCTTTAATTTTCTCATAGCTATTTTCAAATAAAATTTATTGAAAATTATACATAATATATAATTACATTTACACATTGTCAGTTGAAAATAATAAAATTCCTCTCTAAATCAACTGACAAAGAAAAATAATATTAATGCTGATACACACCGATTGAGTATTTACTACTAATTCAAAACTATAGAATCCTTATTTTAACGTGTGATATCTCCACTCACCAATTTTTTGCAGAATTTTAATGACAGTATTTAATGCGTAGATTTGATTAATAAACAACTATTACCAAACGTAAAAGGTTACTTTAGAAAATATCTTATAATACAATTTTTTTTAATAAAATATTATCTAACAAAAATATTGCAGAATTAAAATTTTCGTTTTTTTTTTCTTACGTGCATAGTTATGATTTTTTTTTTTGTTATACTAATAATATCGGAAAACAACTAAAAACATATATTTTATGAAATGTGCAGTTTTCTTTTCTTTCTCGAATTAATAAATTTATTTCACTAAATATTATGTTATAAAATATGTAGGTATATGCGTACTATGCAGCTTTCAATCAAGTTGTTGTCCATCAGATACTGATAACTTGTCCTCAGGCTGGATAAAAACTCATAACTACTATCACCTCTCCAACAATCTTGATTCCTGGTCTCGTTTTTCCTAATAAAAAAAAAAAATAATAATAATAATAATACAATTTAACCATTTTAAACATGGAAATTAATTTCATTCATTAGGATTATTGTGTTTATATATATATATATGTATATAATTACTTGATTTTTTTGGTAAGGCTGTTGTACGGTCTCTGCGCCGCTTGCTGTCCGCCCTCTACATTGACCGTAGAGGGGTGCAGCGACGATAATGAAAAACAAGTCTTGATCGAGGAATTTTCGAAATCTGCGTGAATAAAAAAAAAAAAAAAAATTAATATACTCGTACCTACACTACGCGTAGTATTCTAAATTATAATGACGTGTAGTACACCTACTCGTAGGCATTTTGTTGTTGTCTTTTTCACGATATGGCATTGACTTAGACCTAATATATGGCACTGGTTGATGGACGTTCCTCGTCGGAGGTACCGAAACGGAGCGGGCTAAATGCCTGCTCAACCGTCGGCCGCATCGAGGAATTATTCGACTATTGCAGTTCCAACAGTACTGACGTTCCTCCGATCTGAAAACGCGAAACAAATTATCAATTAACCGTTTACGACGTCCGCAGTATCGGTCGGCCCAACGTTTGTTTTATCAGCATTATTATAGTATAATGTACAACCGAGGTGTGCATTTACAACAGTGCAGCAACCAGGTCCTAGGACACATGTTTCGCAAAATCTCATATTACGTATAATATGCTCTGTATTTTTTAGGCATGGTCAAAGTTTGATTTAGAAATGTACAATTAACGAAATTTTCGTTAGATTTTTTGATATTAAAGCGGATACGTTTTAAGGCTGGGGTTCGTTTCAAAATATTAGCGTCATCCAGGCGCGGATCCAGAATTTATTTACGGGCTGAAGAGGCCATTTTAATCGAAACACTACTTAAATCCTAACAGAAACAATTCCTAATTTTTTGCATATTTTACCGATTATATGATAATCACATCAAAATTACGAATGAAATAAAACGATATTTCAAACAAAAATAATAACGATAAACAGCTGATACGTTTCTCTTTTCTTTCGTACTCCGTCAAAAGAGACATGGCTTAGGACGCGTGGGAGTCAAACACACTACCAGTGGCGTGACGAGCGGCATTTGAATTGCTGGCGAACACACACGTTTAGACCCTTCCCCACTTAGTTCAAAACTGAGGCGTAGGACTGCAAGAACCCATCTTTAGGATTCAATAAAGTCTTAAGAGCTTAGCAGAAAAAATTCAAGTCAAAACCACGGACACTTGCCACTGCACACACACTATGCAACGATAATTTATTGCACATACATTCGTATCATCACATCGCGCATGTGCGTATATACGTATTTGTAAAATACCGATTACATTCCTTAGAAACGACCGAATCCGAAAACAATATATCAATTTTATAAGCCGTTTACTCCGAGAAGTAAATAAATTATGTACGACGGAATAAAAGTTCATGAAAATGAAATCAAATGAAAACATTCAAGTGTCGACAACGAACAGTAGCTGCGTACAGAGTGATCGTTCACAATATTATAATAACACACGACACGTATACATTTTTCGTATAAATCTCTGCGACACAAACGAGTAATTTTACACGAGTATTTTTATTTTTTGAAACGTGCGATGGAAAAGAAAAAAAATCGTTTCGAGTGACAAAGTGCGTTAAATATGCATTAAAAATTCGAGTTTATTCGCGATCTTGGATCATAAACGATATGTAGTAAAATAAATATTATTATTTTATTTTTGCGCATGATTTGAAACGATTCGAACAACCGCGCGCGAATTACACAAATTATAAACCAGTTAATCGATTATGCGGTGTGACCGGTTAAAAAAAACAAAACAAAATTGCAATATATTTATACGACGTATGTGCTGCGCTAAAACGACGAAAGGGGTGTTTAAATCGTACATTTCAATACATAATATTGAAAATCAAACGGGAAGATTAATTGGACCGATGGTAATAATGTTTAAATTCGTAAAACTCGCGCACAACATTCGAAATACTCGTATATCAATTATAACAGGATACACGGATGCTGGATGCGCAGGTGCGAAAGGTTCGATTTTCTAAAGCAATAATTAATACGACATTTCTGAGATATCAGTTTTTGGTCATCGCCCGTAGGGCTGTAAGGTAATAATATAGGGTTACACGTAAAAATTTTCGAATATTTTGACCGTGTTCCAACCCTTAAAAAAAAAAAAAAGACTGGCCGAGCAACAGACCTGTGCGTGTAAACGACTGACGACTAGATCAGATCGAACCGGGGGAAAAAAAAATAAGGTCCAGTAATATATTTCCCCTCCACACTAATGTACATAAACAATATCAATGCAGTTTTTTTTTTTTTGTTGTCGCCGAAACCCAATACAGGACACGATTAACAACAACAGCGACAAGCTATACGACATTATAATCATTATTATTTAAACGCGTCAACGCATTACGCTGGTTTATAAATTTAACTATTTAAAATTAATATGTATATATATACGTATTTACAAATTTTAACGCCGGCGACCTTCGGAAGTCAAAGCAGGAAACTCGACGTTTACATACTTTTTTATATGTACACAATTGTTGCAGTACAACCGACGCGTTGGTTTTAATTCGATTTTCTAACGTCTGTATTTACTCGAGACGATATTTATCTGACTCAAAACTAGTGAATCAATTTGATTCGTACAATATACGGGAAAACATTCCATTTATAAGCAGCGACAGGGTCGGCCTGGCCATGGCCGCTAGGCCGCTAATGCGGCCGGGGCCCCATCTTTTTTTTAAAATTTTGTACCAATATTTTTGAACGCTATGTCTCCACCAGTTTTAAAAATTTTAAATCTTTGCCTTGTATTATTATAATGTATAAAAATAATGCAAAAATTGATTTGAAAACAGAGGTTCGAACCCCGAACCGTACACGTCAAATCGTGGTATTTATCCATTGGACTATTATAGCACGAACCGAAAACTGGCAAAAATAAACATAAGAAACACGGTAAAATTGTCAAATTTCAAATTGCTATAACTTAAAAACTAAATCCGACCACCAAATTCTAACTTCACCACAGATCCTTTTATTAACCTGTATTAACTCTATATGGAAACAGAAGGCGCCTAGTCCAAAAAAAAAAAAATCAATTTTTTTCATAAGTGGCCCGGAAAAATCTTATATGCCCGGTAAGAATTTTCGAGACACTCCGCCTTTGGATCTGGGACACTCTATATAATGAATTGCTTTTATTTATATGTATTTTTTAACTTCATATTAAACCAAGGGGTAGGGGGCCCCAGAATAAAGAGATCCAGGGGCCTTTGGTGTGCCAGGCCGACACTGAGCAGCGATATAATTCGAACAAAATGTCTTACAGGGACGCAAATACATTTCACACGCACACACACACACACATTTTGCCAATTCAACCGTAAAATTTAATTAAATTTAATCTATATATATATTGTACTGCAGCACTCGGCAACGTATTTTACTTTTTGCGTGTTCCAAATATTTATCCTAAAAACGCGTGAAATTACATTTTATTATAAAACATTAAAATGTGTTGTAAATAGACGGATTAATAATAATTAATACGAGCTTATTTTACATACAGTAATAAAATCGTTATAATATTCCTTAAAATTTACAGAAATATACACGAGAAATAAAAATAAAATTCATATTCACAATGATATACGAAACGTGCAACACGACAAGAAAAAAATGTACAAATGCGTTAAACTCCGAATCGTATAGACTATATGAATAAATTTAAACCATTTCATTTTTAATGTGGGCGAGGAGGGATATGGAAACATACATGTTGCATACGTTTCCAAATCAGTGACGTATTTACGACAAATGAAATTGCTAGGAGGACCACTATACTTTATACATTAACAAAATTCTGTATCCTAATACATATTAAATAATAATAACTATAGGGAAATGGGGTAAAATAAAAATGGTAACGAGCCGCGAGGGTGTTGTGAATGTCGCTTAAGTGAATTACTTGGATAGAGATCTTAGAGAGTATTGTTATCGCTATAAATTTGAAAACGATGATAGATCATTGCATTCGATAAAAAGATTCTGCGCGGAGCTTCGGTGTAATGTTTTAGGTACCTACATAATAAAAACTAACTTTTTTTCTTACGAATTAAATACCTCAAAACCTCATAATTGCAATAAATAGTCCGAAATTAAAAGAAAGTTTTAAAAAATTTTTTCCTTAATATAATAAACAGTTACAGTATTTGATGAATATTTAAAATTTCTATACCCATTAGTTTCAAAATCACGAAGAAATAACGATAATCGATTTTGACGAAATCGCGTTTTTACCGTTTTTATGTAATTTTTCGGTAGTTTTTGAGTTCTATTTTTAGGCGCTTTTGAGAAAATCAAAAAATGACCTCTCTAAAGTACCAACTAGATGCAATTTGCTACCGGAAACAAAATGTGACTGTAAAGACCGGAGCACTCCTTCTGGTAGAATTTTTGGGTACAGACGTTTAAAAAAAAACACACACACCGCTTATTTGTAAAATCAACAGAATATCCTCGCTCTGCTCAGAATCTAATAGGCGATACCGCGCGGTAAATATCGAGGAAAAATATTAAAAACTTATACTCGTCGACATCCGCTTACTAATTTAGTAAACAAGTCAAATGGATGGGTATACTCAATCAATGTGACTATTAGTCCGTACTTCTTTGATCAATTGTGACATTCTTGGAATGATATACTG
This sequence comes from Slavum lentiscoides, assembly GCA_032441835.1. Lineage (NCBI taxonomy): Eukaryota > Metazoa > Arthropoda > Insecta > Hemiptera > Aphididae > Slavum > Slavum lentiscoides. The sequence continues at coordinate 16,236,959 of CM063712.1, read as the reverse complement.
TTGCTTAAAGCAAACCGCATATATATATAAAATGGAATAAGATTTCAATCCCTATACATTTATCATAGTTACAACGCAACAAAGTTTTATTATTTAATCAAGGCCGCCCACAGCAAAAAAAATTTCGGGGGAGGCCAACAAAAAACATACACCCTAATTTTTTTTTAATATACAGTGTATTTTTAGTTTTTATGCTGAGTGTATTATACACTCAGCATAAAAACTGAAAATTATAAATTACAAATCAAAATGAATAACGCAATATATTTATGTTAAAAAACGTATTGTTTATTGCTGTTCAATAAAGTTGTTTCCACGGATATGGTTATCCGAAATAGCCGTGGCTATTTCGGGCGGGATTAGTAGAAATAATAACCGATTATTTGATCACACGTACAAGAAACAAAAACACTGAAAATTATATTATCTGACATTTAAAAAGAATTATATCACAAATTAAAAAAAATATATCAAATAAAATAGCGGGGGGCATGGCCTCCCCCCCCCTGCGGGCGGCCTTGTCTTTAATTTTAAGTAAAAAAAAAAATGTTTTAATTAAAAAAATTGGTTTAAATTTTAAAAAAAAAACTTTGACACCACGCGGACCTTGCACCGGTTGGGAACCGTTGCACTACACTGACTTGTATTTTTAACATTTTATTAAGTACATATGAGTAATGAACAGTATACAGCAGTCTATAGCAGCGCGTGATGGGCTCTATACGCGCACACACATATTAATATATAAATATACATGCTTAATATATCGATACGTACTCGAAGCACTCCGGGGGATATTATTATTTTATAACTCGCGATAGATATTATATTATTCACAGTCGAATATAAATATTATTTCTGTTTCGAGCGTTTGAAAAGAACGCAGCTTATATTTTTATCACATTTATCCTCCTCCTCGCGACTCCACAACGCCGTACGGATACTTCAATCTTATTAAAATAATAATAATAATAACGCGGTATACATTATATAATATACAGCGAAATTACATAGGACGTACACACTAGCGGTGTACAATTATTACGCGTGACAATACTATATAAAAGTCTTTGCGAAGAGCTCTTAACTTGTTATTAACTCTCGGGTCCGACGAGCGAGTACGTGTATATAATAATATCGTATGCGCATCTTAATAAACGGATTTAAAATTCACACGCCTATTATAGAGACCAGCTAATATATTCGTTTTTTTTTTTTTTTTAACATATATTTCTCTCTCTCTCTCTCTCTCTCGCAATGTCAGCGGCGGCGTTTCTAGTGATTTTCAAAAAAAAAACGGATACAGCACACAAATCTACACGCGCACATACAACAATATTATTATAATATTATCTGTAAACGATCGACAGTACAACTCTTGTAACACGATCGATGATCCGCCAGTAATCAATTCGTTTTACAAAATCTACTACTATACTACTCCGGGTCACAACGTAACGTTGAATATTTATAAAAAAAAAATATATATTTATATATATTATAAACGCATAAAATCTGAACTCGATATTTCCTTCAATTTTACACCGCACTTTCTATACCAGGGGTCGGGAACCTGCGGCTCCGGAGCCGCATCATGTGGCTCCTTAGCATGCAATCTTCGGCTCTTTGGAGTATGCATCAATTTACGACTTATTACTGTTTTTAATGCCTACCAATTCCCGATGAAATTATTTAGTGAAATATATTAGACGTTATTATTGTACTATGGCGTGTTTTTTTTATCAGCGTGGCTCTTTGAAAATCACGATTTCGCAATTTTTTGAAAAAATGGCTCATTTACACTAAAAGGTTCCCGACCACTATTCTATACACATATTATACACTGCAGACGACCTAACCGAACTATACACAGTTCAAACAGTTGGTATATTGGAAGTCGATAACATTATATAATACCCGGATACCCGTAGTATTTACTCGTGAAATTAATATATACATATTTATTAAAATATTATTATAATATCGATCAAAATCTCGTAACATAATCGTTATTACTATATATACGTACGATATGATGAATGAAAAATCACTTCTACACCGATAAGACTTAAAAGCGAGTGAGCAATTGTACGTTAACTGAACACTTTATGTACACACGTGTCGCACACATCACGAGTACGACCTTAACTATACCGAAAGAATTTATTTTACGCGTGTACGGTTAGAGGGGGAGAGGGAACGGAGAAAATGATATTTTTGTGGTCGTCGCAATAACGTGTCGTTCGTTATGTGTTTTTACACGCCATATAGTATTGAATTACCATAACTGTGTATTGTCATTATTATCGCTGTACGTGGTACAGGCACTTTGTAACGCGTTTCTTTAAACGGTTTGATATTCGATATAAGTATACAAATAAAATTTAAAAAATTATTATTATTTTTTTTGTTTTGAGAGAGAGAAGAACAGAGTACAAGCAGAGAGAGAGATAGATAGATAGAGAGAGAGAGAGAGAGAGAGAAAAAGAGAGAGAGCATATATACACAATTATAAGTACGGCTCGGAAGTTACAGGAGTTAAAAAAGGCAAAATATGAATGCAAATGTGCACGAAAAAGTTGTTAAATATGCACGAAAAATGTAAAAAAAAAATTAATAAATGGGCAAAAAATTGTTCTGAGTTCCGAAAAAGTTTTTGACACGCACAAAAAAAAATATATATATAAAATATAGAAAAATAAATTTACAATATTTAAAAATACGGCGCGAAACTGGTTGGCATTTTGATATTTTACTGAACAAATGTATTTCCAGTATTTGTAAAGTTCAATATAATATTGAGTTTTATATTAAATGGTTATTTAAAATACTTACAGGCTAAGAAAGAAAAATATCATTTTAGAAAACATTAAACATGCATATGTGTATGATGAAAATCAAGAAATATGACAAAATACGCATTTTAAATTTTCGATTTTTAAACTCGCCACTGTGGTGTAGCTCGGATTTCTAGCTTGGTCTGCTATATAAATCGAGAGAATACAGAACAACAATATGCAACTCCTACAACTTCCGAGCCCTAATTACAAGCGATTCGTGTTCAAAAACAAAACGAAATTGTCTACGCAATTTTTTTTTAAATTTATTGTCCACAACCTATCTTTCCTTCGATTTTTTTTTTTTATTAAACGTATATAGGTACACTGATCGCGAAGAAAAACCGATTGCTCGTATAATAGTTTAAGACTTTAATTTCACGAACGGCCGAGAATTTATATAAATATTACTTAAATAATATTGTATCACATCGATGGAGACGATTTTTTTTCTGGACGAATTTCGTAAGTTAATACGGTGAACACTGCAATATAAAAATAAATATAACCAATTTTTGTGTGGAAATATTTTTGAAAAATTATTCATACTTGTAATATATTATGCAAAAAAATGTCGATACACTGTGTAAATTATAATATATGTTTCGTTGAGTTCGGCCAGTTAATTTTCCAAATTCGTCCCAACGCTTCGCATCACATTATAAATACGACAAAACGAATTGACAATAAAATCAATTCGAAATAATTTACTACAATAAGTCGATTCGCAAAGGCGCAGTGTTTCAGAAATAATTGAGATACATACGTACATTACACGTATAGTATGTACTCGTAAAATAAAAATACGCCGTAAACTTGTTGATATTAGTTATTTCGTTTCGGAGATATCGAACGCAATTCCACGCCGAAACCGTTTAAATTATTTAAAACGCAATATCGCAAATCCATTCGAACGTTTAATTTTTAAAATAAAGTAGAAAAAAAAAACGGAAATAAAAATTCAAATGTGTATACCTGTGTTGACAACTCTTGGTTTTCAACGATCGGGAAGTCTTGTTGGTTTTGATTGTTCGACATCGGTACTAAAACATACAAAATACACGTATTAATTAAATTAATATTTTGCGAGAACGAGTAAAATATCATGACGCCTAAAAAAATATCACTTTATATATATATATATATATATATATATAGAGAGAGAGAGAGTAACGTTGTACGCAAAAAAAAACCAACGGTATATCATAAAACAAAGGAATTTAAAAAAAAAAATCATCCGAACAAGTCGCCTGAGGACATAGACGCGCATAATATAACACACACAGTAAATCTTAATCTAAACGCTGAAAAACAAAAAAAACAATACAACACGCCCTAGTTGTCTTAAAAAAATGAATACAAAAATACGAGTATATACCTATATATTATAATACCAAATGAAATACTTATGCGTGTGTGGGTATTATTTTCATTTTTTAAAGTGATTTTAGCCATTGGATCGGGTAAATCTACTTTCAATCAAACTAAAATATTTATCGTCAAAACGCGTTTTACCCTTGTACATAATATAAATACGCGAACCGATACACTGCAGGGAGGCGCACGCTGCAGTGTATTGTCAAAGCGCACACTCCCCGTACAACTTTTCAAAATTATATACGATACACCTGCAAATAACGCGTATAACCGGAGGAAATTCGCTGGAGGGAAGGGAGAAAAAAATATATATTTATATATTATGTAGACCGAAAGTATATTAGACTATTTCGTCGGAATATCGAATATATACGTTTAATAAATAATAATAATAAAAAAATACGATACGCGTATACTTATCGTAAAGTAACGCTAAAAGTCGATTTTCATCGAAAATATTATTTGAAAATACGATATCTTATCGTAGATATTTATATGTGGACGCGAGTCATAAACAAAGCCAAAAACGAACAAAAAAAAAAATTATTTATTTCCGATATTAATAATGCTGGAGCAATGCGGGTTCGGTTCAAATTATTTTAACGAAAATAAAATATCAACTTCAGAGGCATACTATTGTTGTGTATATGCCGGGTTTTCTAAGTCCGGTTACAAATTATTTGTGAGTGGAGAGTTGAGTTCAAAACACGATTAAAGAATAAAAACAATAATTTGTATTTTAAAACAATATCGTAATATATTTTGAAGTTTGGGCTACAGACACTGAGTGAACACGTCCAGCACCAAATCTCAACTGTCTTTCTATTATACATATTGGATATATATATATATATGTATTATTACAATAATATTATTCTTAATGGATATATGATTCATAACAAGATTATATTAATGATTTAAGATAAATATTATATCTAAAATAAAATTAGTATTAAATATGATAATTAATAATTAACTCGGGTGTGTCACATGAACAAGGTTCACGACAATATAATATAGATCCTCAACTGCGGATCGCGATAGTATTTTTGACGAAAAATATTGAAATAACGAATAATGTTCACGCGACGAATGGGTTATATCAATAAAAAAATGTCGCGTCGAAAACATATTATTATATCGCGATTTGGTTAAAAAAAATTCGAAAAGTTTCAAAAATTGGTCGCACCTATGCAGTGGCGGATATCTCTGGGGGGGGGGGAGGCGATAGGTGGATCGCCCTCTTAGAGTTTTCATAAGATTTAAAGTGACATTGGTATTGATGATGTGACACGTTTTCAAAAACGAAAAACCGAAACAGAAATTTTATTTCATAAGTATTTTTTTTTTTTTTTTTAAATACTTTCTGTTAACTAATGTTAATTTTTAATAAAAAAATAATAAAGTCGATTAAAATTTGTTATTATTTTGAATTATATTCTAATACTTAAATACACATTTTAAATTATGAAATACCTATCCTACATTTTTGAAAAAGGGGAGGATTTGAATACAGGCCTGCTCAAAAAGTCTTAACGGAAGAGGATGTGGATCTTTTTTTTCAATTAAAATATCTAAAAATATCCGTATTGTCCGTAACTGATTTGTGTCATAAACTTCTAATACCTAAAATTAGGAAGTGGCGGAGGTTGAACTCCATGATCGAGAAGGGGAGGTCGTTAGCTCGCCATTGAGTTTAAATTGCCCATCCCTCCTCAAGACTTTGATATAACCGCCACTGCACCTATGAAAATTATGCGGAAAACTCTGCGCGTTATACGTCATATTATATATCCTGCACGACAATATAGCAGAATATTAAAAATATTATACAATTTATAAGCTCGGCGTAATCTTCTTCATTCGTAGTTTTGGCCTTTAAGACCATAACGTCCAACATGTTTGTCTCCAGTTTCCCACAACTACGAGTATAACGATGTTTCTCCTTCCAATTCGCTCCCGGCTTTTCCTTTTTCTACATCTTTCTTTACTCCATCACGGTCTCGACCTTCCAGCAGTGGTCTTTTCCAGTACCGCGTTCTCAACAATGATCCTTCTGTGTGCCACGCACGTCGTGCCCATTTGAGTCACCACTTCTCGATTATAATATATTCCACCAGTTCGGGCTTTTGACATCGGTTCCCTATTTTTCCGTATTCTCCGTTCTCCTGTTTATTACGCCTTTACACGGTCCATGTACATTTTCCCGAGTCCACTTTTCTTTCAAACCACCTTCTCCTCCTTTCAAATGAATTTTCTTCAGTTTTCCGTAACGACCATACGTCACACAACCCATAAGTTATATCTTAATTATAATAATACACAGAGCTCTGGAACGCGTAGACGATTTTAATCGAAAACAATTTACGAAATAAAAACGTTTTTAATTAGTCCGCCGCGCGTATGATTATTATTATAATGCGACGATGATAAACAATTTCCCGTTTCACTCCACACCACTCCCCACCCCGGGCTCGTTATTTTTAACGGCTCCGATTTAAATATATTTTACATTAATTCTTAATAATCTCTCCCTCGCGATGACGTCATTTATAGCCCTCTCGCATGTCTAAAACGCGTGGTTAAGCACACACCACCACAACCAAAACGCCCTTTTTTCATTAGAAATACGCCCTACCCGAGTCACACAACACGAACGTATACACACACACACACACATATTATTATAATTATTTTTAATAAGTAATAACTTTAAACGGTCTGTTTATATTGCGTATGAGTATACGCGGATATAGGTAGGTATACAAAATTACGGTATAGTTATGTGTTGTTTACACGTTCGAAGCTATTTATGCGAGCTCCGAAAATTTTTCCACTCTTGCGTCTCTTGTATCGGTCACCACATCTGCGCCTGGCTCCTGCAGCGTTAAAGTAACGTATTATAATGGCGTTTACATAATATTGTGTTTGCACATCTTCCGAAATCGCCACCTTAAGCGGCCGCCATCGATCTACACACCGGAGGCTCCCTGCGACAACAGGCTCTACCTGGGTGCAACGAAATGCGAATGAAAAATTAACTGGGTAGGAAGTACTTGGAATTTCGAAAAAAAAAAAAAATTATCGTTTTTAAACTTGTCTACGTTCGCTATCGAGCGCAAAACAGTCAGACAATCGGATGCAAAAGCTTACGAGGGCGTGTCATTCCCCGTCGACACGGCTTGTCTTTATGAGGACGGATTTTCTCAGCAGTCGCTCTAAAACGAAGCCGGAGCAAGAAATGAGAGTTTCAAACATTTGTTCCCGAGATTTGAGAGAACGCGCAACACGGTCTCCCGTCGTCGCACCGAATTCACGTCACAAACGCTTATCTCAGCGTCATTACTTTTAAAGTTTTTTGTAATTTTGTAATTAAATTTTATACTGCATATTTTGTTGCTTTTTACCACTCATTGGAAAACATTCTGAAATATAATGAATTTGAAAAAAATCACATATCTACCTATTATACGTGACTATAGGGTATTAAAAAAATTTAACCTAACTTAACCTTAAGGCTACTTAAAGTTTCGGAAACTCTCTCCATCAGATATCACAAAACGCCGATGCCCGATACCATACACCGCACGGTGTCTCGTGGAAATTTGACAAACGCTATAAACATCTCGTTCTAATCTATATTTTAAAATTTTTCTTTTCGGTAATAATTATTATCAAAACCCTGCGGTGCTACGTTACATTTTAGATTTCATTTTTTTTTTTGATTATTTTTTGGTGCTGGAAACGTTTAATAACGATTAATCGTTAATTTTCTACAGTTTTTATGGTGGTGTTATTAGTTTATGGTGGTGCATGGTTTACACGAAAGAACTCGGATGGCCAGCAAAATAATGCGGACAAATGACTCGTTTTGCTGAAAGAATTTAAATTTTGCGCAAAAATCTTGTGCAATATAACTAATAGAGCGCAGATAAACACAGTGTACACGGATTTTTTTTTTTTATTAAAGTGGACGTCACAAAGCATTTGTTGTTTCCGTCTATCGAACGGATATAGCGCAACAAAATCGCATTGAGCGGTCCGTGTAAATTGTGGTGTTCGGGTTGAATTACCGAATTCGAAGAGAATTTTCGTAGGACTATTTGAAAAAAAAAATCAAAATCTCGAAACGTTGTGTAACTTCTTTGTCGGACGATATTTTACAAAACGAATACGTATATACAAGACGAAGACCTCGAAAATATTCTTCTATTCTAATTCGGTAATACGTAAGAAGTGTTTAATCGCAAACATTAAAAAATTGCGTAACGCGATTTTGCTACGCTATTCGTCAGACTAATTTTTAATCATTTCTACCGAAATCATATTTTTAAATTTATTTTTCTGCTACTTATACGTATTATACAGACACAATAGTACTAGAGTCCAGACAGATAATATATTTCGTTATAACACTTATAATTAAAAACCGTAAATAATTATCAAATTTTAATGGTCAATATATTTTATCGGCACGTCTATATACTAATTTAATAACACAGAAAAATATCATTATTGTTGATAACAACATTTTAGACTAATTAATAAGCTGTTGCTATAATTTTTTTTAAGTTTTATATTAACCGTTAATCGATACTTTTAAGCTATAATAGTATACTTATATATTTAACATTACAATATAGAAAAAAATACAGTTTAAAATAAATACAGTCCATTTTAAATTTATATTAAACTATTTGACAAATTGTTAGCGCTGATTACGCGTATCTATTAACAATGTCATACTTTTCATACGAATATATTTATGAAAAAAAAAAAAACGAATATTACTAAATATTATAATATTTATAAAGTACGTATTTCTTTTGTGTGTTAAGAAAAGAACCAAATACTGGTGAGGCTCGTATTACGCGGATACAATCTTGTTTTCTCGCGGCTTCGCTGTATTATATAATATGTTATTTTAAACATATTTAGGAAGTATGAACACCAGCTATTCTCATTAGACGATATATAAAATGCGTAGGCTTTAATATGTTTCCGCGTAAATAATATTACTATTACTAGAGTTTGGATGTTATTTCCTTTTTTTTTTTCTATTGGTCTATTATTTTTTTTCTATTAATTTTTTCGATATGATGCTATCAATTCGATTCGTATTACGTAGGATAAACACAAAAAAATTTATTTTCTATTTTTTTTTTTTTAACAAATTGTTTTCTTTCAATCATTTTTGTCATAATGCGTGTGATGAATGATGGTTCAAATCAATATCATTTCGCAATTTTAATATTAAAAAGTAAAAAGACTTTGAGAACACTGGAACAAACAACAGAAGTACCAAAACGATTTGCCCTGCAACTGCAGAAGTTGAACACGCGTTCGACAACAGTCAACGATCGTCGAGCAGTACAAGTAAACTGTAATACGGCTCCGGGGACGTCCTGCAGAGGAAAAATGATTTTTCAATGACATCGATGATAAAATAAAAATACTTATGTCAGTTATGTGTGCGTGTGTGTGTGTGTGTGTGTATTGGAGGTCAGTTGGGAGTGCACACTGCGCCCAAACCCGGTGGTATATATATTTATATCGATAATCATATTATATACGACGAGCATTATTATACAACACATGCGAGTATATATAGCTACAAA